>CM060920.1:289447159-290047159 GCA_030737875.1 Allium sativum | reverse complement strand
TCTCCTTTTGAATATCAATACATTTTAGTCGGGATTAGCGAACCACACCGAAGAAATCATTTATTTTATTTCCTAATCCCAACCTATTCATCCCATGAAGTAAAACTGGTCATACTTCATATCTAACACCACGGTGTTATCGGTAAATTCAATTACCATTTCATGTTCAAATCTAATTAAAGATTTAACTATCGTCTAGAGCAAAACTGGTGATACTCCATTCTCAATAATTTCAATCTAATTAAAGATTCGTTAAAACTCCACTTAGTTTTAATCTTCCCAAAAATCAATATCCTGTCTTTCACTGGGTTAAAGAACCAATGTCATTTAAAACACGGTTCACGATAAACCCAAAATCACATTCCATTAATTATCGGGTTAAAGAACAAGTGTTATTCAAAACACCGTTCACGATAAACCCAAAAATCAATTCCAATTAAATACCATTTAGTTGGTACACTTCATTAAATCTAAATAAAAAGATTTAATCTTTTTCTCAACTGGGTTTAAGAACAGTGTTAATGAAGACACCATTCACGACAAACCCAAATCACATTTGATAGTAAATACAAGGCTCTGAATAGAAAATATATCGGCTTATATTCAATATCAAATTCTACGACCAACAAATATCGTATTGGAAACAACGATATAAATATATCTTTCAAATTTCCATAACAATATCTATATAATCACGAAATGCAACATCAAAATATTCCAAAGGCAATTTCGATTCAAATTCATTCCAATTCAATTATTGGAAATTCTGGTTACTTTTAAAACCCTTTCAAATCCAATTTATTCATTTCAAATATAAATGGATTATAATTCTAGTTCAAAACTAGTTCATTTCGATAAAATCTGTTTTTATCTTTTCAAATATGGAGTTTTTCATCCCAATTCTTCACAAATCATTTCTTATGATTTTACACAAATTATTACTATTTTTAATAATTTTATCAAGGCCTGTACAGTCGATTTCCATAAACGGCCATCGGACTGCACTTACAACGACCTTTTCCAAATTAGATTTGGACATAATTCCAAATCCAACCGTTAGATTTCAAATCTCTAATATTCGTTAGAAAGCTCTTTTCGATACGAACCCAACGGTTCTAGTTTTAGGAGAATCCGACTGTCGGATCTCCCGTAATGTCCACTCGAAGTCAATGGCAGAAATTCATGAACTACTGCAGCGAGGCGCGTTCTATTCAGGCCATTATATATATATATATATATCATCGATTTCATTTTAAAACGTATTTTATAAATCGTTTTAAATTCGTTTTCAAAACGATTTCAACTTCATATTCAATTTCTAATCAAAATTGAATATTCCATATCATCGATATATAAATGATAATATTTTCAAAACGTTATAATTTGAAATCACTTCCTTTTCTATATTCATTATAAAAATGAATAAAATCGATATAAAAATCGTTCACGTCAAAATGGCGCATATCTAATGCAACAACCCGGAAAATCAGAACCAATTTAAAATTTTTAAATTGGCTATTTTAGTGGATTTTAAATATTTTAAATAATAACGATGAAAAGTGAGTTTGAATCAAAGTTTGCAAATAAATATAATTAATTCTAATTATAAACAAGGCCTGAAATGGCGCGGTAGTTTCAAAATTTGAATTCAAACTTTGACTTACTGTACCGGGTGCAAAATAAAATGGATTTGAGTGAAACCAAAAATATTTAAATCTGTTAGTGAATATCTTTCTAACGAATCTGAAAAATCGAAGTTTCATAGCGGGAAGAAAAAGTTATGGCCAAACGAATTTTCAGAAAGGTCGCTATAGAGTTTATATAGCCCGTGAAAATGGCCATTTTGCAAAGGACCTTGGAATTCGACGAAACCACTTTTGTTGGATCCGGGTTGTTAAACTATTGCTAGGTTTCAAATTTCATAATTTTTGAAGCTAGTATGTGAGCATGGCAAAGGAAAATGTGTTAAGTCGATTTCCATTAAATTGGATCGACCAGAAAAGGGCCATTTTTCAAACGGTCTCAGAATTCGACGAAACTAGTTTTGTTGGGACCGTATCGTCAAAACATAGCTAGAAATAATTTTTCGGGAATTTTTCAAGTTAGTATGTGGCCCCGGTAAATTGAAATGCACATTCAAATTCAATGTATAGAGTTATATGTTGATTTTGATGAAAACTGATCGAAACGATCGAATCAGCTTACGATACATATCCCATTGTGTTCGAGATGGGGGTATTACGCTAGGGGCGACAGTCGTTGGGTTTTCTTTGGAGTTCGAATGGATAAACTAGTATAAAGGGAAATTAAAATAATGAAAAATAATAATATAATTTTCTATATAAATGTAACAACCCGTAAAATGCGAGCCAGTTTGAAATTTTTATTTTGGCAATTTTAGCGAATTTTGAATATTTAAAATGAATTATTTTAAATAATATCGACGATAAAATTTATTCTGAATATAAATCGATCGCATATATTATATACGTCGTCGTTAGAATATAAATAATTATATATAATTATAAATAGAATTGAAAATGGCGCGGTAGTTCGATAATTCGATTTCAAACTTCAATTGAATGTACCGGGTGCAAAACAATCCAGATTTTAGTGAAACCAAAAATAATGGAATCTAATAGTGAATATCTTTCTAACGAATCCGAAAAATCAAGATTTCATATCAGGAATCAAAAGATATGTCCAGTTGAAAATTCTGAATAGTCGCTATGGAATTCAGGCCCTTAAAAATTGACATTTTGCAAACGATCTCGGATTTCGACGAAACCAGTTTTGTTGGATCCGCAGTGTCAAGTTATTGCTAGATTCCAAATTTCATAATTTTTCGAATCAATAGGTGAGCGTGGCAAAGGAAAACGCGTTTGACAAGTTTCAGTTGATTTTAATCGACTGGAAATTGGCCATTTTTCTAACGGTCTCAGAATTCGACGAAACTAGTTTTGTTAGGACCGTAGCGTCAATACAAAGCTAGAAAATATTTTTCAGGAATTTTAAATGTTCGTATGTGACCCCGGTAATTTGAAATGTACGTTTAAAATTCAATATAGTGATTTAAAAGTAAATTCAACGGAAACTGATCAAAACGTTCGAATCAACTTGCGATACATATCCCATTGTGTTCGGAATGGGGGTAAAACGCTGCGGACGACAGGCGGTGGGCCTCGTTTAGAGGTCGTAGGTTAAAGTCAACTTTTTGCAGAATAAAATAATTAAATGAAAAAAAAAGAGAATCTTCTTCCCCTTTTTATTTCTGCCCCCCCCCCCTCCCCCGTTTCTATTTCAGTTCAGAAAGAGAGAAAAAAAAACAACAAATCGTTCGAGCCCCTCCCCCGACGTCGATCGACGCCAGCGCCACCGCCCACCACCCAATCGCCACCGCCCTGATCCAAACCCCCACCCCCTGTCCTCTTCGACGACGACGAGACCCCCGCCCCCCCCCCCCCCCCGATTCGAGACCGCCGCCAGAAAAGCCCCCCCCCCCCCAAATCGCAATAACGCGACGAAGACCCCCGACCTCCGCCTTGCACCCCCGACTCTGGCGAGCCACCTCCGGTCAGCCACAAATTCCGACTCTCTCCTCCCTTCGACCGACGCGGCCAAACCCCCCCCCCCCCCCAGCGAGCTTCTCTTCTCCGACCTTCAAAGGAAAAATTGGTAAGTATTTTATTTTAGTTTTATTTTTATTTTAAAGTCTAAAACTGATTTGATTTTTAAAAAAAGAATAAAAACTGATTTGATTTTTAAAAAAGAATAAAAACTGAATTGATTTTTTTTTAAAGTATAAAACTGATTTGATTTTTAAAAGGATTAAAAACTGATTTGATTTTTAAAAGGATTAAAAACTGATTTGATTTTTAAAAAAGAATAAAAACTGAATTGATTTTTAAAAGTATAAAAACTGATTTTTAAGATGATTTAAAAACTGATTTTAAAATGATTTATAAACTAAAAGGAGATTAGAAATTTAAAAGTAAAAATCAGATTTTTATATATTGAAAGCCGAAGTAAAAATCATATTTTTATGTATCGAAAGTCGAAAGAAAAATCAGATTTTTATATATTGAAAGCCGAAGTAAAAAATCATATTTTTATGTATCGAAAGTCGAAGTAAAAAAAATCCGATTTTTATTTATTGAATAGCAAAGTAAAAATTTGATTTTTATATATGTAGTGGCTACGGTCAACGAAGATGACGAAAGGGCAAGAACGTTGAAGATTTCCTGCATTGGAAGTGCCGTGGAGCTGGATAGCTATCTGTGAGAACTTCTCATGCTTCAATTTATTTTCTAGTTATATATATATACTAGGATGCAGACGGTGTTTTGTAGCACCCGACACAATCGTCCACAGACCATGGACTTGTTTGTTTGGCTGTTTGGTGATTGGTTGCGATATTGGTTTGAATGTGGTTTGTGGTGTGAAAAATCGAATCGATAAATTGGTTAGGATTAGACGTGCGCCGTTATAAGGCGAAGGAGTAAGGCTAGGTTAGATCCTTACTCCAAATTTTGTGGTTTGCATAATGAAATGAATTGAATTGTTTGGTGAAATGAATGGATTGATTGATGTGTGAATGGCGCGGGCCTTCACTAGACCGGGGATAAGGCTAGGCCTTGTCCCGTTTCTAGTATCGTGCCGTTATGCCGCCGAAATTTTCTAAAATATGTTAGAAAAATAAAAATATCATTTTATTGAAGAAATAAACTGAATAGAAATTCATGTGTTGAAATAAAATGTTTTATCGTTAAAATATAATTTTTGACGTGAATGTGAATAAATAAATATTCATTTACGAACCGGACGGTTTGTTTATGTACACCTATTTGAAGGACATTGATTGGGTCGATAAATTTTACACATCGCCCAATTGCACAAATAAAATCTGTGTTTGATTGTTTGAAACCCCACACGGGTGTTGGGATGAAATTTGAAGTTCACTCATCCTGGTTGATTAAATATGTCGATCGATTGATTGACCGGCTGTTATAAGCGTTGAATATCTATATTTGATGCTTATACAGTGTAGTGCACTTTGGTTGATGGTTGATTATTTTCAATGCTATTATATACATGTGTTGTATGAAAATCCATATAATTAATTTTATATGGTAATTGATTGGGCCTCATTCCAGTTTTGAAAAAGAAATATTTGAAAAAGAAATATTTGAAAAAGAAATATTTGAAAAAAAAAATTGAAAATAGAAATTTATGAAGCCGTGTTGATTAGATTGACGCCATTTTGACGTGAACGATATTCGATTTTATTCATTTAAAAATGAATATTGAAAAGTGATTTCGAAATCGACGATTTCGAAATGAATTGAATTGAAAACGATTTCGAAATGAATTGAATTGAAAACGATTTCGAAATGAATTGAATTGAAAACGATTTCGAAATGAATTGAATTGAAAACGATTTCGAAATGAATTGAATTGAAAACGAATTCGAATTGAATTGAAATTTGAATTGAATAGAAATGAATTTTAAAACGAATTTATAGAGAAGGATTCAATTTTGATTTGAATTGAAACGGAAGTTGAAATTGCTTTTGAAACGAATTTAAAACTATTTATATAATTCGTTTCAAATAGAAATCGACGAAGTATATATTATATATATTATATATATAATATAATGGCCTGAATAGAACGCGCCGCGCCGCGGCAGTTCGTGAATTTCGACCATTTATTTCAAACGGACATTACGGGAGATCCGACCGTCGGATTCTCCTAAAACCGGAACCGTTGGGTTCGTATCGAAAAGAGCTTTCTAACGAATGTGATAAATTAGAAATCTAACGGTTGGATTTGGAATTATGTCCAAATCAAATTCGAAAAAGGTCGCTGTAAGTGCAGTTCGATGGCCATTGATGGAAATCGACTGTACGGGCCTTGATAAAATTATTAAAAATAGTAATAATTTGTGTAAAATCATAAGAAATGATTTGTGAAGATTTGGGATGAAAAACTTCATGTTTGAAAAGATAAAAATAGATTTTTATCGAAATGAGCTGGTTTTGAACTAGAATGATAATTCTATTTATTTTTAAATAAATAAATTGAATTTAAAAAGGGTTTTAAAAATAACCAGAATATCCAATGATTGCATTGGAGTGGATTTGAATCGAAATTGTCTTCGGAATATTTCGATGTTGGAATTCGTGATTATACAGATGTTGTTATGGAAATTTGGAAGATATATATTTATATCGTTATTTCCAATACGACATTTGTTAGTCGTAGAATTCGATATTGAATATAAGCCGATATATTTTCTATTCAGAGCCTTGTATTGAATATCGAATGTGATTTGGGTTTGTCGTGAGTGGTGTCTTCACTAACACTGTTCTTAAACCCAGTTGAGAAAAGATTAAATCTTTTTATTTAGATTTAATGAAGTGTACCAATTAAAGAATATTTAATTGGAATTGAATTGATATTGATTTTTGGGTTTAACGTGGACAGTGTTTTAAATAACACTCGTTCTTTAACCCGATAATCAATGGGATGTGACTTTGGGTTTATCGTGAACTGTGTTTTAAATGACACTGATTCTTTAACCCAGTCAAAGATTAAAACTAAGTGGAGTTTTAATGAATCTTTAATTAGATTGAAAAGATCGAGAATGGAGTATCACCAGTTTTATTCCAGGCGATAGTTAAATCTTTAATTAGATTTGAACGTGAAATGGTAATTGAATTTACCGATAACACCGTGGTGTTAGATATGAAGTATAACCAGTTTTACTTCATGGGATGAATAGGTTGGGATTGGGAAATAAAAATAAATGATTACTTCGGTGTGGTTCGCTAATCCCGACTAGTTTGAATTGATATTCAAAGGAACAAAAGAATATTCTGAATTGGAATGAGGCGTATGTTGTGTTTGTGTAACACTTTTATAATATATACGCGAGTTATTCAGAAAGACCGGGTTTATCCCATTCTGAATAACTGATTCGACGTGGTGTCGAAGATGAAGACGGTGGTCGAAGACCAGAAGTCTTCACGTCGTCTGGGTGATTACTGATGATCTTGATTGGGCTGTACACCCAAGAAGATGGAAACAGTTTGTGATCGTCCAGACGTACTTGGAGATCGATGGATATGCGGGGTACTAGGTGCCTCCGGTTTCGTTCAGACCCAGAACGGACTTGTAAATGGACTGTGTGTCTGACATTGGATTTTAGTCCGTGTGATTGATCTCTATTAAATATATATCTGTTTGGCGGCGGAGAATTTATTCTCTTGCTTAACGCCCTTCTCTGAGACGTACGAGCTCAGGGGTTATATATTGATGGATATCAAACGCATGGAGTGAATTGCCTGTGTGGCATGCCTAAGTGGCAATTGATCGAGGCTTCTGTTGAAAAGCAAAGTCTTGTGGTGATGATCAAAGCACAGCCTGTGTGGCACAACTTTGTGTAACGTGAATTCGCGAGTTTCACACCCGGTATGAACCAAAAACGGGAGACGGACCTCAGGGAGGACTTGCGTTTCTTTCTAGCTAGAAGTGGCGTCAGTGGTTTTACACGCCCTGACGAGTTTGACTTATGTGGTTGTTGCTGTTGCGAGGCGCCTCGGTTTGATCGGACGATCCGGGTCCGATGGAGTCATTTGTTGGCTCATTTACGCCCCATAGGGCGGAGAGACGTAGTGTTCAGGCATAATAATCCACATCGGTGGACCGGCCCTGACGATCTAAAGGGTTGATGCGTTCTGATCCTGAGACATGGGCTAGATTGTCTCGAATCGGTTGAGGACTGTCTTTTGCCTCGGTTCATAGACGGAAATCCAATTTCCAAATACGTGACATTTGCGGTTTTATTTGTAGAGCCTAGTATGGCGACATAGTGGGATGGGGCGCTCATGCCGTCTATGATTGATACTTATGATTTGAAGTTGTTTTATACACTATGCACTTATAATAGTATCAAATAATTTGTTTTAAACGTATCAAGCATTCTTTGGCTGTTATAAGGTAAAAACCCTATCCCCCGGCTTGCGTTGCATTGTGTGATAGGACCTGGGTCTTATAACAGCTTCATTTTTCTTTATTTAGCATTGCGCTGTTTGTTTTATGCACTGGTATTCTTGGGAGGAAACCCGTTCCGTGTTATACGGCGTGGTCCCTTGATTTACCTAACTTGCAAATAAAGATTAATAACTGTTTTAGTTCTCACACCAGTCACATGACTGACCTGGAGTTTATTATTTTAACCTAAACTCTGGGTGCCCTTATTTTGACACGGGCAGCTAGTAGTTTTGGTTTTGCAGATTTATATTCACAGGATCCTGGTTTACAGCTGGAACGATATCCGGAAAGCTTTGTATCCGTATATCTCATTCTAGTTGTGTATTGTATTATTTTCCGCTGCTATGTATTTAAATGTAATTTAAATCTCTGATATTTCTGTGTAATATTCATTTATACTCTGTATATTCTTGTAATCTGATGCATTGTTGTAATATACAATGAAATGTTCTTCTGTATGTGTTCTGCTGTGGTTTGTTCTCGAACTATCCGACGCTTTCCTTTACGGGGAAGTTACGGGTCTTCACAGTTGGTATCAGAGCTTTGGTTTACAAAGCTTGGAGAACAAGGCACATTAGAACCATACGAAAGAATTCATCAGATATTGGGTTAGTAATATCCAATTAGAATGACTCGTTAGAGATAGGATCAGTAGTATCCTAGAACGAGTGTGATGAGTATATTTTTCAAATGAAAACAAATTTTGTTTTGAAAATCTAAATCAACTATTCGTATTTGGTTATTTATTTATATTGATGTGGACAATCCAGTATATATAGATTTTGCGTATACGTCTGATCCGCGTGTATTTGAAATTTTAATATACTGGATAGATATAGAATCACACTCTAGTCGCCCGGAGATAATTTTGGTAATGCGGCCGCATTATCAATATTTATATTCGTGTTTCGAAGGTGTGATATCTATATATTTCCATTAGGCTGGTGTGAGAACCAAAACTTATATAGATAGATTTATTGTTGTGAATTGGCATCAAAAACATGATTTTCTGTATATATATCAAAATTTATGAATTTGAAACTCTAATTCACTAATTGATTGATGTTTGTGTTGTTTGTTCATTTGTTTGCTAATTTTGAACCATTATGCCTAATTGAACCAAATATTGAATTATATTGAAAATTGGTCGCATTTGCTTGCACATGCATGTGCTTATATTGAACAGGTCATAGCAAGGAGGCTAGAGCAGAGAATAAAATTTGTTTGCCCGACAAATAGGTACATGTTTACTACATAATTTCCTGTTTTGTTTGGGTGATGATGATTTTGTGAGCCTATTGGCTAGCCGCTTGGCTTTTTCTTTTTCTTTTTGAGATCTGAAGGACCGGGGAAGCTATTTGAAATTCCCCGATGCTCCCGGTGCAGGGGAGGTTATGGCAAAAAATTTCGAAAATTTAGGGTGTTAGCCAAATTTTTGAAATTTTGAAAATTCTCAGAAACTGAAAAGTTGGAGAATGGAAGCCGGATCGAACGTAGAGTTGAATTATCAAACCACTTTCGACTTTGTTCCTTTTCGGGGACGAAAAGTTTTAAGTGGGGGAGATTGTAACAACCCGTAAAATGCGAGCCAGTTTGAAATTTTTATTTTGGCAATTTTAGCGAATTTTGAATATTTAAAATGAATTATTTTAAATAATATCGACGAGAAAATTTATTTTGAATATAAATCGATCGCATATATTATATACGTCGTCGTTAGAATATAAATAATTATATATAATTATAAATAGAATTGAAAATGGCGCGGTAGTTCGATAATTCGATTTCAAACTTCAATTGAATGTACCGGGTGCAAAACAATCCGGATTTTAGTGAAACCAAAAATAATGGAATCTAATAGTGAATATCTTTCTAACGAATCCGAAAAATCAAGATTTCATATCAGGAATCAAAAGATATGTCCAGTTGAAAATTCTAAATAGTCGCTATGGAATTCAGGCCCTTAAAAATTGACATTTTGCAAACGACCTCGGATTTCGACGAAACCAGTTTTGTTGGATCCGCAGTGTCAAGTTATTGCTAGATTCCAAATTTCATAATTTTTCGAATCAATAGGTGAGCGTGGCAAAGGAAAACGCGTTTGACAAGTTTCAGTTGATTTTAATCGACTGGAAATTAGCCATTTTTCTAACGGTCTCAGAATTCGACGAAACTAGTTTTGTTAGGACCGTAGCGTCAATACAAAGCTAGAAAATATTTTTCAGGAATTTTTAAAGTTCGTATGTGACCCCGGTAATTTGAAATGTACGTTTAAAATTCAATATAGTGATTTAAAAGTAAATTCAACGGAAACTGATCAAAACGTTCGAATCAACTTGCGATACATATCCCATTGTGTTCGGAATGGGGGTAAAACGCTGCGGACGACAGGCGGTGGGCCTCGTTTAGAGGTCGTAGGTTAAAGTCAACTTTTTGCAGAATAAAATAATTAAATGAAAAAAAAAGAGAATCTTCTTCCCCTTTTTATTTCTGCCCCCCCCCCCCCCCCCGTTTCTATTTCAGTTCAGAAAGAGAGAAAAAAACAACAACAACAAATCGTTCGAGCCCCTCCCCCGACGTCAATCGACGCCAGCGCCACCGCCCTCCACCCAATCGCCACCGCCCTGATCCAAACCCCCACCCCCTGCCCTCTTCGACGACGACGAGACCCCCCCCCCCCCGATTCGAGACCGCCGCTAGAAAAGCCCCCCCCCCCCCCCCAAATCGCAATAACGCGACGAAGACCCCCCGACCTCCGCCTTGCACCCCCGACTCTGGCGAGCCACCTCCGGTCAGCCACAAATTCCGACTCCCTCCTCCCTTCGACCGACGCGGCCAAACCCCCCCCCCCCCCCCAGCGAGCTTCTCTTCTCCGACCTTCAAAGGAAAAAATGGTAAGTATTTTATTTTAGTTTTATTTTTATTTTAAAGTCTAAAACTGATTTGATTTTTAAAAAAAGAATAAAAACTGATTTGATTTTTAAAAAAAGAATAAAAACTGATTTGATTTTTAAAAAAGAATAAAAACTGAATTGATTTTTTTTTAAAGTATAAAACTGATTTGATTTTTAAAAGGATTAAAAACTGATTTGATTTTTAAAAGGATTAAAAACTGATTTGATTTTTAAAAAAGAATAAAAACTGAATTGATTTTTAAAAGTATAAAAACTGATTTTTAAGATGATTTAAAAACTGATTTTAAAATGATTTATAAACTAAAAGGAGATTAGAAATTTAAAAGTAAAAATCAGATTTTTATATATTGAAAGCCGAAGTAAAAATCATATTTTTATGTATCGAAAGTCGAAAGAAAAATCAGATTTTTATATATTGAAAGCCGAAGTAAAAATCATATTTTTATGTATCGAAAGTCGAAGTAAAAAAATCCGATTTTTATTTATTGAATAGCAAAGTAAAAATTCGATTTTTATCTATGTAGTGGCTACGGTCAACGAAGATGACGAAAGGGCAAGAACGTTGAAGATTTCCTGCATTGGAAGTGCCGTGGAGCTGGATAGCTATCTGTGAGAACTTCTCACGCTTCAATTTATTTTCTAGTTATATATATATACTAGGATGCAGACGGTGTTTAGTAGCACCCGACACAATCGTCCACAGACCATGGACTTGTTTGTTTGGCTGTTTGGTGATTGGTTGCGATATTGGTTTGAATGTGGTTTGTGGTGTGAAAAATCGAATCGATAAATTGGTTAGGATTAGACGTGCGCCGTTATAAGGCGAAGGAGTAAGGCTAGGTTAGATCCTTACTCCAAATTTTGTGGTTTGCATAATGAAATGAATTGAATTGTTTGGTGAAATGAATGGATTGATTGATGTGTGAATGGCGTGGGCCTTCACTAGACCGGGGATAAGGCTAGGCCTTGTCCCGTTTCTAGTATCGTGCCGTTATGCCGCCGAAATTTTCTAAAATATGTTAGAAAAATAAAAATATCATTTTATTGAAGAAATAAACTGAATAGAAATTCATGTGTTGAAATAAAATGTTTTATCGTTAAAATATAATTTTTGACGTGGATGTGAATAAATAAATATTCATTTACGAACCGGACGGTTTGTTTATGTACACCTATTTGAAGGACATTGATTGGGTCGATAAATTTTACACATCGCCCAATTGCACAAATAAAATCTGTGTTTGATTGTTTGAAACCCCACACGGGTGTTGGGATAAAATTTGAAGTTCACTCATCCTGGTTGATTAAATATGTCGATCGATTGATTGACCGGCTGTTATAAGCGTTGAATATCTATATTTGATGCTTATACAGTGTAGTGCACTTTGGTTGATGGTTGATTATTTTCAATGCTATTATATACATGTGTTGTATGAAAATCCATATAATTAATTTTATATGGTAATTGATTGGGCCTCATTCCAGTTTTGAAAAAGAAATATTTGAAAAAGAAATATTTGAAAAAGAAATATTTGAAAAAGAAATATTTGAAAAAAAAAATTGAAAATAGAAATTTATGAAGCCGTGTTGATTAGATTGACGCCATTTTGACGTGAACGATATTCGATTTTATTCATTTAAAAATGAATATTGAAAAGTGATTTCGAAATCGACGATTTCGAAATGAATTGAATTGAAAACGATTTCGAAATGAATTGAATTGAAAACGATTTCGAAATGAATTGAATTGAAAACGATTTCGAAATGAATTGAATTGAAAACGATTTCGAAATGAATTGAATTGAAAACGAATTCGAATTGAATTGAAATTTGAATTGAATAGAAATGAATTTTAAAACGAATTTATAGAGAAGGATTCAATTTTGATTTGAATTGAAACGGAAGTTGAAATTGCTTTTGAAACGAATTTAAAACTATTTATATAATTCGTTTCAAATAGAAATCGACGAAGTATATATTATATATATTATATATATAATATAATGGCCTGAATAGAACGCGCCGCGCCGCGGCAGTTCGTGAATTTCGACCATTTATTTCAAACGGACATTACGGGAGATCCGACCGTCGGATTCTCCTAAAACCGGAACCGTTGGGTTCGTATCGAAAAGAGCTTTCTAACGAATGTGATAAATTAGAAATCTAACGGTTGGATTTGGAATTATGTCCAAATCAAATTCGAAAAAGGTCGCTGTAAGTGCAGTTCGATGGCCATTGATGGAAATCGACCGTACGGGCCTTGATAAATTATTAAAAATAGTAATAATTTGTGTAAAATCATAAGAAATGATTTGTGAAGATTTGGGATGAAAAACTTCATGTTTGAAAAGATAAAAATAGATTTTTATCGAAATGAGCTGGTTTTGAACTAGAATGATAATTCTATTTATTTTTAAATAAATAAATTGAATTTAAAAAGGGTTTTAAAAATAACCAGAATATCCAATGATTGCATTGGAGTGGATTTGAATCGAAATTGTCTTCGGAATATTTCGATGTTGGAATTCGTGATTATACAGATGTTGTTATGGAAATTTGGAAGATATATATTTATATCGTTATTTCCAATACGACATTTGTTAGTCGTAGAATTCGATATTGAATATAAGCCGATATATTTTCTATTCAGAGCCTTGTATTGAATATCGAATGTGATTTGGGTTTGTCGTGAGTGGTGTCTTCACTAACACTGTTCTTAAACCCAGTTGAGAAAAGATTAAATCTTTTTATTTAGATTTAATGAAGTGTACCAATTAAAGAATATTTAATTGGAATTGAATTGATATTGATTTTTGGGTTTAACGTGGACAGTGTTTTAAATAACACTCGTTCTTTAATCCGATAATCAATGGGATGTGACTTTGGGTTTATCGTGAACTGTGTTTTAAATGACACTGATTTTTTAACCCAGTCAAAGATTAAAACTAAGTGGAGTTTTAATGAATCTTTAATTAGATTGAAAAGATCGAGAATGGAGTATCACCAGTTTTATTCCAGGCGATAGTTAAATCTTTAATTAGATTTGAACGTGAAATGGTAATTGAATTTACCGATAACACCGTGGTGTTAGATATGAAGTATAACCAGTTTTACTTCATGGGATGAATAGGTTGGGATTGGGAAATAAAAATAAATGATTACTTCGGTGTGGTTCGCTAATCCCGACTAGTTTGAATTGATATTCAAAGGAACAAAAGAATATTCTGAATTGGAATGAGGCGTATGTTGTGTTTGTGTAACACTTTTATAATATATACGCGAGTTATTCAGAAAGACCGGGTTTATCCCATTCTGAATAACTGATTCGACGTGGTGTCGAAGATGAAGACGGTGGTCGAAGACCAGAAGTCTTCACGTCGTCTGGGTGATTACTGATGATCTTGATTGGGCTGTACACCCAAGAAGATGGAAACAGTTTGTGATCGTCCAGACGTACTTGGAGATCGATGGATATGCGGGGTACTAGGTGCCTCCGGTTTCGTTCAGACCCAGAACGGACTTGTAAATGGACTGTGTGTCTGACATTGGATTTTAGTCCGTGTGATTGATCTCTATTAAATATATATCTGTTTGGCGGCGGAGAATTTATTCTCTTGCTTAACGCCCTTCTCTGAGACGTACGAGCTCAGGGGTTATATATTGATGGATATCAAACGCATGGAGTGAATTGCCTGTGTGGCATGCCTAAGTGGCAATTGATCGAGGCTTCTGTTGAAAAGCAAAGTCTTGTGGTGATGATCAAAGCACAGCCTGTGTGGCACAGCTTTGTGTAACGTGAATTCGCGAGTTTCACACCCGGTATGAACCAAAAACGGGAGACGGACCTCAGGGAGGACTTGCGTTTCTTTCTAGCTAGAAGTGGCGTCAGTGGTTTTACACGCCCTGACGAGTTTGACTTATGTGGTTGTTGCTGTTGCGAGGCGCCTCGGTTTGATCGGACGATCCGGGTCCGATGGAGTCATTTGTTGGCTCATTTACGCCCCATAGGGCGGAGAGACGTAGTGTTCAGGCATAATAATCCACATCGGTGGACCGGCCCTGACGATCTAAAGGGTTGATGCGTTCTGATCCTGAGACATGGGCTAGATTGTCTCGAATCGGTTGAGGACTATCTTTTGCCTCGGTTCATAGACGGAAATCCAATTTCCAAATACGTGACATTTGCGGTTTTATTTGTAGAGCCTAGTATGGCGACATAGTGGGATGGGGCGCTCATGCCGTCTATGATTGATACTTATGATTTGAAGTTGTTTTATACACTATGCACTTATAATAGTATCAAATAATCTGTTTTAAACGTATCAAGCATTCTTTGGCTGTTATAAGGTAAAAACCCTATCCCCCGGCTTGCGTTGCATTGTGTGATAGGACCTGGGTCTTATAACAGCTTCATTTTTCTTTATTTAGCATTGCGCTGTTTGTTTTATGCACTGGTATTCTTGGGAGGAAACCCGTTCCATGTTATACGGCGTGGTCCCTTGATTTACCTAACTTGAAAATAAAGATTAATAACTGTTTTAGTTCTCACACCAGTCACATGACTGACCTGGAGTTTATTGTTTTAACCTAAACTCTGGGTGCCCTTATTTTGACACGGGCAGCTAGTAGTTTTGGTTTTGCAGATTTATATTCACAGGATCCTGGTTTACAGCTGGAACGATATCCGGAAAGCTTTGTATCCGTATATCTCATTCTAGTTGTGTATTGTATTATTTTCCGCTGCTATGTATTTAAATGTAATTTAAATCTCTGATATTTCTGTGTAATATTCATTTATACTCTGTATATTCTTGTAATCTGATGCATTGTTGTAATATACAATGAAATGTTCTTCTGTATGTGTTCTGCTGTGGTTTGTTCTCGAACTATCCGACGCTTTCCTTTACGGGGAAGTTACGGGTCTTCACAATAAAGCCAAAAACCGGAAACCCTAATTCAATTAACAGGAGCTGCCGCCTTCTATGACACCGACGATCCATGTCTCGCGGTTTCTTCCCTTAACTTCTTCTCGAATACAACAAATTTGATGAGGGTTGAGTTTGCGGCCAATTTGGTGGGCACTAGGGCCACCGAGTTCATCCACGTGAGGGGCGTCGGAAGAGGAGGCAAAGGCCTTTGTGGAGGTCATCTCAGATTGGAGGACGACATCGTGTTTTGTCGGCGAATTGGAACCCTAACGGTGGAAGAATGGGTTCGCGAGTTACAGGTTGAACGGGGTACCGAATATTAGAGTAGAAGGAGGTGTTAATTTAATTAATTAAATTATTTAATTAACATAACAATGTCATTAACCTTTAAAATATTGTGTCTCCCTCATACGAGTTCGGAATTGCGTGAAACTGGATCTGTTGCGATCATGGGGACGAGGGCTTCACAACAAAACTGACCCTGTTCGATTTGAAGCAAATCAGAATTTCAAGAAATTTCAAATCCGAAAAATTCATAAATTAAAACCAATGTGAGAATTCTCTCACTATATTATTTCTGTATAGTTATTTATTGTATAACTGCATATATGAACTGCTCCACGTCGTCCACAGACCATGGACGACTTTTTTGACTGTATTCTATGTGAAAATTGATCGTGATGTGAAATGAAATATATATATATATGAAAAGTGAAAATATCGTATATATATTGAAAGTGAAAATATCGTATATATATATTGAAAGTGAAAATATCGTATATATTGAAAAATGAAAATATCGTATATATTGAAAAGTAAAAATATCGTATACATTAGAAAGTGAAAATATCGTATATATGAAAGGTGGAAATAATATATATATATATATATATATATATATATATGAAATGAAAATGATATATATGAAATGAAAACGATATATATATATATGAAATGTGAAAACGATATATATATATGAAATGAAAACGATATATATATGAAATGTGAAAACGATGTATATATGAAATGAAAACGATATATATATATATATGTGAAATGTGAAAATGATTTGATTGTTAAAAATATAATTTTTAACATATATATACACTGTATAAAATTGTCGTGTATATGGAATATTCAATTTTGATTAGAAATTGAATATGAAGTTGAAATCATTTTGAAAACGAATTTAAAACGATTTATAAAAAACGTTTTAAAAAGGAAATCAACTGTACGGGCCTTGATAAAATTATTAAAAATAGTAATAATTTGTTTAAAATCATAAGAAATGATTTGGGAAGAATTAGGATGAAAAAATTCCATATTTGAAAAGATAAAAAAATATTTTTATCGAAACAAACTAGTTATTAACTAGAAAAATAATCCAATGGCTATAAATAAATAAATTGGATTTGAATTGAAATTATCTTTGGATATTTTCGATATTGGATTTCGTGATTATACAGATATTGTGATGGGAATTTGAAGATATCGATATCATTATTCCCGATATGATATCTGTTGGTTTCAGGATTTGATGTTGAATATAAGTCAATACTATCTCTATTCAAAATCTTATATTTAATATCAAATTGGATTGATTGATTGTTTGGATTGTGCTCGACCAGTTTACGAGCAAAATATGCTTTTACATTTAGCATTGGGTTGGGTAGAAATATCTGTGTGTTAACACCTTGTGAAACAGTTCACGATTTGATGATAAGGTGTTTAGCGATGTTGTGTTCATTTCAAATTTAATGAATGATTGTGAAATGATATCTTTCTTAAGTGAAAAGAATGTATTCCCGATTTTGGATAGGGAATGTTTGATAAAAATGTTTTATAAAACAGAAAGAATTTCGAGGGCTAAAACCCGATGATTTCGAAATGATTTGGAAATGTATTATGGTTTTACATTGTAGTTCATCACATATTTGATTAGTTGCTGTTAATGATGTATCTGTTTGGTGGCAGAGAATTTATTCTCTTGCTTAACACCCTTCTTTGAGACATACGAGCTCAAAGGTTATGTGATTAATAGTGACTGATCATATGTGTGAATTACTGATGTGAAGTACTATATTTTGAAAGTACTTGTGATTATTATGTTGTGAAATGATTTTCCCTACTTCGGGATATGAAATGATTTAGTATGTGGCTAAAGATTCGGGTAACCCTGAGACTAAAAGTATGGGTGAGAGGTCGGTGTAGACTGCTCCTGTGTGGGGTAGGTGCATCGTCGGTGTAGCCTGCTCCCATGTGGGGTAGGTGCACATTTATATATCGAGTTGTGAGGTGCGTACCCTTTTCCTTGTCGATGGGGAGCACAATATTTGGTTGCATACTTGTTTGTATGCATTGTTATGTTTTGGAATTCATATTTCCAGATGATTTGATTTGAGATCCCGAAGTGAAATCTACTTTGATATAGAAAGTTAGATATGTATTTCAAATGATTTGAAATAAGAAATCGGGAATAAAATCCAAAGGAATAATTTCTGTAAATTGAATTGGATTTGGAAAATCTAAGTGTAGTGATTAATCTAAGTGGGTAGATTGGGATATTGCATGTTGATTGATGCATAGTAGATCCATATATCTATATTGATTGTTGTTTATACACTGACATTCATGGGGGTAAACCCGTTCCGCGTTAGCGGCATGGTCTCGTGATATGCCATATGATTTATATAAGGTTATAACTATTTAGAGTTTCTCACACCAGTCCCATGATTGACCTGTAGTTTGCTTTTCCCTTGCAAACTCGGGTGCCCCTATTTTCCACATGGGCAGTCGAGTAGTTTTATTTTGCAGATGTATTGAGAAGGATTCCAGATTGACGCTATAAGCTGTGTCCAGGCATTTACAGTCTTCCGCTGTGTAGTTTATATTTCCGCTGTGCATTGTATTGCATTTATTGTAAAATAAATCTTCCGCTGTATTATATTTCGATATACTCTGATATATTCTGTACTCTGATGTAACATTATTATGATGTTTATAAAAGTCTTCTGTTATTTGTTCTGATGTGTTGTATACCCAGAGTTAGCGTATGTGGAATTCGAACGGTCTTGGTCGATTTAGCGATCGATTAGGTCCGAGCGAAATCCGTGTCGTGACATCTAACCAACACGGCTTTATATATTTCAATAACTTCGTTATTCTATTCAACAAATGAATATTTTCTTCAACACATGAATATATATATATATATATATATATATATATATTCAACGCATGAATTTATACTTCTATTCAACACATGAATATTTATTCTATTCAACACATGAATTTATATTTTCCATTCAACACATGAATATTTATTTTTCTATCCAACACATGAATTTATATTTCTATTCAACACATGAATTTATATTTCTATTCAACACATGAATTTATACTTCTATTCAACACATGAATTTATATTTCTATTCAACACATGAATTTATACTTCTATTCAACACATGAATTTATATTTCTATTCAACAAATGAATTTATATTTCTATTTAACACATGAATTTATACTTCTATTTAACACATGAATTTATATTTCTTATTTTCCAAATTGGAATGAGGCCCAATCAATTACCATATAATGTTAATTATTGGATTTCCTACAACACATGTATATAATAGCAACGATAAATCATCAACCATCATCCAAAGTGCACCAAACAACTGTATAAGCATTAAATATGATTAATTAACGCTTACACAGTCTGCCAACCCATCGATTGACATACAGCTAAACAATCGGGATTAGTGTACGTCAAATATCATCCCAATACCCGTGTGGGGTTTCAAATCAACAAACACAGATTTTTATTTGTCCAGTTGGGCGATGTGTAAAATTTATCGTCCCAATCAATATCAGTCAAATCAGTGTATATAAACAAATCTTCCAATTTGTTTATTAGAATTTATTTTATATGCATGTTAAAAATTATATTTTTAACTATAAAATATTTTCCACTATAAAATATTTTATTCCATTCCACATCGCACAATAAAATTTCACAACACAACAATCAAACAAACAAGTCATCCATGGTCTGTGGACAATGGGTTTTGGGTGCTGTAAACACCGTCTGCATCCTAGTATATATATTTTAAACTGGAAATTAAAATAAAAGTGAGGATTTCTCACCTAAGAGCTAAGCCAATTCGTCGTGACTCTTCATATGTAGGAAATCTTCACTTTGTTTCCAACGAGATCAGTTCAACACCGTTTGTGTTAAAAATTATATTTTTAACAACGCTACATCCTATATAAAAACCGAATTTTTATCCTATCGCTACATATATAAATATTAAAATTTTACTATCTATATAATATAAAAATCGTATTTTTATTATCTCTATAATATAAAAATCATATTTTTATTCTTTCTATAATATAAAAATCATATTTTTATTCTTTCTATAATATAAAAATTATATTTTTATTCTTTCTATAATATAAAAATCATATTTTTACAATGCTACTTCTATAAAGATCACATCGTTTTCTTCTCTTCATATATATAAAAATCGTATTTTTATCTTCAGTACTTCATAATAAAGATCGTGTTTTTATATTTTAAAAAATCTAGTTTTTTCCTTTCATACTTATATACATGAAAACCACTTCTTTCTATTACTAATGAACAAATAAAAATCATTACTTTACTTGACTAATGAATAAATAAAAATCCTTACTTTACTTTGCTAATCAGATTTTTAATTAATTAAACTAAAAAAACAAATAAAAACTCACTGTAATGTAATCGGAGGAGGGGCATGGCGGTTTGCTGCTGCGCTGGAGGTGGAGTAGGAGGAGCAGTCGGCGCTGGTGGTCGCCGATGGTGAGGGGAGGCTACCGCGTTCTCTGTTTGGGGGTTTAGGGTTTCGGGTTGAGCTAGTGGGGTTCGAGCAGGGAGAGGTGGAGGGGAGAGAAAGGGGAGGAGGGACGGAGGAGGTTGGCCGGCGGTGGGCGGATCGGAGGCGCGACGGGCGAGGTGTCGAGCGGTTTTTTATTTTATTTTATTTTCTTTTCTGAAAACGAATGGTGGAAGAGAGAATGATGAGGGAAAGAGAGAAAGGTGGGTGGGGTGGATTATATATTATTTTATTTATTCCACAAAGCAACTTTTTATATCGAACCCACCGACTATCGTGCCTAGCTAATTACCCCTATTCCGAACACAATGGGATATGTATCGTAACCCCATTCGATCGTTTCGATCAGTTTCTGTCAAAATCAAAATATAAATCTATATATTGAATTACAACGCACATTTCAGTTTACCGGGCCACATACGGACTCTAGAAATTCCCAAAAAATATTTTCTAGCTTCGTATTGACGATACAGTCCTAACAAGACTAATTTCGTCGAATTCTGAGACCGTTTGAAAAATGGCCTTTTTCCAATCGATTAAAATCAACTAAAACTGGTCAAACGCGTTTTCCTTTGCCACGCTCACGTATTGATTCGAAAAATTATTAATTTTGGAATCTAGCAATAACATGACATCACGAATCCAACAAAAGTTGTTTCATCGAAAACCGAGGTCGTTTGCAAAATTTCCATTTTTAAGGGCCCAAAATTCCATAGCGACTATTATGAATTTTCAACTGGGCATAACTTTTTATTCCTGCAATTAAATTTCAATTTTTCGGATTCGTTGGGAAGATATTTTCAAATAGATTCAAATATTTTTGGTTTCGCTAAAATCCCGTTTATTTTGAATCCTGTACATTCATTTGAAATTTGAAATCGAATTTTCAAACTACCGCGCCATTTTCAATTCCTTTTATAATTAAAATAAAATATTTATATTCTAACTACGATTCAAATAGATATATACGTTCAAATTTTATTCAAAATAAATTTCTCGTCATTATTATTTAAAATAATTCGTTTTAATAATCAAAATTCGCTAAAATTGCCAAAATAAATTTTTTAAATTGGCTCAGATTTCCGGGTTATTACAAATAAAATATTTTTGTGTTGTTTTTTTATGAGGGAAATCTAAAAATAATAAATAATAGATAAAAATTAAAAATCTAACCCGAGGGGTTATTAATAAAAATTAATTTGGTCCCTGGCAACGGTGCCAAAATTTGTTTGCGAACAAATTAAACAATTGAAAACAACAATTTAATTCGCTCAGTTTTCCTAAACAACAAAAGGGTTGTTGTAGAGGGTGTCGAACTCTGGGACCAAAAATTATTTTAATAATAAATCCAATCAGATTATCCCTAAGGTTTGATTGATTGAAAAAAAAAACTACAACTAAACTCAATAAAAACTATGAGAAAAATGGCAACTTAGGAGTAAATCCATTTTCTAGATCACATGAATCAATATAAAATGAAACCATGATCTCTCTTTTTGGTCAATAATTAATTTAATTGATGTGATTATTCTAAACATGACCTATTTGTGCTATTGATTAGCCCAACATAAGCCATCAAATTTTGTCACACCTCTTAAACAACTTTTCTTATTTTATGAAAAATGGTAACAAGTTGCAGTTGAAATTGAATTGTACTTTAAGAATGGCCTATCCCCTATTAATTAGGAGTATAAACCATCAAATTTAGATTTCAATCTCCACTTAATTACCATCATCATATGTAGATGAAGAGGTAATTAGTGAGCATATGAACAAGCATAGCCTATGTGGTGTAAATACTATAGGCTATCAAACTCAATAATGAACATAAAAACCATAACCACCAACATGAATTAAAGCACAAAGAGAGATCATGAATAAACAAGTATATTGAAACTACATGAATAAAGAGAGCTTCATTATCCCTAAGTTGTATGGATTTAGCTCTCATGTTTCTTACTTTAACAGCGAACGTAAATTGCAACACAATACAAAAAATAAGAGAAAAAGAAAATAAAAATAAAAATAAGGACAATCTAATCTAATTGCAGAAAATAAAATAACATGTAAATAAAACAAAAGAGAAAAAGGTGAATACTAAATTTATTCTGATAGAAGAACGTTACAGGATACAACCCAATGTTTAATGAATACAAATAAACTAGCTACCAGTGTATTTATAGTTGCCCAAGCCAAGGATAAGAGGCTTATTACACAATGTGGGACAAAAACCCATTTTCAAAATAACAACTAAACCAAACATCTAAGTGTGAACACGTATGAATGGCATTGCAAATGTCATAGCTTGCGGGCATCAAATGGCATCGACTCCATCTGTTTTGAGCATGAATAGGAACTCCATAACATCTGCATCAAGCTATCTTTACGAAAAGGCATTGAATCATTAAAATATGCGGTAGAAGGCGGTTGAACAGCAACATTTCTTCAAGCTTTAATATAGTTCTCAAAATCAACACACTTCTTACACCAATTCTTCAATCTTTTCAACAAACAAATGTGTTTTCTAAATAAATAATTTTTATTGTTCAAAACATAATGAATATTGAAAAAATATTCTATAAATAATCAATCTACCTAAGTTAATCAAAAATATGTAGTCTATTGGATTTGCAAAAATTATAGTTGCAATCCATATGTATAGCATGAGTTCGCACTAGTAATACATGGAAATTGGAACGATAAATTACATTAATGAAATGATGTTATTAAATTACACATCCAATTATATATATACATGCATATATATTTATTTTTTATAGTTAATTATTTGATCCCTTTTTTTTGGAACTTCTGATTATTTATTTTGAGAAAGCTTGAAATTTAATAAGTTATGAAAATTCAACTTTTTAGTGCTATAGAAACCATGGATTTTCAATCCCTTTTTATATAGTAGATATTAAGCTTACCATTTGAGCATTTACTAATGTTTCCATTCACTTTAGGCATGTTAAATCTAGACCATTACTGCATCTAAACTTAATATGATCTTCTAGATACGTATTATCCTTATATTTGTTCTCTAAGAAGCAATAAAATGTTTCTTCTAGATGTATAAATACTATAGAAAATCATTTTCAAAAATTTTATTTGATTCAAAATCCAAATAAAAAACTTTTAAAATGAAAACTTTGTTTACCAAACATGTTTGGATTATCAGATCCATATTACAAATAAAATGTTATCAAATCCAATAGGTTTATTTGAATCAACAACAATAAAGTTTATCTAGTCCAAACTTGTTTTCCCAAAATAAATGAAATAAAAACATACAAATCTAAGCATGATATTAAGATCCACAATATAATAAGAAAAAATACCTATAATAGAATGACATCTAAAATGTAATGACTTAAATATATGCACAATAAATGAGATTAAGAAGTTTGAATCTACATATCTACGATATGGAATCCGAAAGAATAATACTAATAAAATGCAATCTATATGATAAGATTTATATAATTGGTTTTGGAAAATAAGATTTATGATAAATAGAGAGATTTATATAATTGGTTTTGGAAAATAAGATTTATGATAAATAGAGATCTGAAAAACAAAACAAAATTTCTAGAATAAGATCTAAATTCCCTTCTAATGTATGAAACAATTTTAGTTCTAGATCAAGCTCAAGTAATCTCCGAAGTCATACCTAATTTCAATATTGATTAAAAGAAAGATGAATCTGCAAAAAAATAGATATAGTTATCTTGATAATAACAACTATTGACCTATAATTTTTGTTTTGGTGTTGTGCTAATAGCATACTGTAAATAAGGGGTTAAGATGCATTAGAGAAAGAAAAAGGAATTTTTTTTATTCACGTCAGATCTGAACCAAAAAAAGAGAAGATCTACTTACAAACATGTCATAAAAAAGAGAATTACAACGATACACTTGTAACATTAACATATTCATTCTTCTAAATTTACACATATTATAAGATATACATATTATGGTGTGCTCATAGATTTTCCTCCACTCTGCTTCGCGTTTATGACATATTTGTGGACTTGAATAACCTCATTTGGTGTGTTTCTTTGTATAATAAAAAATTGAATGGTTTGGGAATGATGCAACAACATTAAAGATCAATGATTACTTTGATAACTAATAATAAAAAATTAATCGGTGGTACATGATAAAATTCGAAAAGTAAGAGAAAACACTAGAAAATTATGAATATTATTGTTTAGTATAAATAAAAATAACATAAACATATTCCGTTAAAAAAATAGAACAATGTTAATGCTCAAGTGAAAAGCTTTTATAAATATAAAAATTATAAAACATAGCCTTTTATGCTCTTTTTCTAATAAGTGGTGTTGTAGAACACCGTGATTATAATTTATATCAATTACAATATTTTTCATGAATATTTAAAACAATTTAAAAAAATTGAAAGAATTAATATATTTAATCTTTCCGTTGATCCATTCATAATGCTACCTTTTGGCTTGTATCTTTCAACTCGTGCCTATGTAAAATTACCTAAAAGCATCATATTCAATATCCCAAATGACATTAACACCAGATGAAAATGGATTCCAAAGTCCCTTAGATGACGTTTGGTTTATTTTATATTTATATTTTGAGTTTTCAACATTAATTACAAAAAATAAGAAAAATGGAGGAAGAACGGAAGAGATGAAAAGAAGAGGAGGAGAATATGGAGGAGAAGACAGGAAGGTAGGAGGGATGAAGGAAGGATGAATTGTTTTTCACTCTTCTATTATTTCCCAAAACATGAAAAATAATAATTTTTTTCATTTAATGTATTAATTTGGTTTCTAAAATGGTAGTTTTTCATAATATAAATGCATTATTTACACTTTTGTATGGGCAAAAACTCAAAACTAAACTTGGTAAACCGTAAACCGAATGCACCTTAGCTACATAGGAAATTTGGAATATTGGTCAAGGTATTTTATCTTGTAATGCATAGTCAAACCCATTATTGGTAGGCATGGCCGGCTCGCCTAACAGTCAAACTAGGGCCCTAAAATGTTATGACCCCTTAAAATTTATCTTAAGTCCTTATCCACTGAATGGTTTGTTAAAATTCCTAGAGGTAGTAGAATAATCACTCGCTCGGTTTAGATGGTAACTGATTCATTCGGAAAAAAAGGTGAGGTGGAAAATTCATCATATATTATTATTTAAACAAATAATTTAGTTAATAAAAATATAGACTTCTGTTTATTTAAACTATTTTGATTACTAATTCTAAGTTTATTAACAAGAAAACATATTTTTAATAAATAAATTTTATTATTTTTGTTATAAATCGATTTATAAGAGCATTAAAATCTCATATATTTAGATAATATAATAAATATTTTGTTGATTCGTTTAAACCAAAATCCAAAATAAAATTATTATACAAACTAAATTCAAATCAATATAATTTCATAACCAAACCGAGTTGATCGAAATGAACTGGTTTGATCGGTTAATTCGGTTCTAACTGAATATTACTCACACCTATCTATAGAAATCGTTTAAACTAGAAACAGTTGGTACCCATCAGATAAATTTAAAATTATAAATGAACAATATATGTACTGCTTTTTGAGTTCAAAAGCTGCTTCTTTCCTCCTTATGTGTTGCTCGTAGCCGAAAAATGCCACACTGCTATTTTTAGTTCATCAAATGCCCTAATTTTCCATTTCTAAGAAATGATACGTTAGTGGAAATTGATATGTTTTGAATATTATGAATGAACCATTAGGCCCGTTAATGGAAATTGATACATTGGCATTGAACGCACCGTGTCATTGTCAACCAATAGTTGTATCCTTTCCCTCCTACTCACCCTTACATAACACACCCTACACCCCTCCTTCCCTCCACACCAGCAAAGACAACCATCCACTACTCTTCTTGAAATTTTTTCTGACTTTTTCAAGCTCGTTTATAGATAATTTTCTTTATATTCTAATTATTTTCGTTACATCTATCATTTTTGTTAGTCAGCTTTTATGTTTTGATTATTTTTAGTGTGTAATCTTTTGGTTTTATTGTTGGTCACGTTTTCTCCCAGTCCATAGCATTATAGTAGTCGAATAAGGATAAGTGTTCATTGGTTTATGCCACGATTTCTTACTGGGTGCAATGAATTCACTTAGTGGGTTTATGTGGCTATAGCAGCAGAATTCAACGAACAACTTCAGCTTGACTGGTTATATACACGGATGACGAACAATGAACCAATTTGAATTTTTTTGAAGCGACTAAGACAGACTGTAACTATAAAAGGAGGAGTTTGAGATATAGATAATGATCAACTCTTCGATTTCGAGGAGTCATGGGACGATCATGCGCATAAATATAAGAAATATAGAGGAAACGACTCTAACAAGTTCAAAGAACTGAATTTGGTATTTGAATATGGCATAGGAATGGGCACATGAAGATATCAGATACCACCAACTCTACTAGATCATTCTTTCAATGAAATCCATATAACTTTGTATAGAAATTGAATGAATGTGGACATCATAGCCATTCAACCCATATGTAGCAGAATAAAGCAAGGCAGCTCGAGCCGACGTGCGTGTAACAACTTTTTATTTGTGATTACCTATAATAATGATTAATGAATTATAATGAGGAGGTTAACTTGTTAATTAAGGACCAAATATAATTTGGAATGTAATTAAAATAGCTATCTAAGTAGGATTTGATTTTGGGTTATGAGTTATCTTAGGAATTTGGAGAAACTTGAGTATTTAATCATTAAAGTGGTTGATTGGTGAGTTTAGGAAAAAATATATTCAATTTGGAGGTCTAATTGAAGAAAATAAATAATAAAGGAGAAATAAATTGGGTTCGTTGTAAAATTAAAGTAGATACCCTTTAAAATTTAAAAAGAAAGATAAGAAAACTTTATAATGTACAAATTTTGACTAAATAAGGATTTGCAAAATTTATATTGTATATATTGCAATAAAGAGCAATATACATGTGTGTACAACGATTTTAATATAAAACCATGTATGTTAAATATTTTGAGTTAAAAATAAAATGAAAAAAGTAATTATTGATGAAGAATCTATATTTATGTGTAAAAATAAATTTTTGTAGTATGATTTTATTAATTATTTATGTCAAATAATGAAGTTTATACAATTTTAGAATTTAAAATGTGGGTTTTGTACGTAAAAGAACAAAATATACAATTTAAATTAAAAATGTGAACTTGTGTGTTAACATGTTAAAACTTGTGTTAAATCTTATTAAAAAGATCTCTAAACATGTTTCATATTATTTAATAGGCTTAAAATAATGTTAAGTTATGTGTAAAAGTGTGTAAAGGGTAATATAATGTAAATTTGGTACTTTGTGGGATACAAAATCTACTTAAGTTAACACAGCTTCATTAATCCACATCAAGGCCTAATTGTGAAATTATTAAGACCAAACTAAATTCTTAACTAAGGAGAAACTTGGAAACTATTCTCTAGTATGTACATTTCAGAGAAAAGAAGAAATATCCTTCTTCTCCTTCTATAGAAACAAAACACAATAGAAAATTATAAACACTTCCTCAAAACTTCAAAATTCAACTCGATTCACTAGAGAAATTGTAACAACCCGAAAATCTGGGCCAGTTTGAAAATTTTATTTTGGCAATTTTAGCGAACATTGATTATTTAAAATGAATTATTTTAAATAATATCGACGAGAAATTTATTTTAAATTGAAATTCGACGTATATATTATATACGTCGTCGTTAGAATATATAATAATTATATATAATTATAAAAGGAATTGAAAATGGCGCGGTAGTTCGAAAATTCGATTTCTAATTTCAAATGAATATACAGAATTCAATATAAGTCAGAATTGAACGAAACAAGAAATATTTGAATCTGTATAACTATATCTTTGTAACGAAGTTAACAAACTGAGATTTCATCTTAGAAATGATAAGATATGTCCAGTTTAAAATTAGAAATAGTCGCTGTGGAATTTATATATATTTTTATATATATAAGGCCCTTAAAAATAGCAATTTTGCAAACGACCTCGGATTTCGACGAAACCAGTTTTGTTGGATCCGTGATGTCAAGTTATTGCTAGATTCCAAATTTCATAATTTTCTGAATCAATATGTGAGCGTGGCAAAGGAAAATGCGTTTGACCATTTTCAGTTGATTTTAATCGACTGGAAATTGGCCATTTTTCCAACGGTCTCAGAATCCGACGAAACTAGTTTTGTTAGGACCGTATCGTCAATACGAAGCTAGAAAATATTTTTCGGGAATTTTTCTAGTTAGTATGTGACCCCGGTAATTTGAAATGTACGTTTAAAATTCAATATAGTGATTTAAATGTAAATTCAACGGAAACTAATTGAAACGTTCGAATCAACTTACGATACATGTCCCGTTGTGTCCGGAATGGGGGTATTTGGCTAGGGCGACAGTGGTTGGGTTTGATTAGGAGTTCGAACCAATAAACAAGCTATTTTCAAAAATAAATAATATTTAAAAATCTATATATAAATAAATAAATAGGGAAACCCTAGCCTATTCTCGTTTCAACAGCCGCCATATCGATATAACAAACGAAATTGCTCCGGATTTAATCCCTAAATCATTGCGAATCCTTACAAATCCGATTTCCAATCCCAAAACAAAAACCATGGAGATTTCTTCACCTTTTAATTCCACACCAACGTGATCGAAAATCGTTTAGAGTTTTGGGAGTTTTTCCCCTTCGAAGCAGCGCCGTTCGAAGTCGAATTCAAGTCCAGGGGCGCCGTCGAGTTCATCCAAAGGGGGCGGCGCTGGTAGCTGAAGCGGAGGCGCACACGGTGGCGCACATAGATATGGGTCCGGCCCCTCCTAGTGGTGGCGGCGACGCAATGAAGTTCCGACTAGGAAGAAAGCCTGGGATAACAGTGAGCCTTTGTTTATTTTTTATTTTTTTTATTTATGTTAGTTTAAATCTGATTTTTTTTATGTATTATAGTTTTTCAAATTTGAAATTATAAATAAGCATTTTGTTAAAAAGACTGATTTTATATAAAAATAGCATAAATAAAAATATAGGTTTTTATATATATAATGTTGTTGAAAATATACATAACATTGGAATGTAAAATAAGGCAAGGATTTTTCAATGCAAAATAAAGCTAGGATTTTTCATAATAAAAAGATCGGATTTTTTTATTATACAGCATTATAAAAATATGACTTTTAAGTAAAATTGTCATGGTTATTAATATCTTTGTTTTAAAAGAAAGAAAAATATAATTTTTATATGTTGAACTTCGAAAGAAAAATATAATTTTTATATGTTGAACTTCGAAAGAAAAATATGATTTTTATATGTTGAACTTCGAAAGAAAAATATGATTTTTATATGTTGAACTTCGAAAGAAAAATATAATTTTTATATGTTGAACTTCGAAAGAAAAATATGATTTTTATATGTTGAACTTCGAAAGAAAAATATAATTTTTATATGTTGAACTTCGAAAGAAAAATATAATTTTTATATGTTGAACTAAGAAAGAAAAATATAATTTTTATATGTTGAACTAAGAAAGAAAAATATGATTTTTATATGTTGAACTTCGAAAGAAAAATATAATTTTTATATGTTGAACTTCGAAAGAAAAATATGATTTTTATATGTTGAACTAAGAAAGAAAAATATGATTTTTATATGTTGAACTTCGAAAGAAAAATATAGTTTTTATATATTGAACTTCGATAGAAAAATATAGTTTTTATATATTGAACTTCGATAGAAAAATAGAATTTTTATATATTGAACTTCGATAGAAAAATAGGATTTTTATATATTGAACTTCGATAGAAAAATAGGATTTTTATATATTGAACTTCGATAGAAAAATAGGATTTTTATATATTGAACTTCGATAGAAAAATAGAATTTTTATGTATTGAACTTCGATAGAAAAATATGATTTTTATATATTGAACATCGAAGTAAAAATTCGATTTTTATATATTGAATAGCGAAGTAAAAATGTGATTTTTACGTATGTAGTGAAAGCAGCAACGAAGGTGACAAAAAGGCGAAACGACGAAGACTTCTGCAAATGAAGAGCCGTGGAGCTAGGATAGCTATATGTGAGAACTTCTCACTCAAAATTCCTCTTTTGCTAGTTATATATATATATATATACTAGGATGCAGACGGTGCTTAGTAGCACCCGACACCCGTCCACAGACCATGGACTTGTTTGTTTGGTTGAGTAGTTAGTTAGAATATTTGATTGAATTGAATTGTTTGGTGAATTGAAATGGATTTGATTGATGTGTGAATGGCGTGGGCCTTCACTAGACCGGGGATAAGGCTAGGCCTTGTCCCGTTTCTAGTATCGTGCCGTTATGCCGCCGAAATTTTCTAAAATATGTTAGAAAAATAAAAATATCATTTTATTGTGTAAATGAATTGAATAGAAATTCATAGGTTGAAATAAAATGTTTTATCGTTAAAAATAGAACTTTTAACGTGAAGTGAATAAAATAGAATATTCATTTACAAACCAGACGGTTTGTTTATGTACACCTATTTGAATGACATTGATTGGGACGATAAATTTTACACATCGCCCAACTGCACAAATAAAATATGCGTTTGATTGTTTGAAACCCCACACGGGTGTTGGGATGAAATTTGAAGTTCACTCATCCTGATTGATTAAATGTGTCGATCGATTGATTGACAGGCTGTTATAAGCGTTGAATATCTATATTTGATGCTTATACAGTGTAGTGCACTTTGGTTGATGGTTGATTATTTTTCAATGCTATGATATACATGTGTCGTATAAACATCCATATAATTAACTTTATATGGTAATTGATTGGGCCTCATTCCAATTTGAAAAATAAAGAATATCATAAAATAAAAGTTCATGTGTTGACAGTACTCATTCATTGAGATTGGTCATGTGTTGAATGAAATATTTTGATAATAACAACTATTTTGAAAAAGAAATATTTGAAATAGAATATTTGAAAATAGAAATTTATGAAGCCGTGTTGATTAGATTGACGCCATTTTGACGTAAACGATATTTATATCGATTTTATTCATTTTGAAATGAATACTGAAAAGTGATTTCGAAATCAACGATTTCGAAATGAATTGAATTGAAAACGATTTCGAAATGAATTGAATTGAAAACGATTTCGAAATGAATTGAATTGAAAACGATTTCGAAATGAATTGAATTGAAAATGATTTCGAAATGAATTGAATTGAAAACGATTTCGAAATGAATTGAATCGAAAACGATTTCGAAATGAATTGAATCGAAAACGATTTCGAAATGAATTGAATCGAAAACGATTTCGAAAGGAATTGAATTGAAAACGAATTCGAATTGAATTGAAAGTGAATTGAAATGAATTCAAATTGAATTGAAATTTGAATTGAATAGAAATGGATTTTAAAACGAATTTATAAAGAAGAATTCAATTTTGATTTGAATTGAAATGGAAGTTGAAAATGTTTTTGAAACGAATTCAAAACTATTTATATAATTCGTTTTAAATAGAAATCGACGAAATATATATTATATATATTATATATATAATATAATGGCCTGAATAGAACGCGCCGCGCCGCGGCAGTTCGCGAATTTCGACCATTTATTTCAGACGGACATTACGGGAGATCCGACCGTCGGATTCTCCTAAAACCGGAACCGTTGGGTTCGTATCGAAAAGAGCTTTCTAATGAATATTAGAAATTTGAAATCTAACGGTTGGATTTGGAATTATGTCCAAATCAAATTTGAAAAAGGTCGCTGTAAGTGCAGTTCGATGGCCATTGATGGAAATCGACTGTACGGGCCTTGATAAAATTATTAAAAATAGTAATAATTTGTGTAAAATCATAAGAAATGATTTTTGAAAGTTTGGGATGAAAAACTCCATATTTGAAAAGATAAAAATAGATTTTTATCGAAATGAACTAGTTTTGAACTAGAATTATAATTCTATTTATTTTTAAATAAATAAATTGAATTCGAAAAGGGTTTTAAAAGTAACCAAAATTCCAATGATTGCATTGGAGTGGATTTGAATCGAAATTGTCTTCGGAATATTTCGATGTTGGAATTCGGGATTATACAGGTGTTGTTATGGAAATTTGAAAGATATATATTTATATCGTTATTTCCAATACGACATTTGTTAGTCGTAGAATTCGATATTGAATATAAGCCGATATATTTTCTATTCAGAGCCTTGTATTGAATATCGAATGTGATTTGGGTTTGTCGTGAATGGTGTCTTCACTAACACTGTTCTTGAACCCAGTTGAGAAAAGATTAAATCTTTTTATTTAGATTTAATGAAGTTTACCAATTAAATAATATTTAATTGGAATTGAATTGATATTGATTTTTGGGTTTACCGTGAACAGTGTTTTAAATAACACTCGTTCTTTAACCCGATAATTAATGGAAATGTGATTTGGGTTTGTCGTGAATGGTGTCTTCACTAACACTGTTCTTGAACCCAGTTAAGAAAAGATTAAATCTTTTTATTTAGATTTAATGAAGTTTACCAATTAAATAATATTTAATTGGAATTGAATTGATATTGATTTTTGGGTTTATCGTGAACAGTGTTTTAAATAACACTCGTTCTTTAACCCGATAATTAATGGAAATGTGATTTTGGGTTTATCGTGAACCGTGTTTTAAAATGACACTGATTCTTTAACCCAGTCGAAGATTAAAACTAAGTGGAGTTTTAATGAATCTTTAATTAGATTGAAATGATCGAAAATGGAGTATCACCAGTTTTGCTCCAGGCGATAGTTAAATCTTTAATTAGATTTGAACGTGAAATGGTAATTGAATTTACCGATAACATCGTGGTGTTAGATATGAAGTATGACCAGTTTTACTTCATGGGATGGATAGGTTGGGATTGGGAAATTAAAACAAATGATTACTTCGGTAAGGTTCGTTAAATCCCGACTAGTTTTGAATTGATATTCAAAAGTAGATTAAAGAATAAATTCAAGGAATTTATCTTTGATAAAACTAATGGGAATCTTTCCCTATGAATGTGAAATTTAGAAACTAACTGTCGGTTGGCCAAGCAGAATGGTTTTCTGGATATTGATCTGATGTTGGTTTCGGCCTTCGGGGTTAATATTTGGGGAATTATTCTCTTGATTAATTTACGGTTAGTGACTGATGAATTGGAATGAGGCGTATGTTGTGTTTGTGTAACACTTATTTAAAATATACGCGAGTTATTCGGGAAGACCGGGTTTATCCCATTCTGAATAACTGATACGACGATAAGTCGAAGATGAAGACGATGGTCGAAGACCGGAGGTCTTCACGTCGTTTGGGTGATAACTGATGATCTTGATTGGGCTGTACACCCAAGAAGATGGAAACAGTTGGTGATCGTCCAGACGTACTTGGAGATCGATGGATATGCGAGGTACTAGGTGCCTCCGGTTTCGTTCAGACCCAGAACGGACTTGTAAATGGACTGTGTGTCTGACATTGGATTTTAGTCCGTGCGATTGATCTCTATTAAATATATATCTGTTTGGCGGCGGAGAATTTATTCTCTTGCTTAACGCCCTTCTCTGAGACGTACGAGCTCAGGGGTTATATATTGATGGATATCAAACGCATGGAGTGAATTGCCTGTGTGGCATGCCTAAGTGGCAATTGATCGAGGCTTCTGTTGAAAAGCAAAGTCTTGTGGTGATGATCAAAGCACGGCCTTTGTGGCGTAGCTTTGTGTAACGTTTGATTCGCGAGTTTCACACCCGGTATGAACCAAAAACGGGAGACGGACCTCAGGGAGGACTTGCGTTTCTTTCTAGCTAGAAGTGGCGTCAGTGGTTTTACACGCCCTGACGAGTTTGACTTATGTTGTTGTTGCTGTTGCGAGGCGCCTCGGATTGATCGGTCGTTCTCGAACCGATGGAGTCATTTAGTTGGCTCATTTACAGCCCATAGGGTGGGGAAACGTAGTGTTCAGGCATTTTAATCCACATCGGTGGACCGGCCCTGTCGCTCCAAGGGCTCACCTGAGTCTGGGTCCTGTGGCTCGGGCTAGAGAGTCACGAATCGGTTGAGGACTATCTTTTGCCTCGGTTCATAGATGGAAACCCAATTTCCAAATACGTGACATTTGCGGTTTTATTTGTAAACCTATATATGGCGACATAGTGGCATGGGACGCTCATGTCGCCTATGATTGATACTTATGATTTGAAGTTGTTTTATGAACCATGCACTTATAATAGTATCAAACAATCTGTTTTAAACGTATCAAGCATTCTTTGGCTGTTATAAGGGAAAACCCTATCCCCCGGCTTGCGTTGCATTGTGTGATAGGACCTGGGTCTTATAACAGCTTCATTTTTCTTTATTTAGCATTGCGCTGTTTGTTTTATGCACTTGTATTCTTGGGAGAAAACCCGTTCCGTGTTATACGGCGTGGTCCCTTGATTTACCTAATGATTTAAAATAAAGATTAATAACTATTTTAGTTCTCACACCAGTCACATGACTGACCTGGAGTTTATTGTTTTAACCTAAACTCTGGGTGCCCTTATTTTGACACGGGCAGCTAGTAGTTTTGGTTTTGCAGATTTATATTCACAGGATCCTGGTTTACAGCTGGAACGATATCCGGAAAGCTTTGTATCCGTATATCTTCTTCTAGTTGTGTATTGTATTATTTTCCGCTGCTATGTATTTAAATGTAATTTAAATCTCTGATATTTCTGTGTAATATTCATTTATACTCTGTATATTCTTGTAATCTGATGCACTGTTGTTATATATAGTGAAATGTTCTTCTGTATGCGTTCTGTTTTGTCGTGTTCTCAAACGATAGGGCGTTTCGAACGGCCTGGATCGGTTTAGCGACTGGTTCGGACCGAGCGAAATTCCTTGCCGTCACAGAAAACTGGTTATACAATTTTTGTAGGTAAATCACTACAAATACATGGGTTTATGTACATCAATCTCAAAAAAACTCTCTAATTTGTGAAACTGTTCTTGTATTTTCTATAGCAGTTCCTACAGGTGTTCACTAGCCTTCTCGAGCCTAAAGATTGCAACTTGGTTCAGATCTTTGCTACAAACACCAGAATCCATTTCTCACTTGCTCATGCTCCGTAAGTGTTTTATTTTTGACAATCTATGAGAAATTGCATTGTTTGTAACTTGTTATTCAGTATTCTAAGTTAAGTCAATTGAGCCTAAGACCATGTTTGTGGTTGTGTATCTTTTGTGTTTTATACCAGAATTCTTGAAATTTTTCCATTGATAGATATGTTGTTCTACTTCTTGTGCTTCAAATTTTCATACCATTCTGAGGTTTTATGTCATTCAAATCATATCAGAAAGTTACAATCGAAGCTGTAAATGATCCAGTTTAGGAACGCGTACATTAGGTCAACCTGGACCTCGGTAGGGTCTACGTCCAAGTCAACTGAGGCCATGATAGGTTGATCCCTAGGTCAACCTATTAGAGGCTTGGTCGACACCTATGGTCAGATGTTGCGTGTATTTTCCGGTGTTGATTTCTGATGGTTTAAATGAATTTTTAGGTTGATGACCAGTGATTTCTAAATCATTTTTTTAGCAATTTCTCTAGGCTATCTCTTGCAGTGGAAAAGCCAATGTCAATGCTGATTTGAACTCCAAATTAACCAATTTCCTTGTGCATTTTTATGTGCTAATCTCTTAGGGATTTCGTGTTACTGAATACACATGCAAAAGAAGTTTTACATAATTACAACTATTGTTTAAGGAAATATCTTTCTATACTATTTTATAAAACTTATACATATTTCTATATAAAGAATCAACCAATATTTCTTATTATAAAAGATTTTCAAAGTCAATGATTTGGCTCCTAAAAAAATTGTTCAAAAACCCGATTTTTTCCAAGTATATTTTCTTACATAGAATCACATGTTTTTGCACTTTCGAGAAGGAGAGGTTGTGATTTAAACGATCTAGTAAGTAGTGTGGTATGTGACATATTGTTTTATTATTTTGGTTAATTTCATACTAGTTTGATCGATCCTATTGTTTCTTAGATTTGATTTAGTTGTTTTAATGTGGAACTATCTAACGGGTAATAAAGCAATAAATGAGAATACCACTGTTTGGGTTACTATTTGAGAGATTTTAACATACTTTGAGATATTAACAAAACTAGGCCATCAGGTCATCTGAGATATTTAGACCTTTGGGTCATTTGAGACATTTATGACCATCAGGTCATTTGAGATATTTAAGACTTTCAGGTCACCTAAGGAGGGTACCATATATACATATATACATATATATATATATATTATTTCATACTGGAAGGCTTTGGCCGGTCCGAGTTATGCACGTGGGCCATTACTTCGGCTTGCCATCTGAGTTATGGATTCAATCTGAGTTATTTCTAGATTTCACTTTTTATGAATTCTAGATTCTGAGATTTCTTATGATTTCACCATTTTGTGTTGATTGTCATTTATATATATATACATGTACATATTTATTTTTTGAAAAATGGTTCACTTTATTATGAATACCAATCATATACTTCTTTTATATGCCTCATCAAAACCTTGTGCCCCCTACCCTTGATGGGTGTGACAATAAGGAAAAAAAAGTACATATAAATTCTTTATATCCACATTACAAAACAAGCAACATTCATCTGTCTTTAAACTGAAATAAAACAAAACATATAAAAGCCTTATTACAAACAAAAACAAAATTCATCATCCACTCAAATAAAATCAATCTGCCACTGCTTCATCCCATGTCTAATAGCTCGATACCCCATCTTCGCATGAACTCCTCATTAGCCATAGTTCTCGAAGTCTTACTACCATGGCCTCTCACCAGAAAACAGATCTCCCTTTCAATCAACTGTAGTCTAATCTCCTTACATATAGAATGATTACTAAATTGCCGAGCATTCTATTCCATCTAAAGATGATTGCAGTGGTAAAGGCTGCACAAGTGAAACACCCCACCTCCGTTAAGGTCACTCACAAAGGGAATGCCTTAACTTTGGTGGAGGGTTATAGGTACAAGACATGGAAATTTTTTACAAGAAAGATAAATTTAAGCAGTGGAAATTCAAACATTTATTGCATACGTAGTTCAATACAAAAGCCTTACATCAAATTGTCTCCAAATAACTTCCCAAAACATTACAACATAATCTCTGTCTTGATTATTAAATAAAGAAGCATAAACCAAAAGTAAAAGTACATAAATCCCCAAGGATAAAGTCCAAGAGCCATAGCCAAGGTGAGAGAGAGAGTCCAAATCATATATCTACTATTTTGAAGCTTGTGAAGAGTCTAACTAAGCTGCAGTATTCCCTCCCTGCGGACCTTTGGGGGGAGAACGGAAGAAAAGAGGACGAGAGAAAATGGGTCAGAAAATAAGTCTGGTAAGTTTAGTGATTACTAGTATTTAAACAAGGAAAGGGTTCATGACAGTGATAACAGAACATAGGACAATACCCTAATATAAGACAAGATGAGTATGTGATCGCACCCATTACTATAGTCTCTGCACCTACCAACTATTGGTTCAACCAGCCCCTCTTGTTTATAAAAAACGATCCCCTTAATGATCGGCTCCTACTCGCATGTATTCATGTCCTGTGTCATTCGGCTCCGCTTGATTGTAGCTACCTGTGCTGGTCCCACCATGGGGTGTATCAGTCCCTCTGGTGGCAACTCGACAGGATTCAAGATACCCAGTGTACACTACTGATGCCCAGTGCTTGATTTTTCCATTTCGGAGTACGTGCACGCCCATACTCCATCGGAACCTACACTGGCCCACCAACCGCCGACGTTTTAACCGCTTATAATTCAACCCAGTAATCGTGCCCCACCCTGCCTTGTTTTAGGGTACCATGATACATCTATGTGGGTTACTGCTGAAATGGGTCCCCGTTACTAGGGTTTTCTAATCAACATGTTTATTTGGTTAAGTGTCCAAGTTTACCTAACCCCACCAATTCGTTTAGTTAACACTGAATCGGTTAAGTGTTTTCCTATTTTACTTAACCCTACCAATCCTGACTTAGCTTTAATTTATTAAAGCACCAACCACTCACATTAGACAGGTCTTGCTGTGGTCACTGGATGTGCCGGTCGGTTCCGGGCAGATTTATACCACAACTCAGTCTAACCTCGGGTTCTTTTTGGGATTGATGCACCAACCACCCACATTAGACAGGTCTTGTTGTAGTCACTGGATATGCCGGTCGGTTCCGGGTAGATTTACACCATAACTCAGTCTAACCTCGGGTTAGGCATATTCATCTTTTCTAAATTCACATTTTTATATATATGTCTAATTTCTTTATGTAGATTAAATTTGATTTAATCATGCCATAATTATCCTTCGGTTTTGCTTATCGTAAATGGTATATCAAATATACAATTAATGAACAAATCTATGCCATGAATTTTCATATTTCCCATCGTTATCCCCGTAGAACATGCGTATGAATTACATAAGATGTTGGGCTAGCAAATTAGCCCAAACCCATAAACAAAAAGGGGTAATAAACAAAGAACATAAAATAAACATAAAATAGCATACATTTAACTTATCACATGTAACTTGGCATAGATGTACCTTTATCTTAACTAAACAGGAAAAGGTGAACTTGTGACTAAGTTGGATCTAGTTTTCATGTAAACTTGATATGGGTCTAACATGGAGGTTTAACATATAAACCACAATTTAGCATACTAACTTATGTATGTCAAAACATAAGAAAGCCACTATGAACATATTTATATCACAACTTGGCATGATAACTTATGTGTGTTACAACATAAGAGAACTACTACCAACATATTTAAATCACAACTTAACATGATAACTTATGTGTTAAAATATAAGAGGATTACCATAAACATGTTTAAAATCGCACTTAGCATGATAACTTATGTTAAAACATAAGAGGATTACAAATCCAATCTTGCAACATAAATAGATTCAATATGATATAGTTCTAAATATTCATGAATGTTGGTCTAACATGTAAGCATGTGATTTAGATCATAAACTTGCAAATAACCACCAAATTACAACATGACATGTTTCATCATTTTGTGGCATAATAAGTTCTTTTACCCTATCGTAATAGATTCCAATGACATACAATATAGTATGTTTATCACCAAAAACATATAGGTATGATCAATCGCAACAATAATTTAAGGTACATTAGAATCAAACTTCATTATCTCATACATAAGCATTATTCCATATTCGAGTTACAACATGCCATGATTTCATTTAAAAAGAACGTTTAAATCTGCTTAATAACCAACTTACAAACTAAAAGAAATTATTGCGTTATGAAATCTGAATTCTGAAATTGGAGATGCGCACCTTTGATGAAGATCGTTGAATTAGAATCGTTCTTATTTGATTTTACATGTAAGCTTTTAACTCGTCTTTGATTTGAAAATGGTGATGGCTACTCCAAGTTCTCTACTGACGGTATTTTAGTTCTAGGATTATTTTTCTGTGTGTTTTTAGGTTGAACATTGAGCTGTTTATATAGAATTTCAGTTTATTTATAGCCGTCGGATGAACCTAGGGTTAATCACAACTACTCTGACCAGATCAGGACCATCCAGAAACCCTAGTGACTCAGCATCACGTCATCAGTCATTCAAATTTCAGATCTGGCCGGGGGCCTGGTCGACCCCCAGGTCGACCCCTAGGTCGACCCTAAGGTCGACCCCCAGGTCGATCTCTAAGGGGAGGTCGACACTAGGGTCGACCCCCTGGTCGACCGGCCTGGGCGGGAATTTTCCCGCCCAGCCCGCTTCTGACTTCTGTTTGAATTTGAATTCGTTTTCTCGAGGTGTTTGAATTTATTTGAATTCTCTGGAAACTTCTGATAGCCATAACTTCTTCATACGAAGTCCAATTTACGCAAACTCGGACTCTATCTCAACCAGAATTCCGAGATGAACACAATGGCGTAACCCGTTTCCCTTAATTCTCAAATTTAAATTAAGTATTCTAGGATTCGTGTATAGAAAATACGGGGTGTTACATTCTCCCCACCTTTTAGGATTTCGTCCCCGAAATCTTCAAGTCGAGAAGAACTTATATCCTACCATCCAATCACCCATCTACTCAACCATCAAACACAGGCGTCCATGGTCCTTAAAAGATTTCTAATGCTTCATGATCACATGCATTGTGTGTGTACACATGTCCTTATCTAATGCAAAATCAGGTGGTCTACTGATTCAGTTGACCTCCTTAATGCAAATTATGTCGGTGCCATGAGTCCTTAATGCTTCAATCCATATACAAATACATATATGCATATGCAATATGAAAGTGACTGAGCCGATCTAGTACCTAACGTGTGTGTATATGCATCCACTAGCAACCACTTGCAACCATCAATCATAACATGTTTCAATTACATGTTTACATCCACATGGGTTCCTACCTAAGGATAAAGGATAGGATCGAGGAGATATACCTAGAAAGATAGATACAAGCATAAACTTAAGGAAAAAGAGATTAAAGACGTACCCTCAAAAAGAAAAGGGTAGGTTGCACGTATTATGTCCTCAGTTTCCTAAGTCGCGTCTTCCTCGTTGTCGCTCCATTGAACTTTGACGAGCTTAACTTCGCGGTTGCGTAGCTTTTTGACCTCCATTCCTAAGACACGGGTTGGAACTCTCCTCACAGTTGCTTCTCGTTCAACTTTAACTTCTTCTAGCATACTTTGTTCTACCACTTCCGCAGATTCGTGTAAGCATTTCCGCAGGTGAGAGACATGAAAGACATTATGAACCCCGACCAACCTTTCGGGGAGCTGTACCCTATAAGCCATCTTCCCAATCTTCTCGGTGATAGGGAACGACCCTACATATCTTGGTGCTAACTTCCCTGCGGATCCAAAGCGAACGACGTTCCTTAAAGGAGATACTTTATGGAACACCTTGTCTCCAACTTCGAACTCAAGGTCAGTTCTTCTTCTGTCTGCGTAGGACTTCTGTCTATCTTGGGCAGTCTTCATTCTTCTTCGTATCAAGTCTACTTTCTCTGAAGTTTCTCTGATCATGTCTGGCCCAATTATGAGCTTGTCTATGGACTCCCACCAGCAAGTTGGTGACCTGCACGGTCTTCCATATAAAGCTTCGGAAGGTGCCATGCCTATGGTAGCTTGGTAGCTACTGTTGTAAGAAAATTCCACCAAAAGTAGATGGTCCTCCCATGTACCTCCAAAGTCAAGAATGCATAATCTCAAGAGGTCCTCTAATACTCTGTTGACTCTTTCAGTCTGGCCATCAGTTTGAGGGTGATAGGCTGCGCTTAAGCATAACTGTGTGCCTATAGCTTCTTGTAAACTCTTCCAAAACTCGCTCGTGAAGATAGGGTCTCGATCACTCACTATGCTGGAGGGTATCCCATGGAGTCGAATCTCTTTGAGATATATGGATGCTAGAGATGAGGCAATCCTTCTACTCTTGATGGGTATAAAGTGGACGCTTTTTGTGAGCCTATCCACTATTACCCAAATGCTGGTATTGCCCCTTCCTGACCTAGGCAACCCATCTATAAAGTCCATCGAGATGCTATCCCATTTCCACTGTGGGACCTCTAGAGGATGGAGCAGACCACCAGGCTTCTTCTGCTCCGCCTGGACTTGTTGGCATATTAAACACTTAGAAACAAATTCAGCTACGTCTCGCTTCATGCCATTCCAAAAGAAAACTCTTTTGATGTCTTTATACATTTTGTCTCCGCCTGGGTGTATTGTCAGTTTGGAATGGTGTGCCTCTTCTAGAACCGCCTTTACTAAGCCTCTTGCTTATGGGACACATAGTCTTCCTTCTCGTCTCAACCAGCCCTTGGCATCAATGGAGTATCTATTGAGGTGACTAGAAGTCTCACCCCTAATTAACTTGTCCATTACTTCGGCTAGCTGAGGGTCTTCTCTTTGCGCGGCTCCGATTGAGTCTAATAGAGTTGGTCGCACTTCTAATGTTGCTAGCAAGCCAGGTACAAAGTCAGTGGAGGGTTTGAAGTTAAAGCTTGCTATGAACTCCAAGCTTTGCCTTTCCACAAAGAGAGGGCTTAAGGTCAGTTTCTTTCTACTCAAGGCATCAGCTACTGCATTGCCCTTGCCAAGAGTGTAGGAAATATCAAAATCGTACGAGGCAAGAAACTCCATCCACCTTTGTTGCCTCAAGTTGAGATCTTTCTGCGAGAATAGGTATTTCAACGATTTATGGTCAGTATACAGTTCAAATTTCTCACCTAGGAGATAATGGCGCCAAGACTTAAGTGTAAAGACGATGGCTGCCAACTCTAGGTCGTGGGTTGGGTAGTTTTTCTCGTGTACTTTCAACTGCCTTCCACCATAAGCTACTACCTTCCCTTCTTGCATCAGAACAATGCCTAGTCCTGTTCCGCATGCATCTGTGTGTATTGTAAACATCTTGCTTCCATCAGGCAATGTCAGAACTGGGGCTATTAGAGCCCTTTTTAAACGTTGGAAAGCAATATCGCAGTCCAAATCCCAATTGAAAGCTAGGTTCTTCTTTGTCAATCTTGTTAGCGGAGCTGAGATTTTTGCAAAATCTTTGATGAACTTTCTATAAAAGCCTGCTAGCCTGAGAAAGCTTCGGACTTCGGTTGCGTTTCGAGGAACCTTCCAATCTTGCACAACAACCACTTTTGCGAGGTCCACAGCTAACCCCTTTTTGGACACCACATGTCCAAGGAACCTAACTTCTTCTCTCCAGAAATGGCATTTGGAGAATTTCGCCTTCAACTGAAGTGCACGGAGAGTATCCATGACTTCTTTTAGATGTTGAGCATGCTCTTCCTCATCCTTTGAGAAGATCAAAATATCGTCCACGAAGACCACCACGAATTTATTGAGGAATTCTCGGAACACCCTGCTCATTAAATCAACGAAGTAAGCGGGTGCGTTTGTCAAGCCGAAAGGCATGACAAGCCACTCGAAGAAACCATCGGGAGTTCTGAACGTGGTCTTATCAATGCTATCCTCAGCCAATCTTAGCTGATGAAGCCCAGTAGGTAAATCTAATTGGGAGAAAACCGATGCTCCTACAAGCTGATCGAACAAATCATCTATTCTTAGGAATGGGTGTCTATTCTTCTTGGTCAGCTTTTTTAGCTCCCTATAATCAACGCACAGGCGAAGTGAACCATCAGCTTTGGTTGCGAATACTACCGGAGCACCCCATTTAGAAATACTCCGTCTTATGTACCCCTTTTCAAGCAGCTCTTTGATTTGCTGGTTGAGCTCCTTTCTCTTCCTTGGGGCCGTGTGCCTAACCGGTAAGGCAACGGGCTTTGCATTGTCAACGAGGTATATAAGGAAGTCTATCTCTTGCTTTGGAGGTAAGCCCTTTACCTCTTCAAACACATCCGAGTATTCACGGACTACCCTTACAGACTGCAAGTTCTCAACAGACGCATCAAGAGATTCTAGATAACTAAGCGTGACAGAGTTTATGGGATTACAAGAAATTTCAAAAGTGTTACCGAGGCGAGTCATGAGTCTAACCACTCTCTTTTCACAATCGAGGACGGCACCATTTCTGGAAAGCCAGTCCATGCCTAGAATCAACCCATAGCCCGAGAAGCCCAAAACAAAGGCATTACATCTAAACCCAACGCTTAGTATAGATATTTTCAAATCCAAACAATCCTTTGACAAATAGGCTGAGCCCCCAATTAGATTTGAAACAACCAAGGAATCCTCTACTATACTGGTGTCTAGGTGCAGAGATTCCACTAAAGCAATAGATATAAAAGAGTGCGATGCTTCAGAATCAAATAGTGTACGAACATGATGATCAAAAAGATAGACTAAACTTTCGACAGAAATATTTCTACCTCATTCTTGCGGAGGTGCCGTGAGAGCGTGAACTTGTCCTCCAGAAGAAGGTCCAGCTCCCTGCCCTTGCTTCTTTGGGCAAGCCCTTGCCATGTGTCCTGTCTCACCACAGTGGAAACAGCTACCCATCTTCCTTTTCTTCTTCTTGCAGTCTTTGATCAGATGCCCGGGAATGCCACAGAAATTACACTTTCTCTTTTCACAGGGTTTGTTGTTCTTCCCGCCTTTATTTGAATCAGCCTTCTTGTTTTGCGACCCTTACCCCTTCTTATCTTGAGGCACTTCTGCTTTTGCCTCCTTCTTGCCCTTATCTTCCTCATGTAAGAGTGCCATGTCAACTAACCTTTCGTAAGTAGCCTCGATAGGTATATGGGTCATAGCCAAGCTATGAAGTGGCTCATTCAATCCCTTGACAAAACGGTGAGCCTTCTTATGAGGAGTATTCACTAAGTCCAGTCCAAATCGGGCCAGCAGATTGAATTGGTTGACGTACTCCTTGACCGTCATGCTTCCTTGCTTAAGAGATAAGAACTTTTCCAGCTGTAGACTTCGCTCGGCTTGTGAGAAAAATTTCATCTCAAACCTTATTCTGAAATCCATCCATGTTTCAACCGGTCTTTCAGCATTAGTGACTTCCCACCAATAGGAAGCTTAGTCTTTAAGCAACCACACTGCCAACTGTATCTTTTGTCTATCATCCACCTCGAAGATATCGAATAGATCCTCTATTTCTTTGAGCCAGTTCCTCGCTTCTACGAATGATTCAGTTCCCTTGAAATCCTTTCTTCCCATGGCCCTAAAGTCTCTACAAATCTTTGAGAAAGCATTTGCACGAGGAGGAGGAGGAACCGCTGCAGCTGGAGGAGGAATATCTGCTAGGCCTGCGTCATTGGCCCTAGCCTCTAAGTACCTCCTGAACCAGCCAGGTATCGGTACACCCTCTGGAAGGTTAAGATTCCCAGACATGCTGAAACGAAAAAGAAAATATTCAAAACAAAGGATAGAATGATAGGGCATATGGCTTTGGGGATTATGCCTTTTTAAATTTAAAACAACACTTTTTCTTGAAAAATGCTTCATTATGTTTCTTTTTGAAAATAGTTTTTCAAAAATTCTTATCTGATCTGGTAAACCGTTGCACTAATACCAAGTGAAACACCCCACCTCCGTTAAGGTCACTCACAAAGGGAATGCCTTAACTTTGGTGGAGGGTTATAGGTACAAGACATGGAAATTTTTTACAAGACAGACAGTAGCGGAAATTCAAACATTTATTGCATATGTAGTTCAATACAAAAGCCTTACATCAAATTGTCTCCAAATAACTTCCCAAAACAATAAAACATGATCTCTGTCTTGATTATTAAATAAAGAAGCATAAACCAAAAGTAAAAGTGCATAAATCCCCAAGGATAAAGTCCAAAAGCCATAGCCAAGGTGAGAGAGAGTCCAAATCATACATCTACTATCTTGAAGCTTGCAAAGAGTCTGACTAAGCTGCAGTATTCCCTCCCTGCGGACCTTGGGGGGAGAGAACGGAAGAAAAGAGGACAAGAGAAAATGGGTCAAACAATAAGTCTGATAAGTCTAGTGATTACTAGTATTTAAACAAGGAAAGGGATCATGATAGTGATAACAGAACATAGGACAAAACCCTAATATAAGATAAGATGAGCATGTGATCGCACCCATTACTATAGTCTCTACACCTACCAACTATTGGTTCAACCAGCCCCTCGTGTTTATAACAAATGATCCCCTTAATTATCGGCTCCTACTCGCACGTATTCATGTCCTGTATCATTCGGCCCCGCTTGACTGTAGTTACCTGTGCTGTTCCCACCATGGGGTGTATCAATCCCTCTGGTGGCAACCCGACACGATTCAAGATGCACAGTGTACACTATTGATGCCCAGTGCCTGATTTTTCCACTCCGGAGTATGTGCATGCCCATACTCCATCGGAACCTACACTGGCCTACCAAACGCCGACGTTTTGACCGCTTATAATTCAGCCCAGTAATCGTGCCCCACCCTGCCTAGTTTCAGGGTACCATGATACATCTATGTCGGTTACTGCTGAAATGGGTCCCCGTTACTAGGGTTTTCTAATCAACATGTTTATTTGGTTAAGTGTCCAAGTTTACCTAACCTCACCCATTCGTTTAGTTAACATGTTGAATCAGTTAAGTGTTTTCCTAATTTACTTAACCCTACCAATCCTGACTTAGCTTTAATTTATTAAAGCACCAACCACTCACACTAGACAGGTCTTATTGTGGTCACTGAATGTGCCGGTCGGTTCTGGGCAGATTTATACCACAACTCAGTCTAACCTCGGGTTCTTTTTGGGCTTGATGCACTAACCACCCACATTAGACAGGTCTTGTTGTGGTCACTGGATATGTCGGTCGGTTCTGGGCAGATTTACACCACAACTCAGTCTAACCTCGGGTTAGGCATATTCGTCTTTTCTAAATTCACATTTTTATATATATGTCTAATTTCTTTATGTAGATTAAATTTGATTTAATCATGCCATAATTATCCTTCGATTTTTCTTATCATAAATGGTATATCAAATATACCATTAATGAACAAATCTATGCCATGAATTTTCATATTTCCCATCGTTATCCCCGTAGAATGCGCGTATGTACATAAGATGTTGGGCTAGCAAATTAGCCCAAACCCATAAACAAAAAGGGGTCATAAACAAGGAACATAAAATAGACATAAAATAGCATACATTTAACTTATCACATGCAACTTGGCATAGATGTACCTTTATCTTAACTAAACAGGCAAAGGTGAACTTTTGACTAAGTTGGATCTAGTTTTCATGTAAACTTGATATGGGTCTAACATGGAGGTTTAACATATAAACCACAATTTAGCATACTAACTTATGTATGTCAAAACATAAGAAAGCCACTATGAACATATTTATATCACAACTTGGCATGATAACTTATGTGTGTTACAACATAAGAGAACTACTACCAACATATTTAAATCACAACTTAGCATGATAACTTATGTGTTAAAATATAAGAGGATTACCATAAACATGTTTAAAATCACACTTAGCATGATAACTTGTGTTAAAACATAAGAGGATTACAAATCCAATCTTGCAACATAAATAGATTCAACTTGACATAGTTCTAAATATTCATGAATGTTGGTCTAACATGTAAGCATGTGATTTAGATCATAAACTTGCAAATAACCACCAAATTACAACATGACATGTTTCACCATTTTGTGGCATAATAAGTTCTTTTACACAATCGTAATAGATTCCAATGACATACAATATAGTATGTTTACCACCACAAACATATAGGTATGATCAATCGCAACAATAATTTAAGATACATTAGAATCAAACTTCATTATCTCATACATAAGCATTATTCCATATTCGAGTTACAATCTGCCATGATTTCATTTAAAAAGAACGTTTAAATCTGCGTAATAACCAACTTACAAACTAAAAGAAATTCTTGCGTTCTGAAATCTGAATTCTGAAATTGGAGATGTGCGCCTTTGATGAAGATCTTTGAATTAGAATCATTCTTATTTGATTTTAGATGTAAGCTTTTAAATCTTCTTTGATTTGAAAATGGTGACGGCTACTCCAGGTTCTCTACTAACGGCATTTTAGTTCTAGGATTATTTATCTGTGTGTTTTTAGGTTGAACATTGAGTTGTTATATAGAATTTCAGTCTAATTATAGTCGTCGGATGAATCTAGGGTTAATCACAGCCACTCAGACCAGATCAGGACCATCCAGAAACCCTAGTGACTCAGCATCAAGTCATCAGTCATTCAAATTTCAGATCTGGCCGGGGCCCAGGTCGACCTCTAGAGGGGGAGGTCAACACTAGGGTCGACCCCTTGGTCGACCGGCCTGGGCGGGAATTTTCCCGCCCAGCCCGCTTTTGACTTCTGTTTGAATTAGAATTCGTTTTCTCGAGCTGTTTGAATTTATTTGAATTCTCTAGAAACTTCTGACAGCCATAACTTCATCATACAATGTCCAATTTACGCAAACTCGGACTCTATCTCAACCAGAATTCCGAGACGAACACAATGGCATAACCTGTTTCCCTTAATATTCAGATTTAAATTAAGTATTCTAGGATTCGCGTTTATAAGGTTAATAGAAAATGCGGGGTGTTACAACAAGCTATGTCTTTTACCTAATTCCTGTCATGAAAACATGTGATAACCGATTTTCTTCCTCCTCCATAGATCCCTAGATATTAGCATTCAAACCAAGCTTCATTTTCAACGAGCTCCATACAAACTTTGAGTATGCATAGTTAAAAAACAAGTGGCTTACATTCTCCTCCTGATTGTCACATAACATGCAAATATTCTCATCAATTATACCATGTTTCATTAACCTGTCTTTAGTACTCAACATGTTCATCATTGCCAAATATGTTGGAAGGCCATTTTTTTTAATTCTTAGAATGCCAAACCACTTTAGCCCATTACCTCACTGTATACTTGTCTCTTGCTTGTTCCCAGGCTTTATGAAAAAAGAAACACCATCCATCAATCCATTCATAATAATCGTGTTGAACAATATTATTCATATAACGACCCGAACTTCCCCATAAAGGAAAGCCCGGATTGCTTTGAAAACACGACAAATCAGAATACAAACAGAAGAACATTTCGTTGCTTATCGCAAAAATTTCATCAGAATACAAGAATATATAGAGTATGAATAAATATTACACATTTACTAAATATCAGAGATTTACAAGTTACAATGCAGCGGAAAATAATACAAAACACAACTGAAAGGAATATAAGGATACAGAGCTTTCTGAATATCATTCCAGCTGTAAACCAGGATCCTGTGAATATAAATCTGCAAAATCAAAACTACTAGCTGCCCGTGTGGAAAATAAGGGCACCCATTGTTTAGGTTAAAACAATAAACTCCAGGTCAGTCATGTGACTGGTGTGAGAATAAAAATAGCTATTAATTTGATTTCAAAGTTAGGTAAATCAAGGGACCATGCCGTATAACACGGAATGGTTTTACCTCCAAGAATACCAGTGCATAAAAAAAACAGCGCAATGCTAAATAAAGAACAATAAAGCTATTATAAGACACAGGTCCCATCACACAATGCAACACAAGCCGAAGGATAGAGTTTTTACTTTATAATAGCCAAAAATGCTTGGAACGTGAAATTTCATATTTTACTATTACTATAAGTGTATAGTGTCAAAAAAATTTCAAATATAAATGTATCAATCATAGATGACATGAGTGCCCCATCCCACTATGTCTCCATACTAGGCTCTACAATCAAAACTGCAGTTGTCATGTATTGGAAGTTGGATTTCCATCCGTGAACCAAGGCAAGGGATGTCCTTACCGCTTCGAGACTCTCTAGCCCAAGCCTCAGGCAAGTACTCTGTCAAGCCTTTGGATCATCAAAGTCGGTCCACTTGATGTGGATTAAAATGCCTGAACACTGCGTTTCCCTGCCCTATGGGGCGTAAACTGGTCATATCCCGACCAAACTATAGGGCCCGGAACGACCGATATAACCGAGGCGCCTCGCTATCCATCATCCACATAAGTAAAATTCCAGGGCTAGTAAAACACTGGCACCACTCATAGCTAGAAAGAAACGCATGCCCTCCCTGATGTCCTCTCCCATTTCTAGTTTACACCGGGGTGTGAGGCTCGCGAATTAACGCTACATAAAGCTACGCTATATTAAAGTCGTGCTTTGATCATCAACCACAAGACTCTGCTTTTCAACAGAAGCCTTGATCATTTGCATCTCAGCATGCCACACAGGCAATTCACGCTATGCAACTTATGTCTATCAATCACACAGAATGAAATCTGATGTCCCATTTACAAGTTCGTTCTGGGTCTGAACGAAACCGGAGGCACCTTATTCCTCGTCCCATATGTCAATACAGGAGAGAGGCCCTCGCATATCCGGTCGATCTCCAAGTACGTCTGGACGATCACCACTTATTACCTTGTCTTGGGTGCACAGTCCAATCAAGACATCATAATCATCCAAACGATGTGAAGACCTCCGGTCTTCAATCACCGTCTTTATCTTCGACTTATCTTCGAATCAGTTATTCAGAATGGGATAAACCCGTTCTTTCTGAATAACTCAAGTATATAATAAACAAGTGCTATAAAAGCACAACATATGCCTCATTCCAATTCTGAATATTCTTTTATTTAAATATTCATATCCTTTGAGAAAGGTTCCCATTAATTTTATCAAAGATAAATTCTTTAAATTTATTCTTTAATCTTCCTTTGGAAATCAATTCAAACCATTTTAAGGTTTTCCAAACTAGTCGGGATTAGCGAACCTTACTGAAGTAATCGTTTGTTTAATTTCCCAATCCCAACCTATTCATCCCATAAAGCAAAACTAGAAATACTCATATCTAACACCATGGTGTTACCGGTAAATTAAATTACAATTTCATGTTCAAATCTAATTAAAGATTTAACTATCGTCTGGAGTAAAACTGGTGGTACTCCATTCTCGATCATTTTTCGAATAGTTATCAGATTCACCTTTTGATCTATTTTAAAGATTCATTAAAACTCTATTTCAGTTTTAATTTCCAAAAATAATTACTTAATGATTATTCCAAGTTAAGAAATTAATCTTATCTTTAACTAGGTTAAAGAACTAATGTCATTTAAAACATAGCTCACGATAAACCCAACATCACATTCCGTAACAATGGAAACTTCACGGAATACAGATCAATATATATAATCGATATGAACTTCCATATCCAATCGATAATATATATGGAATAACAACAAGGCCTATTAAATTCCATATATATTATCAGTCTTTCTCTACGGAAGCTCACTTCGATTATTACCAAATCGAATTCCATTCAATTCCAATTTAATATGTTAAATTGGAAAACTTTACTTTGGAAAAAATCTCCTTTAAATCTTAACAAAAGATTTATAAATTCCAAATCACATTTCATTGTAAATCGGGATAAAGAACGAATGTCTTTAAAAAACACAGTTCACGATAAACCTGATTCACATCCCATTTTATTCCAATTATTAAATATAATTGAGAATTCTAACAATCTTAATAAAAGATTTATTCTCTTCACATAGGGTTAAAGAACAGTGTTACTGAAGACACCACTCACGACAAACCCAAGATAACATTTGATATTAAATACAAGACTCTGAATAGAAAATATATCGGATTATTTTCAATATCAAATTCTACAACCAACAAATATCGTATTGGAAATAACGATATAAATATATCTTTCAAATTTCCATAACAATATCTGTATAATCACGGAATCCAATATCGAAATATTCCGAAAATACTTTCGATTCTAATCCATTTCCCATTTCATATATTGGAAATTCTGGTTATTTTTAAAACCATTTCAAATCTAATTCATTTTATTTAAAACTAGTGGATTTATAATTCTAGTTCATAACTAGTTCATTTCGATAAAAATACATTTTTATCCTTTTAAATATGGAATTTTTCATCCCAATTCCTTCCAAATCATTTATTATGATTTTACAAAAAATATTGCTATTTTTAATAATTTTATCAAGGCCCGTACAGTCGATTTCCATAAACGGCCATCAAACTGCACTTACAACGACCTTTTCCAAATTTGATTTGGACATACTTCCAAATCCAACTATTAGATTTCTAATTTCTTGTATTCGGTAGAAAGCACTTTTTGATACGAACCCAACGGTTCCGGTTTTAGGAGGATCCGACGGTCAGACCTCCCGCAATGTCCATTCGAAGTCAATGGTCGAAATTCGCGAACTGCCGTAGGGCAGCGCATTCTATTCAGGCCATTATATTATATATATATATATAAATATATTTCATCGATTTCCATTTAAAAGGTATTTTATAAATCGTTTTAAATTCGTTTTCAAAATGATTTTAACTTCATATTCAATTTCAAATCAAAATTGAATATTCCATATCATCGATATATATAAATGATAGTATTTTCAAAACATTATATTTTGAAATCGATTCCTTTTCGATATTCATTATAAAAATGAACAAAATCGATATAAATATCGTTCATGTCAAAATGGCGTATGTCTAATCAACACGGCTTTATATTTTTAAATATATTCGTGTCCATCCCAAATCGGACATCAAAATCATATTTTGGTCCTTTAATGAATATTATTTTAAAATATTCATTATTTTAAAATATTCGTTATTTTACAATTTTCATTCTTTCTGAACTGGAATCAAACACAGTCAATTACCATATAATGTTAATTATATGGATTTCATACCACACACAGATATATATATATATATATATATATATATATATATATCAAAACAATAATAAACAATCATCCATCACCAGAGTGCATTCTACACTGTATAAGCATTAAATATAGAAATTTAACGCTTACAACAGTCTGTCAACCAATCGATTGACATACAACTAAACAGTTGGGATTGTTGTACGTCAAATATCATCGCAATACCCTTGTGGGGTTTTCAAACAGCAAACACAGATTTTATTTATGCAGTTGGGCGATGTGTAAAATTTATCGTCCCAATCTATATCGGTCAAATTGGTGCACATAAACAAATCATCTGATTTGAATATGAATATTTATTTTATTCATATACACGTTAAAAATTATATTTTTAACGATAAAATATTTATTCAATTCATTTACACAATAAAATAATATTTTTATTATTCTCACATATTTTAGAAAATTTTGGCGGAATAACGGCGCGATATCAAAATCGGGTAATGTCTAGCATTATCCCTCTCCTGATATTGGCTTGCGCCATACACACATAACAATTCTAATCAATTCATTTCACCCAAACAACCAAATCCAACCAAATAATCTAATCAACCAAACTAAACAATCAAACAAGTCGTCCATGGTCTGTGGACGATGGGGAACAGTTCATATATGCAATTATAAAAATAAATAACTATATAAAAAAATATGGTGAGGAGTTCTCACCTAGAAGCTAAACCAAACACCATGAGTCTTCTTATGTAGAAAATCTTCGTCGCGTTTCCAACGAGATCTATTTCACGCGGTATATGTTAAAAATCATGTTTTTAACATCACTACTATATATATAAAAATCACATTTTTATATCGCTTTTCATATAACAAAAATCATATTTTTATACCGTAACTGTATATATAAAAATCGCATTTTTATTACGTTATTTTCATAATAAAAATCCTATTTTTAACAAGCCATTCGTATGGTAAAAATCGTATTTTTATATCGATCTTTTCATTGTAAAAATCATATCTTTACTTAGTAACCATATACATAAAGATCATATTTTTATTTTGCTACTTTATAAATAAAATCATACTTTTATTCTAAAACTATCTACATAAAGATCCCATTTATTTGTCGCTATTATATATACAAAAATCTTATTTTTATTTCAAAACTATGTATATAAAAATCATAATCCTTCATGAACTAAAAATTATATTTCTTTTAAAAAACATAAAAATCATATCGTTATGTAATTTAAAATCATTGCTTTATATAGCTAAAAATCGTAACTATCCTATGTTGAAAATTCGATCTTTTTTCCATGTAAAAATCAAATCTTTATCACGTCATGCATAAATAAAAATCATTTCTTCTATTTACAAAAATCTATTCTTTCTATTTAAAAAAAATCAAAACTTTCTCATTTAAAAAAAATAAAAACTGAAAGAAAATTAAATAACAAAAAAAAACTCACTTTGTTGCTAGAAGAGGGGGGCTGCGTTCATCCGGGGCTGAGGGGGGTCTTCTCCGATGGCGGCACTGGAGGTGGGTTAGGAGGAGGCAGGCGGCGTCGGGCTTGGGGTTTGGGCGTGCGGGTTTTGGGTCTCGTGGGAGAGGGGGAGAGCAGTGGGAGGCTGATGGGGCTGACGTCGTGTCGGGGGGCCTTGCCGGAGCAGCAGTGGCCGGCGCTGGGGCGCGACACTGGAGATCGACGGTAGGGGGAGCGTTGCGCGACAACGCAGTTTTTTTTATCTTTCTTTTTTTTCGGATCTAGAAAACGACGGGAGGGGGGCTAAGAGGAAAAGGGAGTTGACCAAAATAATTAAATATATTTTAATAATATATTTAATTCCAAAAAGTAACTTTTTATTTTGCACTCCAAATCGAACCTACCGTCTATCGCCCCTAGCCAATTACCCCCATTCCGAACACAATAGGATATGTCCCGCAAGCTGAGTCGACCGTTTCGATCAGTTTCACTTTTAATTAAAATATAAATTAATATAACGTTTAAAATTGATTCCAACGAACATTTTAATTTACCGGGCTTGCATACTGACTCCAAAAATTCTAGAAAAATTAATTCGTGTATTGCCGATACGGTCTTAACAAAACTTAGTTCGTCAAATTTAGAGAACGTTTGAAAAATGGTCATTTTCTGGTCGATCCAAATTGACCAAAACTGTTAAAACACGTTTTCTTTCGCCACGCTCACATATTAATTCAAAAATTATGAATTTTGGAATCTAGAAATAATTTGACATTCCGGATCCAACAAAAGTCGTTTCGTCGAAAACGGAGGTCGTTTGCAAAATAGTTATTTTTAAGGGCTATATTTCCATAGCGACTATTCTGAATTTTCAACTGGGCATAGCTTTTTATTCCCGTTATGAAATTTCAGTTTTTCAGATTCGTTGGAAAGATATTTTCAAATATTCTTGGTTTCACTAAAATCCGGTTTATTTTGAATCCTATACATTCATTTGAAATTTGAAATCGAATTTTCAAACTATCGCGCCATTTTCAATTCCTTTTATAATTAAAATAAATATTTATATTTTAATGTCGATTCAAATAAATATATACATTCTAATTCTATTCAAAATAAATTTCACGTTGTTATTACTTAAAATAATTCATTTTAAATATTCAAAATTCATCATAATTGCCAAAATAAATATTTTAAATTGGTTCTGATTTTCCGGTTTGTAACAATCTCCCCCACTTAAAATCTTTTCGTCCACGAAAAGGAATGGAGCTGAAAGTTGTTTTACTAATCAACTCAACTTTCAGTTTGGCGTTCATTCTTCAACCTTTCAGTTTCTAAAAATTTTCCAATTCTTCAAAATTTTGGCTAACACCCTAAATTTTCAAAAAATTTTGCCACAACCTCCTTTGTACGAGAGCATCGGGAAAATTCCCAAACCGCCACACAGGCCCTCTCTTCTCAAAAAGAAAAAGGCAATCGGCTTATAAAATCATCCAAACCCAATAAATTAGTAAACATGTACCTATTTGTCGGGCATACAATTTTATTCCTCTTCTCCAGCCTCCTTGCTATTATGACATGTCCAATGTATAAACATGTATGTGCATGCAATTTCTAACAATTTTCATTCTGTTCAACATTCGACACAATTTGGCTACATTTGTCGTTCGTTTACGTACTAGCTTCAATAATTTCATTAATTAACTAGCAATCAAACACAACAACCAGCAATCAATTAGTTGGTTAATGTTTCAAATTCATAATTTTAATACATAGTCAAAAATCCTCTTTTTGGTGCCAAATCACAACAATAAATCCTATCTAGTTTTGGTTCTCACACCAGTCAATTGGAAATATATAGACATCCCGCTTTCGAAACATAAATACAAATGCTGATGATGCCGCGACATCATCAAAATCATCTCCGGGCGACTAGAGTGTGATTCTATATCTATTCAGCATATTAAAACTTCGAATACATGTGAATCAGACGTATATGCAAAATCGTTATATATTGGATTGTCCAAATTCAATACAAATAAATATTCAAATAAGTTGAATAAGGTTTAAATTTTCAAAACAATATTTGTTTTCATTTTAAAAATAGACTCTTCCGACTCATTCTAGGACACTACTGATCCCATCTCTAACGAGTCATTCTTATTGGATATTGCTAATCCAATCTCTGATGAATTCTTTCACTTGGTTCTAATGTGCCTTGTTCTCAAGTTCTGTAAACCAAAGCTCTAATACCACCTATAATGACCCGAACTTCCCCGTAAAGGAAAGCCCATATTGCTTTGAGAACACGACAAATTGGAACACAAATAGAAGAACATTTCATTGCTTATTACAACAATTTCATCAGAATACAAGAAAATATAGAGTATGAATAAATATTACACATTTACTAAATATCAGAGATTTACAAGTTACAATGCTGCGGAAAATAATACAAAACACAACTGAAAGGAATATACAGATACAGAGCTTTCCGAATATCATTCCAGCTGTAAAGCAGGATCCTATGAATATAAATTTGCGAAACCAAAACTATTAGCTGCCCGTGTGGAAAATAGGGCACCTAGTATAACACCCCACCTCCGTTAATGTCACTCACAAAAGGAATGCCTTAACTTTGATGGAGCGTTTTAATAGACAGAATAGAATATTACAAGACAGATAAGTAGTACTTGAAAAATTATAATTTTATTACAATAGATGCAAAAATAAGTTTGGTTACATCTTTCCAAACCACAATACCAAAACTCAAGTACACAATTATCAGTCTTATACAAAATCCTTCAGAATGTAAAGTTTCGAAGCCATAATCCCCAACATAAACTGCCATGAAAAGATAGTGTCAAAGCCAAGCAATACTCCAAGCACTTCAAGCAGAGAGAATCAAAATCAAGCTCCTATATTTCCACCCTGAGCACCTGGGGGGAACGGAAAGAAAAGGGGCGAAAACAAACGAGGTCAGACATAAAGTCTGGCGAGTCCAGTGACTTTCAGCATATAAACAGATAATATTATCATGACAAGTAAATAAAGCTGGATGAGAGAACACATCAACAGGAATAGCAGATATACTTTAAGTTAACAGAAGAAACAGACTGATGTAAACCAAGTTATGCTCCTTACTTATATCTTACTTCTCTGCACTAATACTAGTATAACAGAGTTAGGTGTTACCCTAATGTCTAAACTGAAACAGAATCGAAACAGAATAATCTATCCAGAAACAGAATGCTAGTAATGGGCCTTCACCACCCCAACAGACAGAAGATACAGAAGCAGAATACTAATAATGGGCCTTTACCACCCCAACAGACAGAAGGTACGGAAATAGAATACTAATAATGGGCCTTTACCACCCAACTAATGGGCCTTTACCACCCCAATAGACAGAATGTACGGAAACAGAATCGAAAACGGAATCAGAGACGGAAACAGAATAATCCCTACAGAAACAAAATGTTAGAATTATGTGTACACTAGTAATGGGCCTTTACCACCCCAACAGACGGTACCATGCAGAAACAGACAGATGTTACCACCCAACAGAAACAGATGGTACAAACAGAAATAGACAGTACTAAGTGTACCCTAAGTCCTACCCCAAGCGATCAGCTCCCTAATACATAAATACCCTGTGTTGGCCACACAGTAGGGTGTATAACTCCCTAAAGTGGCAACCTTTTGGCATAGACCAATTTACAGATGTCACGGTGTCTTACATCCTCATAGCAGACCGGTTCCATGCATGCACATGAACCGGTTGGAATGCACCATCAACAACCCTCGCCATTATCAGAATGAACCGCTTATAATTAGTTCAGTAAGCGTGCCTGGACCCCTACATAACGTGGGGTCAAAGTTTTTGATACCAGAAAGGGTTACTGACTAATATGGGTCCCAAACAATAGATGACACAAGTATTTACCCTCCTAACCTTGTGTCCCCAGACTAACAGATTCAGATTAACTTGTTTACAAGTTTCAGACATACAGAGTTCAGATTTACTAGTTCATAGATCAGACAATCAAGTTAACAAGTTTTCAGACAAACGGATCAGATTTACAATTTTAACAGACTTACAGGTTGTCTAACTTTGTATTGGGCCTACAGATTCACGAAACGGGTTTGTTAAATTCATCGGTCCAGTTGGCTTAACCTTATCTACCCAACACGTTTTAGACATCATATTTATCTCAGATTTGCATTAATTAAATATTAATGCACAGACCTCTCACATTAGGTCGGTAGCTTGTGGCCGTTGGATATGCCGGGCGGTTCCGGGTAGACTTTTGCCACAAGCCAGACCTAACCTCGTGTCTAAGCATATTTTAGTTATGCCTACGACCTCTCACATTAGACTGACAGTTTGTAGTCGTTGGTTAAGCTAGTTGGTTCAGGGCAGGCTTCTACCGTAAACATAGTCTAACCTCGTGTCATAGCCACTTTATTGCATTACAGAAAATATCAGAGTAATTATGTCCATTTAGCAGATTTAACTTCTTTACTAGTTACGGCAGACTATCCAAAGTTCTATTAACATGCTTTGCTCAATTTTAGATTGAGCCTCCAAATTACAATTATTTAGCTTTCAACAGATTAAGCAATTCAACAGATTTAGCAGATAACAGATCTAACACATTAGGAAATTTAGCAGATTAGTAGAACAGGCAATTCAACAGATTTAGCAGATTAGCAGATTTAACATTTCTTAAAAATTCTATTCACATATCTTGCCTAATCATCAATTAAGCCTAAATTTACATGCTCAAATCATGGTCATAATTCAAAATACGATATATGCCCCCAAATTTTCGTTAAACTTTGCACAGTACAGAACACTCTCTAAAAGCCCCAAATCATGATATGAATTATGCCAAATTATAGCCTTTAATGCCAATATCCAAAAATCCATATTTAGGCGCATTCACATTAATAGTTATCCTATTTTAATATAGGTCCTTACGCCTAAGTTTCATATTCCTTTTTCAAGCCACGAATCGTTATATAAAATATACCCAAAAATCTGGATCTTTAAATTATATCCTCTCAAAATCAGATCTTAATTTTTATATGCATCATGTCCCCAAGTTTCAATTCATATGTTATCATTCAATGATTCCGCTTCTTCCAAATCACAGAGTATGCACGGATCTAGATCTAATTTACAACATATGTCCTTTTCTCAATTCAGTCACAGATCAGTCATGTCCAATTATGCATTATTTACTTCAAATTTTAGCGTTTGTGCATTAATCTCTTTTGAGATTTGGCGTAGGCTCGTAGTAGCTTGGCTATAGAACAGAAAAAAAAAGAATAGTCATAGAAAAACTGATCTGACATATAAGAGTATGCATAACCTCAGATTAAGATTTATAACCATGTCAAGATAATAATTAAAGTTCATATCTGAAAATAACTAAACTCACAAAAAGGGAACGATTCTTGTATTCTGGAATCTGTATTCTGACACTGAATAGCTCTCCTTTGGCGTAGACTATCGATTAGATTAGAAAATAGTTGTTCTCTTTTAATTCTATTCAGATTGGAAGAAGATGCACTAGTTCTAGCTTAGATATCAAAAGAGTAGTGACGCCATTATTTTATTTTAATTAGAATAGAGGCAGAGTATAGACAAAATGAAATTGTGTGGAGAGAAAGTGAGGTTTGGGGGTGTATTTATAGGAGAATAGGGTGATTTAGAGCCTTCAGATCAGTCCAGAAGTCATCAGAACCACCCAGCTCGAAGACAGGTCATCCAGCCACCCAGAAGAAGACACGTGATCACAGAACACTCCAGAATTCTATGCTGGATCGGTATGGGCGCGTTTGGCAGGTGCGCCAATGTATTTTTGTACTGGCGCACTTCACAAGTGCGCCAGTGTATTCTGGCATGTTTCTGGTTTTTCTGCCTAACTTCGTTCGTCCATATCTTCTTCATACGTATCCGTTTGACGCAAACTCGGAATCTATCTCAAGCAGAATTTAGAGACGAACGCAATGGCGCAACCCGTTTCCCTTAATTCTTCTTCTAAAATTAAGTATACTTTAATTTGTTACTTATACGTTCACAGAAAATACGGGGTGTTACATTCTCCCTTCCTTAAAGGATTTCGTCCCCGAAATCTTCAACTTAAGAAGAATGTGTCCTACCATCCATTCATCCATCTACTCAACCATCATCCACAAGCATCCATTGTCCTTAGAAAACTTCTAATGTTGTATGAACATATGCAAAAGTGTGTGTATATGTCTCTTATCTAATGCAAAGATCAGGCGGTCTACTGATTCAGTTGACCTCCTCAATGTGAACCATGTTGGTGCCATGAGTCCAATTATGTATGCAAGAAATCCTATTTGATACACATCATTTCTATATGTGTGCATAACCATTCATCCAAATGCAACATCCATGTGATGAGTCAATCATTTTGCATCCACAAAAATTGAAAAATGCGCACACATTCATATGCAGTATGAGAGTGTTTTTGAGCCGATCTAGTGCCTAGTGTGTGTATATGCATCCACGAGCAACCACTAGTAACCACTTGCATCCACTTGCAACCATCAAACATAACATGTCTCAAACACATGTTTACAACCCATTAGTTTCTACCTAAAGGTCGAAGACTCAATCGATAGGATACAACCGAGTGATAGAAGCAAGTACAGTTAAAATAAAAGTTCTGTTCTCATTAGACATCGGTTAAGAAAATAAATCCCTAAGTATCAACCCCGAAGACCGAAATCAACATCAGATTGACCCTCAGAGAATTACTCCCATTAAACAATGACAAAACTGGAAATCTACTTCATGCTTCGAGTAAAAACTCCTATCCTTTTCAGAAATATTCAGATACTTACAGACTACTGGTACAGATCAGATTATCAAATGATTCTTAGGAAACTAAGCATGATAAAACCCTACCATATCCCACAAAAACCAGAATGTATGCATCATAGTTAACTTAACGCCTATAACAGATACCCTCAAACCCCAACCTATGACAAACAGATGAGTCGTAACCCTCATAGGGTTTGAGGCTATAGCGGGATCAGAAACAAGACTAGTATTAAAGTGCAGAGTCTCAATTACAGAATCAAAATGCCAGAATCAGAGAGAGTTTTAACTCAATAATAAGATAAGGAAAATAAACCTTCTACAGAAATTTTACCTATCTCTATCTTATCCACCAGCCACGAGAGCATTCGCTTGCCCTCCAAAAGTAGGTTCTGCCCTCTACCCTTGCCTTCTGGGGCAATCCTTGATCAGATGTCCTGTCTCACCGCACTGAAAACAACTAGTCTTCTTATATGTTAACAAGTCTTTCTATAAAGTTTCCCCTATCGCACGGAAAACCCTAAGAAGCTCGAAGAGGATTAGCCGTAGGTGAAATTACAGCGGCTACAGATGGAAGTTAGGAACTTCTTTGCCCTTCGACAGGCGCCGTAGTCTCATCATGCCTACGGAACCATGTTGCGATGAGGTTACCTCCCAGAAAGCCAGGAGCTCCGGAGACTCAGAAAAGAAAGAAACAAGGATTAAATAGAAAATCTAAAGATAGATATATGGCTTTGGGGACTACGTTTTTCAAAATAAACTTTCCTTTTGAAAAGACTTCCTTTTTAAAACCTTTTTGAAAATAGTTTTCAAAAACATTTTATCAAATCTGGTAACCTTCAGCTCTGATACCAAGCGTAACACCCCACCTCCGTTAAGGTCACGCACAAAGGGAATGCCTTAACTTTGATGGAGCGTTTCAGTAGACAGAACAGAATTTTACAAGACGGATAAGTAGTACTTGAAAAATTATAACTTTATTACAGCAGAAGCAGAAATAAGTTTGGTTACATCTTTCCAAATCACAATACCAAAACTCAAGTACACAATTATCAGTCTTATACAAAATCCTTTAGAACGTAAAGTTTCAAAGCCATAATCTCCAACATAAATTGCAATGAAAAGATAGAGTCAAAGCCAAGCAATACTCCAAGCACTTCAAGCAGAGAGAATCAGAATCAAGCTCCTATGTTTCCACCCTGAGCACCTAGGGGGAAACGGAAAGAAAAGGGGCGAAAACAAACGAGGTCAGACATAAAGTCTGGCGAGTCCAATGACTTCCAGCATATAAACAGATAATATTATCATGACATGTAAATAAAGCTGGATAAGAGATTACATCAACATGAATAGCAGATATACTTTAAGTTAACAGAAGAAACAGAATGATGTAAACCAAGTTATGTTCCTTACTTACATCTTACTTCTCTACACTAATACTAGTATAACAGGGTTAGGTGTTACCCTAATGTCTAAACTGAAACAGAATCGAAACAGAATAATCTATACAGAAATAGAATGCTAGTAATGGGCCTTCACCACCCCCAACAGACAGAAGGTACAGAAGCAGAATACTAATAATGGGCCTTTACCACCCCAACAGATAGAAGGTACGGAAACAGAATACTAATAATGGGCCTTTACCACCCAACTAATGGGCCTTTACCACCCCAACAGACATAAGGTACGGAAATAGAATCAGAAACGGAATAAGAGACGGAAACAGAATAATCCCTACAGAAATAAAATGTTAGAATTAGGTGTACACTAGTAATGGGCCTTTACCACCCCAACTGATGGTACCACGCAGAAACAGACAGGTGTTACCTCCCAATAGAAACAAACAGTACCAACAGAAACAGACAGAACTAAGTGTACCCTAAGTCCTACCCAAAGCGATCGGCTCCCTAATACATAAATACCCTGTGTCGGCCCCACACTAGGGTGTATCACTCCCTAAATTGGCAACCTATTGGCACAGACCTATTTACAGATGTCACGGCGTCTTACATCCTCAGAGCAGACCGGATCCATGCACGCACATGACCCGGTTGGAACGCACCATCAACACCCCTCGCCATTACCATAATGAACCACTTATAATTAGTTCAGTAAGCGTGCACGGACCCCTACATAGCGTGGGGTCAAAGTTTTTGATACCAGAAAGGGTTACTGACTAATATGGGTCCCAAACAATAGATGACACAAGTATTTCCCCTCCTAATCTTGTGTCCCCAGACTAATAGATTTTAGATTAACTTGTTTACATGTTTCAGATATACAGAGTTCAGATTTACTAGTTCACAGATCAGACAATCAAGTTAACAAGTTTTCAGACTAACGGATCAGATTTACAGTTTTAACAGACTTATAGATTGTCTAACTTTGTATTGGGCCTACAGATTCACGAAACGGGCTTGTTAAATTCATCGGTCCAGTTGGTTTAACCCTATCCACCCAACACATTTTAGACATCATATTTATCTCAGATTTGCATTAATTAAATATTAATGCACAGACCTCCCACATTAGGTCGGTAGCTTGTGGCCGCTGGATATGCCGGGCGGTTCTGGGCAGACTTATGCCACAAGCCAGACCTAACCTCGTGTCTAAGCATATTTTTGTTATGCCTACGACCTCTCACATTAGACTGACAGTTTGCGGTTGTTGGTTAAGCCAGTTGGTTCAGGGCAGGCTTCTACCATAAACAGAGTCTAACCTCGTGTCATAGCCACTTTATTGCATTACAGAAAATATCAGAGTAATTATGTCCACTTAGCAGATTTAACTTCTTTACTAGTTACGGTAGATTATCCAAAGTTCTATTAACATGTTTTGCTCAATTTTAGATCGAGCCTCCAAATTACAATTATTCAGCTTTCAACAGATTAAGCAATTCAACAGATTTAGCAGATAACAAATCTAACACATTAGGAAATTTAGCAGAACAGGCAATTCAACAGATTTAGCAGATTAGGCAATTCAGCAGATTAGCAGATTTAACATTTCTTAAAAATTCTATTTACATATCTTGCCTAATCATAAATTAAGCCTAAATTTACATGCTCAAATCATGGTCATAATTCATAATACGATATATGCCCCCAAATTTTCGTTAAACTTTGCACAGTACAGAACACTCTCTAAAAGCCCCAAATCACGATATGAATTATGCCAAATTATAGCCTTTAATGCCAATATGCAAAAATCCATATTTAGGCGCATTCACATTAATAATTATCCTATTTTAATATGGGTCCTTATGCCTAAGTTTCATATTCCTTTTTCAAGTCATGAATCGTTATATAAAATATACCCAAAAATCTAGATCTTTAAATTATATCCTCTTAAAATTAGATCTCAATGTTTTTATGCATTATGTCCCCAAGTTTCAAGTCATATGTTATCATTCAATGATTCCTCTTCTTCCAAATCACAGAATATGCACAGATCTAGATCTAATTTACAACATATGTCCTCTTCTCAAATCAGTCACAGATCAGTCATGTCCAATTATGCATTATTCATTATTTACTCCAAAATTTAGTGTTTGTGCGTTAATCTCTTATGAGATTTAGCGCACGCTCGTAGTAGCCTGGCTATAGAACAGAAAACAAAAAGAGAAAGTCACAGAAAAATAGATCTGACAGATAAGAATATGCATAACCTCAGATTCAGATTTATAGCCATGTCAAGATCATAATTAAAGTTCATATCTGAAAATAATTGTACTCACAAAAAGGGAACAATTCTTGTATTCTGGAATCTTTATTCTTACACTGAATAGCTCTCCTTTGGCATGGACTATCGATTATATTAGAAAATAGTTGTTCTCTTTTAATTCTATTCAGATTGGAAGAAGATGCACTAGTTCTAGCTTAGATTTCAGCAGAGTAGCGACGCCATTATTTTATTTTAATTAGAATAGAGCAGAGTATAGGCAGAATGAAATTGTATGGAGAGAAAGTGAAGTTTAGGGAGGTATTTTTATAGGAGAATAGGGTGATTTAGAGCCTTCAGATCAGTCCAAAAGTCATCAGAACTACCCAGCTCGAAGATGGGTCATCCAGCCACTCAGAAGAAGACACATCATCACAGAACACTCCAGAATTCTGTGTTGGATTGGTATGGGCGCACTTGGCAGGTGTGCCAGTGTATTTTTGTATTGGCGCACTTCACAAGTGCGCCAGTGTATTCTGGCTTATTTCCGGTTTTTCTGCCTAACTTCGTTCGTCCATATCTTCTTCATACATATCCAATTTACGCAAACTCGGACTCTATCTCAAGCAGAATTTCAAGACGAACGCAATGGCGCAACCCGTTTCCCTTAATTCTTCTCCTAAAATTAAGTATACTTTAATTTATTACTTATACGTTCATAGAAAATACAGGGTGTTACACCCAGAGTTTAGGTTAAAACAATAAACTCCAGGTTAGTCATGTGACTGGTGTGGGAACTAAAACAGTTATTAATTTGATTTTGAAGTAAGGTAAATTAAGGGACCACGCCGTATAACATGGAACTGGTTTACCCCCAAGAGTACTAATGCATAAAACAAACAGTGCAATGCTAAATAAAGAACAATGAAGCTATTATAAGACTCAAGTCCCATCACACAATGCAACGCAAGCCGGAGGATAGAGTTTTTACCTTATAATAGCCAAAAATGCTTGGTACGTGAAATTTCATATTTTACTGCTACTATAAGAGTATAGTGTCAAAATAATTTCAAATATAAATGTATCAATCATAAACGGCATGAGTGCCCCATCCCACTCTGTCGCCATACTAGGCTCTATAATCAAAATCACAATTGTCACGATTTGGAAGTTGGATTTCCATCTGTGAACTAATGCAAGGGATTGTCCTTACCGCTTCGAGACTCTCTAGCCCAAGCCTCAGGCAAGTACTCTGTCAAGCCTTTGGATCATCAGAGTCGGTCCACCCAATGTGGATTAAAATGCCTGAACACTGCGTTTCCCCGCCCTATGGGGCGTAAACTGGTCATATCCCGACCAAACTATAGGGCCCGGAATGACCGATATAACCGGGGAGCCTCGCTATCCATCATCCACATAAGTAAAATGTCAGGGCTAGTAAAACACTGGCACCACTCATAGCTAGAAAGAAACGCATGCTCTCCCTGATGTCCTCTCCCATTTCTGGTTTACACCGGGGTGTGAGGCTCGCGAATTAACGCTACATAAAGCTACTCTATATTAAAGTCGTGCTTTGATCATCAACCACAAGACTCTGCTTTTCAATAGAAGCCTTGATCATTTGCATCTCAGCTTGCCACACAGGCAATTCACGCTATGCAACTGATGTCTATCAATCACATAGAATGAAATCCGATGTCCCATTTACAAGTTCGTTCTGGGTCTGAACGAAACCGGAGGCACCTTATTCCTCATCCCATATGTCAATACAGGAGAGAGGCCCTCGCATATCCGATCGATCTCCAAGTACGTCTGGACGATCACCACTTATTACCTTGTCTTGGGTGTACAGTCCAATCAAGACATCATAATCATCCAAACGATGTGAAGACCTCCGGTCTTCAACCACCGTCTTTATCTTCAACTTATCTTCGAATCAGTTATTCAGAATGGGATAAACCTGGTCTTTCTGAATAACTCGCATATATAATAATCAAGTGCTATAAAAACACAACATACGCCTCATTCCAATTCGGAATATTCTTTTATTTAAATATTCATTCCCTTTAGGAAAGGTTCCCATTAATTTTATCAAAGATAAATTCTTTAAATTTATTCTTTTATCTTCCTTTGGAAATCAATTCAAACCATTTTAAGGTTTTCCAAACTAGTCGGGATTAGCGAACCTTACCGAAGTAATCGTTTGTTTAATTTCCCAATCCCAACGTATTCATCCCATATAGCAAAACTGGTAATACTTCACATCAAACACCACGGTGTTATTTGTAAATTAAATTACCATTTCATATTCAAATCTAATTAAAGATTTAGCAATCGTTTGGAGTAAAATTTGTGGTATTCCATTCTCAATCATTTTTCGAATTTGATACTTTTAGTTATCAGATTCACCTTTCAATCTATTTTAAAGATTCATTAAAACTCTTTCAGTTTTAATTTCCAAAAATCATTACTTAATGATTATTCCAAGTTAAGAAATTAATCTTATCTTTAATTAGGTTAAAGAACAGATGTCATTTAAAACACAACTCATGATAAATCCAAAATACATTCCATTAACAATGGAAACTTCATGGAATACAGATCAATATATATAATCAATATGAACTTCCATATCCAACCGATAATATAAATGGAATAACGACAAGGCCTTTTAAATTCCATATATATTATCAGTCTTCCTCTACAGAAGCTCACTTCGATTATTACCAAATTGAATTCCATTCAATTCTAATTTAATATGTTAAATTGGAAAACTTTACTTTGGAAAAAATCTCCTTTAAATCTTAACAAAAGATTTATAAATTCCAAATCACATTTCATTGTAAATAGGGTTAAAGAACAAATGTCTTTAAAAACACAGTTCACGATAAACCCAATTCACTTCCCATTTTATTACAATTATTAAATATAATTGAAAACTCTAACAATCTTAATTAAAAGATTTATTTTCTTCACATGGGGTTCAAGAATAGTGTTACTAAAGACACCGTTCACGACAAACGCAAGATCACATTTGATATTAAATACAAGACTCTGAATAGAAAATATAACGGCTTATATTCAATATCAAATTCTACAACCAACAAATATCGTATTGGAAATAACGATATAAATATATCTTTCAAATTTCCATAACAATATCTGTATGATCACGAAATCTAATATCGAAATATTCCGAAGATGATTTCGATTCTAATACATTTCCCATTTCATATATTGGAAATTCTGGTTATTTTTAAAACCATTTCAAATCCAATTCATTTTATTTAAAACTATTGGATTTATAATTCTAGTTCATAACTAGTTCATTTCGATAAAAATATATTTTTATCCTTTTAAATATGGAATTTTTCATCCCATTTCCTTCCAAATCATTTATTATGATTTTACACAAATTTTTGTTATTTTTAATAATTTTATCAAGGCCCGTACAGTCGATTTCCATAAATGGCCATCGAACTGCACTTACAACGACTTTTTCCAAACTTGGACATAATACCAAATCCAACCATTTGATTTCTAGTTTCTTGTATTCGTTAGAAAGCTCTTTTTCATACGAACCCAACGGTTCCAGTTTTAGGAGGATGCGAAGGTCGGATCTCCCGTAATGTCCGTTCGAAGTCAATGGTCGAAATTCGCGAACTGCCGCCGCGCCGCGCGTTCTATTCAGGCCAGTATATTGTATATAATATATATTTCATCGATTTCCATTTAAAAGGTATTTTATAAATAGTTTTAAATTCGTTTTCAAAACGATTTCAACTTCATATTTAATTTCAAATCAAAATTGAATATTCCATACCATCGATATATATAAATAATAGTATTTTCAAAATATTATATTTTGAAGTAATTCCTTTTCGATATTCATTGTAAAAATGAATAAAATCGATATAAATATCGTTCACGTCAAAATGGCGTATATCTAATCAACACGGCTTTATATTTTTAAATATATTCGTGTTTATCCCAAATCGGACATTAAAATCATATTTTGGTCCTTTACTGAATATTATTTTAAAATATTCGTTATTTTAAAACGTTCATTCTGTCTGAACTGGAATCAGACACAGTCAATTACCATATAATGTTGATTATATGGATTTCATACCACACATGTATATCATAACATTAATAAACAATCATCCATCATCCAGTGTGCATTCTACACTGTATAAGCATTAAATATAGATATTTAACGCTTACAACAGTCTGTCAACCAATCGATTGACATATAACTACATAGTTGGGATTGGTGTACATCAAATATCATCCCAATACCCGTGTGGGGTTTTCAAAAAACAAACACAGATTTTTTTTTTGCATTTGGGCGATGTGTAAAATTTATCGTCCCAATCCATATCAGTCAAATGGGTGTACATAAACAAATCGTCTGATTTGCAAATGAATATTTATTTTATTCATATACACATTAAAAAATATATTTTTAACGATAAAATTTTTATTCATTTCATTTACACAATAAAATAATATTTTTATTGCTTTAACATATTTTAGAAAATTTTGGCGGCATAACGGCTCGATATCAAATTCGGGTAATGTCAAGCATTACCCCTCTCCTGATATTGGCTCGCGTCATACAAACATAACAATTCTAATCAATTCATTTTACCCAAATAACCAAATCCAACCAAATAATCTAATCAACCAAACTAAACAATCAAACAAGTCGTCTATGGTCTGTGGACGATGGGGAATAGTTCATATATGCAGTTATAGAAATAAATAACTGTATAAGAAAATATGGTAAGGAGTTATCACCTAGAAGCTAAACCAAACGCCATGACTCTTCTATGTAGAAAATCTTCGCCGTGTTTCCAACGAGATCTGTTTCACGCGGTATATGTTAAAAATCATGTTTTTAACATCGCTACTATATATATATATATATATATATATATATATCACATTTTTATATTGCTTTTCATATAATAAAATCATATTTTAATACCGCTACTGTATATATAAAAATCGCATTTTTATGACGTTATTTTCATAATAAAAATCCTATTTTTAACATGCCATTCATATGGTAAAAATCGTATTTTTATATCGATCTTTTCATTGTAAAAATCATATCTTTACTTAGAAACCATATCCATAAAGATCGTATTTTTATTTTGCTACTTTGTAAATAAAATCATACTTTTATTCTAAAACTATCTACATAATGATCCCATTTATTTGTCGCTATTATATATACAAAAATCTAATTTTTATTTCAAAACTATGTATATAAAAATCATAATCCTTCATGAACTAAAAATTATATTTATGATAACAGAAAAATCATATCTTTATGTAATTTAAAACACAGCTTTATGTAGCTAAAAACCCTAACTTTCCTATGTTGAAAATTCGATCTTTTTTCCATGTAAAAATCAAATCTTTATCACGTCATGTATAAATAAAAATCCTTTCTCCTATTTACAAAAATCTATTCTTTCTATTTAAAAAAAATCAAAACTTTCTCATTTAAAAAAAATTAAAACTGAAAGAAAATTAAATAATAATAAAAAAAATTCACTTTGTTGCTAGAAGAGGAAAAGGGAGTTGACCAAAATAATTTAATATATTTTAATATTATATTTAATTCCAAAAAGTAACTTTTTATTTCGAACTCCAAATCGAACCTACCGACTGTCGCCCCTAGCTAATTACCCCCATTCCGAACACAATGGGATATGCCCAACAAGCTAAATCAACCGTTTCGATCAGTTTCGCTTTTAATTAAAATATAATTAATATAACATTCAAAATTGATTCAACACACATTTTAATTTACCAGGGTCACATAATGACTCCCAAAATTCCAGAAAAATTATTTCTAGCTTCGTGTTGCCGATACGGTCCTAACAAAGATGATTTCGTCAAATTTGGAGACCGTTTGAAAAATGGTCATTTTCTGGTCGATCCAAATTGACTGAAACTGTTAAAACACGTTTTGTTTCGCCACGTTCACATATTAATTCCAAAAATTATGAATTTTGGAATCTAGCAATAATTTGATATTCTAGATCCAACAAAAGTGGTTTCGTCAAAAAACGGAGGTCGTTTGCAAAATGGCTATTTTTAAAGGCTATATTTCCATAGCGACTATTCTGAATTTTCAGCTAGGCATAACTTTTTATTCCCGCTATGAAATTTCAATTTTTTAGATTCGTTGGAAATAAATTTTCAAATAGATTCAAATAGTCTTGGTTTCGCTAAAATCTGATTTATTTTGAATCCTATACATTCATTTGAAATTTGAAATCGAATTTTCAAACAACCGCGCCATTTTCAATTCCTTTTATAATTAAAATAAATATTTATATTCTAACGTCGATTCATATAAATATATACGTTCTAATTTTATTCAAAATAAATTTCTTGTTATTATTACTTAAAATATTTCATTTTAAATATTCAAAATTCATCAAAAATGCCAAAATAAATTTTTTAAATTGGTTTTGATTTTCCGGGTTGTTACAACTCACCACCACACACTCTACTTGCTGTTGCAATCTCTAGTAGATGGATGAAGGCTGCTACAAATATTTCCCTCACGAACTATAGAAGCAACCACCTCATTTTGTATACCCAAAGCGTGAAACCCAGAAAACCCAAGCATATCCACTAAGCATTTTCGATTTATCCATAGTTTGAACGATATGAGAGTTGATGAACCAGAGGCAATAACTTTGTTAAAGAATTGCTTACCACTTGATCTCAATCTCAATATAGTCTTCCAAGTACACGATGAATTATTGTCTATGTATATGCTCCAAAACATTTTGTCTTTATAGCATTTTGAAGCCATCCACCTACTCCATAATGAAGAATCAACAGGAAATTTCCATATTAATTTTATACTTGTCGCCTTCTTTAAATCTTTGAAAGATTTTAATCCAATACCACTTCATTTTGGAGCACAGAACTTTTCCCACTTCATTTTATGCTTTGATATACCCCAATAACAAAAAATCTGCACATATCGTGTTCAACTTTTGAAGAGTGTACTCAGACAATTGATAAATAAAAAACCAGTATAACACAGTTGGGTTTATCACTAACCGAATTAATTCAGCTCTTCCCGCAAAGCTCAAAAATTTAGCATCCCATGCCTGAAGTTTATGTTGAATTCTATGCAACAAGTCTTGATAGTCTTGATAGTGTATATAAGTTAAGGATAATGGTACCCCCAAATACTTTATTGGAAGATGACCCATATTAAAATCGAGAATATCCATAATATCATTTGTTGAAGAAGTAGAGGAGCTAAAATTGATCTTATTTTTAAGAGCGCTTACTGATAAACCACTAAATTTCTCCAATTTATCAAACACAGATTTCAGTGATGTTGCATAAGAAGTTGAGCATCTCCCAGAAACCATCAAATCATCTGCATACAATAAGTGGGTGACAATTGGTTCAAAACCATGAACTGGTAAAAAGGACTTCTGCAATAACACCTAATTCATGCAAAAAGAAGAAAACTCCAATGAAATATAGAATAAGTAAGGTGATGATGGTTCACCTTGCCTTATACCCTTATTCGAGGTTATAAAAACTTTTAGTACCCCTTGAATAATAATGGAAAAGGTTGGTGTGGAAATACATTCATAGACAGCATTGATGAAGTGTGTAGGAAACCTTATGCTCTTCATAATATGACAAATGAACTTATGATTAATTCTATCATAAGCTTTATGCAAGTCCACTTTCACACAATACTTATTTACCCCAGGATTTTTAAAATATCTAATTAATTCATGAGCTAGCAAAATGTTATCACCAATGTATGGAGATGGAATGAAGGCACACCGATTGGGTGATATGTGAGGGGGTAAAAACCATTTAATTCTATTGCATAAAATTTTGCAAAAAATCTTATAGTATAAGTTGCAGCATGAAATGGGTAGATAATGGGAAATTTCAGATGGCCTTTCAACTTTAGGAATTAATGTAATAAAAGTGTGATTACAACCTTTGGGTAGATCAGAATTGAACATATCTTGAACAGCAGCTAGTAAATCTTCCTTCACCTCCTCATAATGTAGCTTAAAAAAATTCAAATTAAATCCTTCTAGACTTGTATCTTCTTGAATAGAAATGACCGTCTTCTTGACTTCCTCCAAAGAAATGGCTCTCAGTAAATCCTGCTGACCTTGTAGATTAACAGTAAATGAAGACTGAAAGAATGGAAATTCGCAGCTACTAGAACCATTGAACATAACAATAAAGTAATCATTTGCTTAATCAATAACATCCTCTTGCTTATATAACAGTTCACCTGTAGAGTTAATCAGAGCCTTCAAATTATTACTATTCTTTCATGAGGACATTTTAAAGTGAATTTTTTTTAGAGTTTGTATCTCCCTCTTGAAGCTAAGAGACTTTAGCTTTTTGCCTCTAGCTCCAAAATTTGATCAGTTTTTGAATTATAAGTTGATGTTTGGCCTCAAGCATACTCTTATATAACTCCACATTTTCTGGTTCTAAATGTACTCTAGCTTCTCTTTCATTAAATTTATTTTCAGCTTCCCTTAATAATGCATCATCCTTCACTCTAACTCTATTCCATAATTTCAGCTCCCTTTTACATGCTTGTAGTTTCTGCATAAACTTGTAGCTAGCATATCCCCGCACATAATCATTTAGACCTCTTTCTATACACTCCATATACCCAGCCTTAAAGCTCCATTCATTACAGTATCTAAAAGGAATCCCTTTTGATATAGAAGTAGGTATAAGTTTAAGTAATAATGGATTATGATCACTAGATAGCTGAGTTAAAGATAACGCCTTCATATCATTATATTTATGTAGATATGAGTGATTAAAAAAAATCTTATCAATATGATTGGAAATAACTCTTCTCCTCCACATATAGTTGAACCCAACAGCTTTAACTTCTATAAGACCAAATTGAGATAAACAATTGTTGAAAGCTCTTAGTTGCAGAAACGGAATAGGAAAACCTCTTTTCTTATCAATTGAAGAAGTTGAATTATTAAAATCCCCGATAAGAAGCAATCCCCACTAATCACCTCTACCTCTTGCACAATATGCTGCCACAAATCCTGTCTCTCACAAAAGTTGTTACTCGCATATACAATAGTAATAATAACATTCATATCCCCTGTATTATTAGCCTGTATAGTCACATGTTACTTCGAAGATGAAAGAATGCACATAGACCAGATATCTGAATTACAAATGAGTAAAATTCTACCAGAGAATATCTCAAGTTGACGAGGAATATAATCCCAATTAGCAGGAAGAAGTTTTCTAAAACATCTTAAATTTTCTACACTAATTTAGTCAGAAATGATAGAATTTCTCTCATACAAAAAGGAGAATCCATCCCTCTACATTCTAGCACATTATCGTCATTTAATTACTACATAGCTCCTCAAATTTCTTTTAGGAGGAGCTGTTGAAGTTGAGGTAACCTGTGTTATGCCTTTAACATGTGCCATGTATTCATTAATTTTAGTTAATCTATTGGATACATCTCGATTCACTTTTTCTATAGGAGGCTCGTTCTAATTATCCTCCACATGATATAGGTCATCAGGTAAAATATCCTGTAGTAAACCATCATCTAAAAAAAATCCAAATCCCTATTATCATTAACATTTCCAGAAGAAGAAGCTTCTGCTTGAATATTAGAGTTAATATTAATCTCGAGGCAGTAGTATTCATCTTATCCTTATCTACCCACGCTGGATCTTTTTCTAAATCATGTACTAATGTTTGATGACCAAACATTTTACATTTGTCGCATCGAGGAGAAATAAACTCGTATTCAACCCTAATTTCCTTTTTAATACCATTATGTAGTTGAATAGGAATTTTATCATGCAATTCAGCTGCTAAATCAATTTTAACAAGCACTCTAACATATCTTGTAATCTTCTTATTTACAGTATTATCATCCATACATATAGGTTCCCTTATGTAAATAGCAATCGTAGACAAGGATTTGTTATACTAGAACTCCATATCCAAATTAAAGAGCTTAAACCAAATCTGGACTTTATCTACTGTAAAATTACCAAAATCATATCCAGGATACCATTTTTCAATCATCAACAAATTTCCAAAATAAGAATATGTAGATGATTTCGTCATTGAAGCAAAATCTATAGCATCCTCAAACTGAACAGTAAAATGAAATCCATCTATATTTGAACTATGAAATTACCTTTCGGCCTCAATACCTTGCGAACATACTCCTTTAATTTCGTAATAGATAATCTGAATTCGATTTGATGTAAAGCAATCGTATCATGCCAAACATCTACCAATTCTTTAAAAATATCCTCCGAAATAAAAATATGATTTGCTGATGGTTTCACGTATTGTAGAGACTTCGGATCTACCCCAGGATTAAACTTCACTATAGATTCAGATGAATTCATACCAGATTTTGATTGAGAAGTATTGCAATTCAGATTTGAAGAATAAATGGATTTTAGTGCGAAAGGATCCAACGCATCCGACATTTTTATGTGAAAAACATGTTAAAATTATTACATATATGTGTGTGTATATATATATATATGCATATATAGCAAGAGCTATCAAAGAATTTATTTATATTTTTGTGATTTCATTTCTGTGTTTTGAACTCTTAATTGAGTTCCCAAGTTTTGTGGTTTTTGATATTTGGATCCCACGCATCCGCCATTTTTATGTGAAAAACATGTGAAAATTATTATATATATATATGCGCATATATATATAGCCAAGAGCTATCCAGGAATTTATTTATATTTTGTGATTTCATTTTTGTGTTTTGAACTCTTAATCAAGTTCCTAAGTTCTGTGTTTTTGATATTTTCTGTGATTTCTGTGGTATCTATCATGTGGTTTATAGGATTTTAAATCTTATAAATCATAGTATTATAATCAATGGAACCTAATTAATGGAAACATTTGAGTTAGCGTATTCAACTTGAATGAGATGCTCATATATTAATTCAGTGATCTTTTCATATATATATATATATATATATATATATATATATATAATGTGGAAATTAGAGTTTATATGATTCCTTTATTTTTAAAAGGAATTGTTGCCTAACGTGACATTATACCTTACTTATCACTTATTTATCACCTTTTTCAAGTTAGACTAGTCCATATGTTTTATGTATTCGGACCAAACTGGATTGCAGGTTAGGATTATCTCTGGTCATTGCCTAACTATATCATTACAACCGTCTTATCGACCTTTTAGTACCCGTTATGCATAGTTTTTGTGTGGTTTGTCTTATAGTTTCTACGCACTTTGATATGTGTATACGTTCTTTTGGGGGACTCTATGTTGTATATATTATGGTTTGCATGACCATTATGTACGTTACATTGTATTGCAATTAATGTATGTAAATATATATATACATACATACATATATGACTGTGTTTGTTGTCATGTGGTTTATGATATTTATTATTTTAGTATATTGTTCTAAGTTGACCTTGTAGCCACCACAGTATTGTGTTAGGCGAGAATTAAGAATGTCGGCCTACTTGAGAAAAAGAAAAATATGAGCATTTTATCGACATATTTGATACCTATTTAATGCAAAATTACGGATGGTCACTCCTAACCAGCCTTATTCTCTACATTAGCAGACGACATTGCTTATTAATTCTCTTTATCGGTATGGGTCTTAGGGTGGAGTGTCGCAGCTTAGTATAAGAGCTGAATTCAAAACAAAATGTGATAAATGCATAACCGTATATATAATACAAAAATTGAAATACAATATGAATGTAACATCATCTCTAATGGTAGTTGTCGTAGAAAGAGACTTTGCAGTAGTAGGATCGTATGATAAGGAATAGAAGCAAAGTAATGTGTAGGTAACGAAATATCAACAATAAATAAAAGTGACATCAAAATTTTTATACTAGTTCGAATCTTCGTTCTACGTCCAGTCTTAGTCTCCTTTTAGAATTTCTATTAATAACCCTCACTTCACCCGGAGGAGCAAGATGACACTCCACGTCTGTTAATGTCACTCATTAAGAGAATGCATTAAGTTTCGTAAAGCGTTATAGGTAAACGGAGCAGAAACATTACAAGATAGATATAAAATAGCAGCGGAATTTAAAATTTTATTAAGCAGAAAACAGCATAGTTCAAAACATGGTTACATCATATGTCTGAAATGCATAAAACCCAGCACATCATTAAAAAATTTGTCTTGTACTTAAAACATCAGAGTACAATAATAAAAGAAGCATAATCCCCAAAACATAGCCATAGTAGAGAGATATGAAATCAAGCGGTACATCTAAGCATCTCCAAGCAGGATGAAAGCAGAATCCCGATCAAGCTTGAGTATTCCCCCCTGAGAACCTAGGGGGGAACGGAAAAGAAAGAATAGGAAATAAAATGGGTCAGACATATAGTTTGGCGAGTCCAGTTACTTTTAGCATATAAATACGTAAAAGTGTTACGACAGGCATATAATGTGGATAAGAGAGATAACATCATTAAAAGGCAGGTATGACAAGGTAAACAGGATAAACATGATAGAATGTATTGCACTTCTCTAGTACTTTCTCTTTCTCCGCACCAATACTAGTATAACCAGAATGAGATGATCCCAACAACTATAAGATTGTAGACTTAGGCGTACTTCTAGTGAGAGGTTTAACCCCATACAATCAACAGGCAGCCCAATATATCGGAGTTACCCATAAGGATAATAACGGGCTCCTAAACAGACCAGAGTCTAAATGTACCCTAATTACTACCCCAATCGATCGGCTCCCTACTCCGTAGATACCCTGTGCTGGCCCCACAGTAGGATGTATCACTTCCTAAAGTGGCAACCCTTCGTTTTCAGGATGTGCACAACCATATTTACTAATGTCGCGACATCTAAACCTCCTCACCGGACCCATGCACGCACATGACACCATCGGAACGTGCCGCCCACACCACCCCTTCGTTTGGATCTCTTACGATCAGCCTGGTAAGTAAGCCCCGACTCCGACCTAGTTCGGATTACTCGTTTGAAACCTATATATGGTTTACTAACTGAAATGGGTCCTACACACAAGATGATACAAGTTTCCCCCTATGTCTGCATCCCCACTAGGTTTTCCACAGGTTATGCCATACCAAAGTAAAAGATTGCATAATCCCATAGGTTAAGTTTATGGGCCTATATATAACACCAACCCAAGATATACTTAACCCTCCCACTGTTTCATACAATTTAACTTAGCCCATACTCAAGTTAAGATATACAATTCCTACGGATTCAACTAGGTTAAGCATTCAAGTTTATTACCATATTCATTTATGGTTCTAATGTACTAGACCTCCCATATTAAGCCTACAACTTGTGGATGCTGGATATGTCGGTTGGTTCCGGACAGACTTCTTCCACAAGTCGGGCTTAACCTCATGTCTTAGCACGTCACGAGTTTATGCACTTAGAGCCCTCATATTAGATCCACCACTTATGGTCCCTGGATACGCCAGTCTGTTCCGGGTAGACTTCTACCACAAATGTAATCTAACCTCATGTCTAAGCGCAGTTACAGTTTCTAATTACTGTAATTCTAGGTATTTCAATTATTAACCAATTATTCCTATGTCATTATAGGTTTTCATGCCTCTTTCCCAAGTTATGTTCATAATAAACCATATGCCCCAAATTAAGGATTTTAATCACAATTGCGGTTTATGCCCCCAAATCAACATTCATGTATTACATTCAATCCAAATTTCCCAATACAAGTTATGCCCCAAATTTAATGTTTTCCCCTCATTCCCAATTTTTCGCGTTCACATATTTCAGCGGAATGCCTAGGCTCGAAGGTTGCCCAACTATAAAATAAAAGGGAAAAGAAGAAGGGAAGAGGACAGAAATGAACATAATAACAAGATTGACATATAATGGCAGAAATAGCAACTAATAAACATATAGTGGCAAAGTTGGGCATAATGACAAGATAGACATATAGGAACAAAACTGATGAACACGTGATAGTAGAAATAATTCTAACATAATAAGGGCATCATAAACAGATATGATGAGATCTAAATAATGAATTAGATCAACAAACAATGGTAGATCTGACATGATAAATAGTTATAGGCTTAGATCTAGTTTATAGTCATGTCAGAATAACAAGGATAAACAGGTTATATCAGATCTGATAAGATTCAAATAGTCACGGGCTTAGAACCAAGTTATAGTCATGTCAAGATTAACTTTTATGTATTTAGATCTAAAAATAACTAGACTAACTTATGATTGGATCTAAGAAAATAGAAGAGGGATTGCAGGTGTTGAATCACAGAACTCTAAACTTGAATAACTTTAGTTGATTATTGAAGAAGAAAAGACTTGATTAAATCTGGGCAGAGGCAGCATCTAGTTCTCCATTTTTTTAGGTGTGGAGAAACAAGAGAAATGGGGTCTTATTAATAGCCTAAAGTCAATGAACCAAGTCAAGAAAGGTGTCCACATTCAGCCAGAAGGATTCTGCCTAGATCTGCCAAGAGGGGGTCGACCCCTCTTTGGTGTATCGACCCAGGGGTCGACACCCCCTTGATGGGGTTGACCCAGAGGTTAACACCCCTGGACGGGAATTTTTTCACTCCCCTTTTCTACGTGAATTTTGAACTGTTTCGAATTCTGGGCTTATTTTATTCATATATATTCTCCTTATGCGTATACAAACTTCAAACCTTAATAACTTCTTCATACGGTGTCCGTTTTATGCCAATCAGGTGTCTATTTTGACCAGAATTCCGAGACGAACGCAATGGCGTAGTCTGTTTCACTTAATTCTGAATATTTAATTAAGTATCCTTTAATTTTTCAACTTTAGTGTTGTTAAAATTATGGGTGTTACATTCTCCCCTACTCAAAGGATTTCGTCCCCGAAATCTCCAAGTTAAGAAGAATGTATATCCTAACACCCACATCCATCTACTCATCCAGAAATCACTGGTATCCATTGTCCTTATAGGTTTCTAATGCTTAAATGAACATATGCAAAGGTGTGTGTATATGTCCCTACACTAATGCGAAAGATCGAGCGATCTACTGATTCATCCGACCTCCTTAATGCAATGTATGTTAGTGCCATGAATCCATCATGTATGCAAATAATCCTATTATAACATGTAAGTTCTATATATGTGCACAATCATTCATACAAATGCAACAACCATATGATGATATCCATAAAAAAAAGAGAAAATGCACATACATCCATATGCAGTATGAGAGCGATTGAGCCGATCTAGTGCCTAGTTTGTGTGTATATGCATCCATGAGCAAACACTTGCATCCACTTGTATCCATAAAACATAACATGTCTCAAACACATGTTTTCATTCATGGGATTCCTAGCTAAAGGTCGAAGATTCGATCGATAGGATATACTTAAATGATAGAAACAAGCACAAATAAAAGCTTTGGAAAGGAAGTTAAGAACATACCCTTAAAAAGAAAAGGGTACGAAGTGCGAATCTTGTCTTCGGTCTCCCAAGTTGCATCCTCTTGGTTGTCTCCCCATTGAACTTTCATCAACTTGACCTCTCGGTTGCATAGCTTCTTAACTTCTGATCCAAGAATATGGATAGGAACTCGTCTAACTATCGCCTCCCGCTCCACCTCTACTTCTTCTAATATACTCGGCTCAACTACTTCTGCGGTATCATGTAAACACTTCCGCAAATGAGAAACGTGGAAAACATCATGAACATCGGAAGCTTGACTCTATAGGCCATTTGGCCAATCCTTTCTATTATGGGGAATGACCCTACAAATCTTGGTGCCAATTTCCTTATAGGTCCAAAGCAAATCACATTTATTAATGGTGATACCTTAATGAAAACCATGTCTCCCACCTCGAATTCAATGTCAATCCTTCTCTTGTCTGTGTAGGACTTCTGCCTATCCAGAACCGTCTTCATTCGCGTATAATAAGATCAACCTTTTCAGAAGTTTCTCTAACCATATCTGGTCGAAGTAGAAGTCTTTCTGTAGACTCCCACCAACAAGTTGGTGATCTACAGGGTCGCCCGTGCAATGCTTCGAAGGGTTCCATGCCAATGCTAGATTGATAACCGTTGTTGTAGGCGAACTTTACTAAAGGAAGGTGCTCTTCCCAAGTCCCTCCGATGTCTAGGGTACACAATATTAAAAGATCCTCAAGAACTTTGTTCACCCTTTCCGTCTTTCCATTGGTCTGAGGGTGATAAGCGGTGCTCAAAGACCACTGTGTACCTAATGCTTCTTGCAAGCTCCTCCAAAATTCTGGGGTCACGACCACTTACGATACTGGAAGGTACTCCATAAAGACGGACTATCTCACGAATGTAAATTGCTGCCAACCATGTTGTCGTCCTCTTACTCTTAACTGGAATGAAATGAGCGCTCTTAATAAGTCTGTCTACTACAACACAAATACCGGTGTTGCCCTTCCTTGATCTAGGCAAACCATCGATGAAATTCATAGAGACGCTCCCCTACTTCCACTGTGGGACCTCCAAAGGATGAAGTAAACCACCGGGCTTCTTTTTCTCAGCTTTGACTTGTTGGCAAATCAAACATTGAGAAACTAACTCCGCCACATCTTTCTTCATCCCAGCCCAAAAGAAAACCCTCTTCATATATCTATACATCTTATCACCGCCTAGATGAATAGTTATCTTAAAATGATGGGCTACCTCTAGGACTCTTCAACAAACTCCCAATTTTGGGAACACAAAGCCTTCCATCTCGTCGCAACCACCCCCTATCGTCTGTGGAATATCTACTGAGGTGACTAGAAGTCTCCCCTTTAATGAGCCTATCCAAGACGTCTGAAAACTATGGATTCTCTCACTGCGAAGCTCCTATCTGATCCATAAGAGTAGGTCGCACCTCCAGTGATGCAAATAAGTCAGGCAAAAAATCGGTGGAGGGTTTAAAGTCAAAAGTCGATATAAACTCCAAGCTTTTCCTTTCCACAAAGAGAGGACTTAGGGCCATCCTCTTCCTACTCAGTGTGTCTGCCACGACATTACTCTTGCCAGGGGTATAAGCAATCTCGAAGTCTTAAGATGCTAGGAACTCCATCCACCTTTGTTGCCTTAAATTAAGATCCTTCTGTGTAAACAAGTACTTGAGAGATTTATGATCGGTGTACAACTCGAACTTCTCTCCAAGCAAATAATGGCGCTACATCTTAAGCGCGAGTACTATGGAAGCTAGCTCTAAGTCATAGGTAGGGTAATTCTTCTCATGAACCCTTAACATTCTACCTCCATAACATACTACCCTTCCCTCTTGCATCAGAACGGCACCAAGCCCTATACCACATGCATCAGTGTATACAACAAACATTTTGTTCCCATCGGGCAAGGTCAAGGCTGGGGTTGTTGTCAGAGCCCTCTTCAATCGTTGGAAAGCAACATCACAATCTATATACCACGAAAACATCATATTCTTATTTTTTTCGGCTTAGTGAGTGGGGCTGATATTTTTGCGAAGTCCTTAATGAACTTCCTATAATAGCTTGCCAATCCAAGAAACCTTCTCACCTCCATTGCATTCTTTGGGATTGGCCAATCTTAAACTGCAACTACCTTTGCGGGATCTACTGCTATCCCATTTTGGAGACTACATGCCCTAGAAATCTCACCTCTTTTCTCCAAAAATTGCATTTGGAGAATCTAACCTTGAGCTGATGCGCACAGAGAGTGTAACACCCTACCTCCACTAGGATCACTCGTTAGAATGTACTAGCTTTGGAGGGGCGTTATTGTGAAGGTAAACATGCACAGAGATATCGCAAGACAGAATATATAAAAATAAATATAAGTAAGCAGCGGTAGCAGATAAAAACCCATCATCATCATCCCAGAAAACCAACATAGTCAAGTACATACTACCAAATGTCATAATCCAAAATACAACATAAGTCTAGATACGTGATATCAAAATACATGGTAAAACATCAGTACTAATCCCCAGAAATAAAGATAAGCCACAGCTAGCTCAGATCCATACATGAGCTATCCAACAAGCAAGTCAAAGATCTACTAAGCAGATGTAGTCCCTCCCTGAGAACCTGTGGGGGGGAAACGGAAGAAAAGAAGCGAAAGAAAACAGGTCAGTCAAAAAGACTGGTAAGCCCTACTACAATCAATCTATAAACTAATAAAGTTAACAGTATGATGGAAACTGAGATGAACATACTGCCAACAAATAAAGGTGACATCACATAGACGAGATTAAACTTTGCACCACAGTGTACTAGCAAACCCACAAAACAGATCTTGATCCCTTAGCCCAAACTTTGGCCCAATAACATGAAGTGACCTTAGTATAAGGCCCAGCCCAACGGTCTAGTCGATCGGCTCCCTATAAACCTAACACGTCAAGTGTTGGTGTCCATACGGCCCACATGGATGTAGTCAGACTGTGCTGGGTCCACCTTCGGGTGTATCAAGCCCTAAGGTGTCAACCCCAGACACCTAAGCAATAATGCACAGTCTAAGCCTACTGGTACCCGTGCCTCGAGTTTGTCCAACATCGGACTACGTGCACGTCCGTAGCCCGCCGGACCCGCACCGCTGTACCACTCAGCCGTCGCTTTGGTCGCTTACATCAGTCCAGTAATCGTGCCCCGCCCTAACCTAGCTATAGGGTTGTAGTGATACCAAACTGGGATTACTGCTGGAACAGACCACGTTGCTAGGGTTTCTAAGAGGGTTAAGTGTGGTTTTAACCCCTCACTAAACCTGGATTAGATTAGCTAAGTGTGACCACTTATCCCCATCTAATCCTCGCATCCCCATTATTGGTTAAGTATTAGTGGGCCATGACTTAACCCTAATCATGAGGCAGTAATTACTTAACGCACCCAACCTCTCACATTAGACATCCGTGGTTACCTGGGAAGATTTACACCACGTCTAGGTCTAACCTCGGGTCTTATGGTGCAACATGACCAACTACCCACATTAGACCCCACGTTGTGGTTACCTGGGAAGATTTACACCACAACTAGGTCTAACCTCGAGTTGGCCATATCATGTTATCTAATGTCATGTCCACTTCAAAACATATTTACAAGTTAACATATACTTGGGTAGTCCTAACTTAATAGGTAAATTCCCAAGGGGTAGACCTAACTTAATAGGTAAATTCCCAATCTTTTAGTTTCATGTATTTTTAAGTTTACCCAAGCCCTCCCAACGTCATTATCTCGCTTACATATTCGTCATAACGTATAAGGGTATAAAAGGTAACTTGGTCTAACATACATGGTGAACTTCACATGTCATAATAAACATGCATACATGTTAAACTTGCAAATCATGTCATGGTGAATTCGCATAAACATGCATAGCTTATTAAATATGCATAACATGGTAAGGTGAACTTGCATAATCCATTAAACTTGCATAATCCATTAAACTTGCATAGCATGGTAAGATGAGCTTGCATAAGCATGCATAATCCATTAAACTTGCATAACATGGTAAGGTGAACTTGCATAATCCATTAAACTTGCATAACATGGTAAGATGAGCTTGCATGAACATGCATAATCCCTTAAACATGTAGAACATGACATAATAAGCTCACATGTGCATGCATAACTTGTGAAACATGTAAAACGTGACATAGAAACCTTGCATATGCATGCATAACTTATGAATCATATAAAACATGTCATAGTGAGTTCGCATAAGCATGCATAATCAACTAAACTCAATAAATCTCACTTTCACCAAACATTAACTTTAAAGTTTGTAAAGTGAAGGTAAGAGGGCTTACAAATATAAACAAGCCACAAATCCACCAAATAAGATGAAGAAGCCCTTTTAAAAACCAAAACAAAGCCTCAAACAAGAAAACCCTTTTGCAAAATCCCAAAAACACAAACTTTAGCAAATCAAACTTGCACCTTAATGAAGTATGCAAGTTATTAAGCATTCATACAACATAGAAAAGGTTGTATGATCATCATAACATCATAGGATTAAACTTTGAGGAAGGTGGAGGCTAGGGATTTTAGATGGAAGCCATTTGAGGATTTAATTTGGCATAGTTTAGTTGCAAGATTGATTAATGAGGCTTTAGGGTAGGATTAGGGGTATATTTATAGAGAATTAGAGTGTTTTAGACCCTAGGATTAACCCTAGATTAGGTTTGGCCCGTCAGATCTTAGAATTCTCCAGAACCAAGCCACTTGACCCAACCCAAATCAGAAATGGTGCACCAGGCTAGACTGCCTGGGCACCCCCTGTCGACAGGGCTGTCGACAGGGCAGTCGACACCCTGGGTGCCCTGTCGACAGGCCTGTCGACATGGGCCCCCTGGCGGGAATTTTCCCGCCTAACCCAGATTAGCCCTAATCCCTGCTTTTAATTTGAAATTTAAATCTGTTTTTAGCATAGAAGTTCCTGAAAACTTCAATGGGCCTTAACCGGGTCATACGGACTCCGATTTTCGAAAACTCGGACTCTATTTCGCGTATTTTTCCGAGACGAACGCGATGGCATAGCCCGTTTCCCATGATTCTGATTTTTGAATTAAATTCTGCCTCGTTTTATGTTATAACAGTTTATTGAAAATACGGGTTGTTATATTCTCCCCTCCTTAAAGGATTTCGTCCCCGAAATCTTCAAGTTAGGAAGAACATATCCTACCATCCAACATCCATCTACTCAAAACATCATCCACGAGCAACCATTGTCCTAAAGGATTCTAAATGCTGTATGAACGTATGCAAAAGTGTGTGTATATGTACTTATCTAATGCAATGATCAATGCAAAGTATGTTGGTGAAATGTATCCATATGTATGCAAATCCCTAACATAATGTATAATATCTACATGCGTGCTCGATCATACATCCATATGCAACATCCATGTGATCGCATACAAATTTCATCCAAGAATAAGCATAAACACTCATGCATATGCAATATGAGGAGTGTGTGAGCCGATCTAGTGCCTAATGTGTATCATGCATCCACGAGTAACCTCCTGCAAACACTTGCAACCACTTGCAATCATCAACCATAACATGCTTCAAACACATGTTTCATCCAAAGGGTTTCTACCTAAGGTTCTTATGACAAGCTTAGCACGATAACTAGATAAATATGGATTGCAAAGAGAAAGATATACTAACAAAGGGAAGAGATTGAGAGTGTACCCTCAAAAAGGAATGGGTAAAGTCCACGCATCTTCTCCTCGGTTTCCCAAGTCGCGTCCTCTTCGGCTTCACCCCATTGCACCTTCACCAATCTGACCTCACGATTCCTTAGCTTCTTGGTCTCTGTCCCCAAGATACGAATCGGAGCTTTCCTTAAAGTTGCTTCTTTCTCTACCTCCACGTCTTCAAGCATGCTAGGCTCAACCACCTCAGCGGACTCATGCAGGCACTTTCGGAGATGCGAGACATGAAAGACATTATGCACTCCGGACAACTTCTCGGGCAATTGCACTCTATAAGCCATCTTCCCAATTCTCTCAATGATGGGGAAGGGTCCAACAAATCTCGGTGCTAGCTTCCCAACAGCTCCAAATCGGACCACATTCCGCAGAGGAGAAACCTTCACGAAAACCTTGTCCCCAACCTCAAACTCCAATTCGGACCTTCGCCTGTCAGCATAGGATTTCTGCCGGTCTTGGGCCGCTTTCATCCGTCTTCTAATCAACTCCACCTTCTCGGATGTATCCCTAATCATGTCGGGTCCAAGTATAAGCTTATCCGTGGATTCCCACCAACATGTAGGTGACTTGCACGGCCTCCCATATAAAGCCTCAAAGGGTGCCATACCAATGCTCGCCTGATGGCTGTTATTGTAAGCAAATTCTACAAGAGGAAGGTGGTCTTCCCAAGTACCACCAAAATCCAAGATGCAAAGTCTCAACAAGTCCTCAAGCACTCGATTCACCCTTTCGGTCTGGCCATCCGTCTGTGGGTGATAAGCTGTACTCAGATTCAACCTTGTGCCCATAGCCTCCTGCAAACTGTTCCAGAATTGACTAGTAAAGATGGGGTCTCGGTCACTGACTATGCTGGAAGGGACTCCATGTAGTCGTACTATCTCACGAAGGTATACTGATGCTAGTCCAGATGCGGTCCTTTTGCTCTTTACTGGAATAAAGTGAGCACTCTTCGTGAGCCTATCCACAATAACCCATATGCTCGTATTCCCCTTCCTGGACCTTGGAAGCCCATCAATAAAGTCCATAGAAATGCTCTCCCACTTCCATAGCGGGACCTCTAGCGGATGTAATAGCCCACCGGGCTTCTTCGACTCAGCTTTTACTCTTTGACAAATAACACATCTCGAGACAAACTCCGCCACATCCTTTTTCATTCCGGGCCAGAAGAAAACGCGCTTCATGTCCTTATACATCTTATCTCCACCTGGATGTACGGTCATTTTGGAGCGATGTGCTTCCTCAAGAACTTTCCTCACCAAGTCTTCTACCACCGGAACACAAAGCCTTCCATCTCTCCTCAGCCAACCCTTATCGTCAATGGAATATCGAGCAAGGTGACTAGATGTCTCCCCTCGAACCAGCTTGTCCATGATCTCAATTATCTGAGGGTCTTCCTTTTGCGAAGCCCCAACTTGATCTAGGAGGGTAGGCCTGAGCTCTAAAGATGCCAAGGAACCGGTCACCGACTCCATTGCCAGAGAGAAGTCAAAGGTTGCTAAGAACTCTAAATTCTTCATCTCAACAAACAGAGGACTTAGTGTCAACCTTTTCCTACTCAACGCATCCGCTACAACATTCCCCTTGCCAGGGGTATAGGATATCTCAAAATCATAGGAAGCCAAAAATTCCATCCATCTCTGCTGTCTTAAGTTCAGATCTTTCTGCGAAAAGAGATACTTTAAAGACTTATGATCGGTATATAGCTCGAATCTCTCTCCCAGAAGATAGTGACGCCATGCTTTGAGCGCATATACAATCGCTGCTAGCTCTAGATCATGAGTGGGATAATTCCTCTCATGCACCTTCAGTTGCCTCCCACCAAAGCATATAACTCTGCCCTCTTGCATCAGAACGGCACCTAATCCCGTGCCACAAGCGTCAGTGTACACGGTAAATATCTTACCACCATCGGGTAAGGCTAGAACTGGTGCGGAGGTAAGGGCTCTTTTGAGTCTCTGAAAAGCAAGCTCGCAATCCATATCCCAAGCAAAGACTAAGTTCTTCTTTGTCAACTTAGTAAGAGGAGCGGATATCTTTGCGAAGTCTTTGATGAACTTCCGATAGAAACCCGCAAGACCCAGAAAGCTTCTCACCTCGGTTGCGTTCCTTGGGGTCTTCCAATCCTGAACTGCAACCACCTTAGCGGGATCCACCGCTAAGCCTTGCTCGGATACGATATGCCCAAGAAATCTGACTTCCCTTCTCCAAAAGTGGCACTTGGAGAACTTGGCTTTTAACCGGTGTGCTCTGAGTGTATCCATCACCTCTACTAGGTGCCTCGCATGCTCTTCCTCATCCTTGGAGAAGACCAGAATATCATCAACAAAGACCACGACAAACTTATTCAAAAACTTCCGAAACACCCTACTCATCAAATCCACAAAATATGCGGGTGCATTCGTCAAACCGAACGGCATAACAAGCCATTCAAAGAATCCGTCTGGAGTTCTGAATGCAGTCTTGTCTATACTGTCTTCAGCCACTCTGAGCTGATGGAAACCCGTAGCAAGGTCAAGCTGAGAGAAAACAGAAGCACCAACAAGTTGATCAAAGAGATCATCGATTCTTGGTAACGGGTGTCGGTTCTTCTTAGTTAGCTTATTCAACTCTCTATAATCCACACAGAGTCGGAGAGAGCCATCTGCCTTAGTTGCAAATACCACAGGCGCTCCCCATTCGGATATACTCCTTCTGATGAAGCCCTTCTCAAGCAATTCTTTTACTTGTTTGCTCAGCTCCCGTCTCTCACGCGGAGCCATATGCCGAACGGGCAAAGAAACAGGTTTAGCATTATCTACCAGATAGATGCGAAAGTCAATCTCTCGTTTAGGGGGTAACCCCTTAACTTCTTCAAAAACGTCTGGATAATCTCGGACCACCCTTACAGACTAAAGGGCCTCCTCTGATGAGTCGAGAGATTCTAGATAGCATAACATGACGGGATTCTTCGGATTGCATGAAATCTCTAAGGTGTTGCCCAGGCGAGTCATAAGCCTTACAACCCTATGCTCACAATCCAGAATGGCTCCATATCTAGACAGCCAATCCATGCCCAAGATCAATCCGTATCCCCTGAAACCTAGAACATATGCATTACACAAGAACTCAACGCTGAGTATAGAGATCCTTAGATCCTCACATATCATGGATAGATGAGCAGAACCCCCAATGGGATTCGAGACACAAACGGGATCATCCACTAAGATAGTACTGAGGTGCAAGCTATCAACAAGATCAGATGAAATAAAGCTATGTGATGCACCGGAATCAAACAAGGTACGTACCGGAAGATCAGAGATATAAACAAGGTTCTCAACAGAAACACTACCTCTCTCGGGAACTGAAGCGGCATTGAGAGCATGAACTTGCCCTCCTGAAGATCCAGCCTGTCCTTTCTTCTTTGGGCAGTCTTTGCTGAAGTGCCCAGCCTCTCCACAAGAAAAGCATCCACCATTAAGCTTCCTTTTCTTCTTCCTGCAATCTTTAGCGAAATGCCCAGCTATACCACAGTAATTGCACTTCCCCTTGCCTTTGTTGTTGCCCTTCTTGTTCTTATTCTGATTTCCTTGGCTGCTTTGACCTTGGTTGCCTTTGCCTTGAGAATCCGCCTTCTTTGCTTGAGTATCGCCCGACTTGACTTCCTTCTTTCCCTCTCCCTGGAGCAGAGCCATATTGACCAAACTCTCGAAAGTGGCTCCATGCGGAATATGTGACATCGCCAAGCCCTGTAGCGGCTCATTCAATCCTCTGGCAAATCGAAGAGCCTTCTTCTCCGGGGTGTTTACTAGATCCAAACCAAAGCGGGCCAGCTGATTGAACTTGTTCACATACTCCTTGACCGACATATCACCTTGCTTTAGTGCAATGAACTTCTCCATTTGTAAATTTGCTTCAGCTGAAGATAGAAACTTGGCCACAAATCTAGCCCTCACATCGGCCCAAGTCTCAACGGGCCTCGTCCCATTGGTGACCTCCCACCAATAGGCCGCCTCATCCTTCAGAAGCCATACGGTCAATAAGATCTTCCTCTCGTCATCTATTCCAAAAATGGCAAACAAGTCCTCCGTGTCCTTCAGCCAATTCCTAGCTTCAACGAAAGATTCTGTGCCTAGAAAATTCTTGCCCCCCATTGCTTTGAAGTCTTTACACACCTTTGTAAACTCAATCTGAGGGTGCTGAGGGGGAGGAGGAGGAAGAGGAGCCTCAGCAACGGGAGGGGGAGGAACATTAGCAACGGGAGGGGGAATATTAGCTGCTGGAGGAGGGGGAGCAAGGACCACCGGAGGAGGGATATTAGGGGTAGGATTCTCAACCACAGGAGGGGGAGTGGGAGTAGGGTTGGCGGGACCAGCTGCCGCCCTAGCTTCTAGGAGTCTCCTATACCAGAGTGGTACGTTCACTCCATCTGGGATGTCAAGATTCTCAGCCATACTGAAACAAGAGATAAGACAAGATTAGGTCAAGGGAACGAAGGATAACGCTGATGGCTTTTTGGGGATTAGCCTTAAAATACTCTAGACTTTATTTTGGAAAATACTTAGTAGGTTTTTGAAAATAGTTTTTCGAAAAGGGTTTTTTTTTCAAAAGTTTTTTTTTTTGTTCAATCTTGTTAACCTTGTGCTCTGATACCAAATGTAACACCCTACCTCCACTAGGATCACTCGTTAGAATGTACTAGCTTTGGAGGGGCGTTATTGTGAAGGTAAACATGCACAGAGATATCGCAAGACAGAATATATAAAAATAAATATAAGTAAGCAGCGGTAGCAGATAAAAACCCATCATCATCATCCCAGAAAACCAACATAGTCAAGTACATACTACCAAATGTCATAATCCAAAATACAACATAAGTCTAGATACGTGATATCAAAATACATGGTAAAACATCAGTACTAATCCCCAGAAATAAAGATAAGCCACAGCTAGCTCAGATCCATACATGAGCTATCCAACAAGCAAGTCAAAGATCCACTAAGCAGATGTAGTCCCTCCCTGAGAACCTGTGGGGGGGGGGGAAACGGAAGAAAAGAAGCGAAAGAAAACAGGTCAGTCAAAAAGACTGGTAAGCCCTACTACAATCAATCTATAAACTAATAAAGTTAACAGTATGATGGAAACTGAGATGAACATACTGCCAACAAATAAAGGTGACATCACATAGACGAGATTAAACTTTGCACCACAGTGTACTAGCAAACCCACAAAACAGATCTTGATCCCTTAGCCCAAACTTTGGCCCAATAACATGAAGTGACCTTAGTATAAGGCCCAGCCCAACGGTCTAGTCGATCGGCTCCCTATAAACCTAACACGTCAAGTGTTGGTGTCCATACGGCCCACATGGATGTAGTCAGACTGTGCTGGGTCCACCTTCGGGTGTATCAAGCCCTAAGGTGTCAACCCCAGACACCTAAGCAATAATGCACAGTCTAAGCCTACTGGTACCCGTGCCTCGAGTTTGTCCAACATCGGACTACGTGCACGTCCGTAGCCCGCCGGACCCGCACCGCTGTACCACTCAGCCGTCGCTTTGGTCGCTTACATCAGTCCAGTAATCGTGCCCCGCCCTAACCTAGCTATAGGGTTGTAGTGATACCAAACTGGGATTACTGCTGGAACAGACCACGTTGCTAGGGTTTCTAAGAGGGTTAAGTGTGGTTTTAACCCCTCACTAAACCTGGATTAGATTAGCTAAGTGTGACCACTTATCCCCATCTAATCCTCGCATCCCCATTATTGGTTAAGTATTAGTGGGCCATGACTTAACCCTAATCATGAGGCAGTAATTACTTAACGCACCCAACCTCTCACATTAGACATCCGTGGTTACCTGGGAAGATTTACACCACGTCTAGGTCTAACCTCGGGTCTTATGGTGCAACATGACCAACTACCCACATTAGACCCCACGTTGTGGTTACCTGGGAAGATTTACACCACAACTAGGTCTAACCTCGAGTTGGCCATATCATGTTATCTAATGTCATGTCCACTTCAAAACATATTTACAAGTTAACATATACTTGGGTAGTCCTAACTTAATAGGTAAATTCCCAAGGGGTAGACCTAACTTAATAGGTAAATTCCCAATCTTTTAGTTTCATGTATTTTTAAGTTTACCCAAGCCCTCCCAACGTCATTATCTCGCTTACATATTCGTCATAACGTATAAGGGTATAAAAGGTAACTTGGTCTAACATACATGGTGAACTTCACATGTCATAATAAACATGCATACATGTTAAACTTGCAAATCATGTCATGGTGAATTCGCATAAACATGCATAGCTTATTAAATATGCATAACATGGTAAGGTGAACTTGCATAATCCATTAAACTTGCATAATCCATTAAACTTGCATAGCATGGTAAGATGAGCTTGCATAAGCATGCATAATCCATTAAACTTGCATAACATGGTAAGGTGAACTTGCATAATCCATTAAACTTGCATAACATGGTAAGATGAGCTTGCATGAACATGCATAATCCCTTAAACATGTAGAACATGACATAATAAGCTCACATGTGCATGCATAACTTGTGAAACATGTAAAACGTGACATAGAAACCTTGCATATGCATGCATAACTTATGAATCATATAAAACATGTCATAGTGAGTTCGCATAAGCATGCATAATCAACTAAACTCAATAAATCTCACTTTCACCAAACATTAACTTTAAAGTTTGTAAAGTGAAGGTAAGAGGGCTTACAAATATAAACAAGCCACAAATCCACCAAATAAGATGAAGAAGCCCTTTTAAAAACCAAAACAAAGCCTCAAACAAGAAAACCCTTTTGCAAAATCCCAAAAACACAAACTTTAGCAAATCAAACTTGCACCTTAATGAAGTATGCAAGTTATTAAGCATTCATACAACATAGAAAAGGTTGTATGATCATCATAACATCATAGGATTAAACTTTGAGGAAGGTGGAGGCTAGGGATTTTAGATGGAAGCCATTTGAGGATTTAATTTGGCATAGTTTAGTTGCAAGATTGATTAATGAGGCTTTAGGGTAGGATTAGGGGTATATTTATAGAGAATTAGAGTGTTTTAGACCCTAGGATTAACCCTAGATTAGGTTTGGCCCGTCAGATCTTAGAATTCTCCAGAACCAAGCCACTTGACCCAACCCAAATCAGAAATGGTGCACCAGGCTAGACTGCCTGGGCACCCCCTGTCGACAGGGCTGTCGACAGGGCAGTCGACACCCTGGGTGCCCTGTCGACAGGCCTGTCGACATGGGCCCCCTGGCGGGAATTTTCCCGCCTAACCCAGATTAGCCCTAATCCCTGCTTTTAATTTGAAATTTAAATCTGTTTTTAGCATAGAAGTTCCTGAAAACTTCAATGGGCCTTAACCGGGTCATACGGACTCCGATTTTCGAAAACTCGGACTCTATTTCGCGTATTTTTCCGAGACGAACGCAATGGCATAGCCCGTTTCCCATGATTCTGATTTTTGAATTAAATTCTGCCTCGTTTTATGTTATAACAGTTTATTGAAAATACGGGTTGTTATAGAGAGTTCTCAAAACTTCTCTTATATGTAAGGTATGCTCTTCCTCGCTCTTCGAGAAAATTAAGATGTCATCAACAAAGACCACAATAAATTTATTTAGGGACTCTCGAAACACCCTACTGATCAGATCAAAAGAATAGGCGGATGCATTCATCAACCTAAAAGGCATAACAAGCCATTCAAAGAAACCATCTATAGTCCGAAAATCGGTCTTGTCTATACTGTCCTCGGCCACCCTCAACTAATGAAACCCCATGGCCAAGTCTAAGTGAGAGAAAACTGATGCACCAACAAGCAGATCAAACAGATCATCTATCCTAGGGAGTTGGTCCTTGTTCTTCTTGACGAGTTTATTCAACTCTCTATAGTCTACACATAAGCGAAGCGAACCATCTGCCTTAGTTGCGAATACCATCGGAGCACCTCATTCATAGATGCTTCGCCTAGTAAACCCTTTCTCAAGTAGCTCCCATACTTGCTTGCTAAGCTCCCTCCTTTCCCTTGGAACCATATGGCGCACAGGCAATGCAACTAGCTTTGCATTGTCCACAAACTATATATGAAAACCGATCTCACGCCTCGGGGGTAATCTCTGAACCTCATCAAAAACATCACGATACTCACGGACTACTGGTACAGATCGCAAATCATCGATAGATGCATCAAGTGACTCTAGGAAACTAAGCATGACAGACCCCTTTGGGTCATAAGAAATCTCGGGGGTCCTCCAATGGCAAGTCAAAAGTCTAACGACCCTCCTCTCACAATCCAGAATGGCACCATACATGGATAACCAATTCATCCCTAGAACCAATCCATAGCCCATGAAACCAAGCACATATGCATCGTGTTCAAACTCAATGTCTAACACAGATATTCTTAAACTCGACAAATCATGGACAAATGAGTCGTACCACTAATGGGGTTTAAGACAAAAACGGGATCCACTACATACTAATACTAAGGTGCAGAGACTCAACCACAGAATCAGATATAAAAGAATGTGAAGCGCCCGAATCATAAAGAGTTCTAACTGGATGAGAAATCAAACCTTCAACAGAAACTTTCCTACCTCGAACTGGAGCACTGGTCGCGAGAGCATGCACCTGCCCTCCAAAAGCTCCTGCCCTTTGACCTTGTCCTTGCTTCTTCGGGCACTCCTTAGAAAGTATCCGACCTCTCCACAACTGAAGCAAACATTCTTCCTTATTTTGCAGTTCTTTACCAAGTGACCCTCACGTCCGCATTTATGGAGCTTCCTCTTATCCTTAGCCTTACCATTCTTTCTGCCCTTCTTTTGTTGTTGTTGTTGTCCTTTCTTTTGCCACACTTTCTTATTTGTGTTTCCTCCACCTTAGTTTCTTTCTTGTCGCCTTTATCTTCCTCATGCATTAATGCCATATCAACAGGCCTCTCAAAAGTTGCTACCATCAGAATATGAGACATAGCTAACCCATGGAGGGGTTCACTCAATCCTTTAGCAAACCACAAAGCTTTCCTATGCGGAGTATCCACTAGCTCCAACCCAAACCTCGCTAGTTGATTGAATTTGTTAACATACTCTTTGACAGTCATGCCTCCTTGCTTGAGTGCCAGAAACCTTTCCATTTGCATACTTTTCTCAGCTTGAGAAAGAAATTTCATTTCAAACCTCTGCCAAAAATCATTCCAAGTCTCCACTGGACGCCCTTCTTGTGTCACTTCCCACCAGAATGTAGCCTCATCTTTCAACAACCAAGCGACCAACTGAATCTTCCTACAATCGTCAACTTCAAAAATTCTAAACAAGTCCTCCATCTCTTTAAGCCATTGCTTTTATGAAATTTTCAGTTCCTCGGAATGGCTTTCCACCCATAATACAAAAATCTTTGTAGATCTTAGAGAAATTATCTATTCGCGGAGGAGAAAGATGAGGAAAAGCGGGTGCAGCTGGGGGAGGAACGTTTGCTAGACCACCATCAGGCGTCGTGAGCTCTAGATACCTACACAACCAGCCTGGTATCGTAATGCCCTCAGGAATATTAGGTTCCCCAGACATGCTGAAAATAAAAGGAGAAGAGATTCAAACCGAGAATCGAAAGATATTACATATGGCTTTGGGGAATATGTTTTTCAAAACAGGCTTTTCTATTGAAATTGCTTTCTTTTAAAACCTTTTTGAAAACAATTTTCAAAATCTTCTATCCGATCTGGTAACCTTCAGCTCTGATACCAAGTATGACACCCTGCATCCGTTAATGTCACCCATTAAGAGAATGCATTAAGTTTCGTAAAGCATTATAGGTAAACAGAACAGAAACATTACAAGACAGATATAAAATAGCAGCCGAATTTAAAATTTTATTAAGTAGAAATCATCATAGTTCAAAACATGGTTACATCACATGCTGAAATGCATAAAACCCAGTACATCATTAAAAATTTGTCTTGTACTTAAAACATCAGAGTATAATAATAAAAGAAGCATAATCCCCAAAACATAGCCATAGTAGAGAGATATGAAATCAAGCGGTACATCTAAGCAGCTTAAAGCAGGATGAAAGCAGAATCCTGATCAAGCTTGAGTATTCCCACCCTGGGAACTTGGAGGGGTAAATGGAAGAGAAAGAAGAGGAAACAAAATGGGTCAAACATAAAGTCTGGCAAGTCCAGTTACTTTTAGTAATAAATAAGTAAAAGTGTCACGATAGGCTATAAAAGTGGATATGGGAGATAACATCATAAAAATGCAGGTACGACAAGGTAAACATGGTAGAATGTATTGCACTTCGTACTATCTCTTTCTCTGCACCAATACTAATATAACCATAGTGAGATGATCCTAACAACTACAAGATGGTAGACTTAGGCGTACTTCTAGCGAGAGATTTAACCCCATACAATCAACAGGCAGCCCAACATACCGGAGTTACCCCTAAGGATAATAGCAGGCTCCTAAACATACCAGAGTCTAGATGTACCCTAATTACTACCCCAATCGATCGGCTCCCTACTCCGTAGATACCCTATGTTGTCCCCACAGTAGGATGAATCACTTCCTAAAGTGGCGACCCTTCGTTTTTATGATTTGCACAACCATATCTACTGACGTCACGACGTATAAACCTCCTCTGTCGGACCCATGCACGCACATGACACCATCAGAACGCGCCGTCCACACCACCCCTTTGTTTTGATCTCTTACGATCAGCGCAGTAAGCGTGCCCCGACTTCGACCTAGTTTGGAGTACTCGTTTGAAACCTATATATGGGTTACTAACTGAAACGGGTCCCACACACAAGATGATACAAGCTTCCCCCTACGCTTGAATCCCCACTAGGTTTTCCACAGGTTATGCCATACCAGAGCAAAAGATTGCATAACCCCATAGGTTAAGTTTGTGGGCCTATATATAAATATTACCCACCAACCCAAGATATACTTAACCCTCCCACTGTTTCATACAATTTTACTTAACCCCTACTCAAGTTAAGATATACAATCCCTATGGATTGAACTAAGCTAAGCATTCAAGTTTATTACCATATTCATTTATGGTTATAATGTACCAGACCTCCCACATTAAGCCTACCACTTGTGGATACTGGGGATGTTGGATATGCTGGTTGGTTCCGGAAAGACTTCTTCCACAAGTCGGGCTTAACCTTGTGTCTTAGCACATCACATGTTTATGCACTTAGACCCCTCACATTAGATCCACCACTTATGGTCATTGGATACGCCGGTCGGTTCCGAGCAGACTTCTACCACAAGTGTAATCTAACCTCATGTCTAAGTGGCGGTTATAGTTTTTAATTACTGTAATTCTATGCATTTCAAATATTAACTAATTATTCCTGTGTTATTATAGGTTTTCACGCCCCTTTCCCATGTCATGTTCATAATGAACCATATGCCCCAAATTAAGGTTTTTAAGTACAATTGTGGTTTATGCCATAAATGCACATTTATGTATTACATTCAATTTATGCCCAAATTTTCCAATACGAGTTATGCCCTAATTTTAACGTTTTCCCCTCATTACCAATTATTCGCGTTCGCATATTTCAACGGCATGCCTAGGCTCGAAGGTAGACCAGCTATAAAAATAAAAGGGAAAAGAAGAAGGGAAGAGGAAAGAAATGAACATAATAACAAGATTGACATATAATGGTAGAAATTGCAGGTAATAAACATATAGTGACAAAGTTGGGCATAGTGACAAGATATGAATATTGGAATAGATCTGATGAACATGTGATAGTAGAACTGATTCTAACATAATAAGGACATCATAAACAGGCATAATGAGATCTAAATAATGAATTAGATCAACAAACAATAGCAGATCTGACATGATAAATAGTTATAGGCTTAGATATAGTTCATAGTCATGTTAGAATAACTAAGATAAACATGTTATAGCAGATTTTATATGATTCAAATAGTCACAGGCTTAGATCTAAGTTATAGTCATGCAAGATTAACTTTTAAGTTATTAGTTCTAAATATAACGTAGACTCACTTATGATTGGATCTAAGAAAATAGAAGAGGGATTGTAGATGTTGAATCATGGATCTCTAAACTTGAATAACTCTAGTTGATTGTTGAAGAAGAAAAGACTTGATTTAATCTGGGCAGAGGCAGCATCTAGTTATCCATTGTTTTAGGTGTGGAGAAACAAGAGAAATGGGGTCTTATTTATAGCCTAAAGCCAACGAACCAAGTCAAGAAAGGAGTCCCCATTAAGCCAAAAGAATTCTTCCCAGATCTACCGTGAGGAGGTCGACCCTTCCTTGGTGTGTCGACCCAAGGGACGACACCCCCTTGATGGGGTCGACCCAGGGGTAGACACCCCTTGATGGGGTCGACACCCTTAGGTGGGAATTTTCCCTCTCCCCTTTTCTACGTGAATTTTGGAACTGTTTTGAATTCTAGGCTTATTTTATTCATATATATTCTCCTTATGCGTATACAAGCTTCAAACCTTAATAACTTCTTCATGCGGTATCCGTTTTACGCAAACCAGATGTCTATTTTGACCAGAATTCCGAGATGAACGTAATGGCTCAGTCCGTTTCACTTAATTCTAAATATTCAATTAAGTATTATTTAATGTATCATCATTAGTGTTGTTATAATTACGAGGTGTTACAAACAGGTTTACAAATACCCAACAACTAAACGGGATTTTGTGCCTCAATTGCAAAAGAGGACTTCAACAATACAAAAAGTTTGATTACTATTTGTGTTCTTAATAACACTGATATGTCAAAATAAAGTACACCATTTATATAATCTTTATTATAATAGTGTAGTTCATGAAAAGATATGGAAGATTTGATTTGATTTGTAATCACAAAAGTGTGAATATAGTGTGCTTTTGTAAATCGGATTGCAATAGATTATATAGAAAGATTAGAATGAAATTCGGTGAATAAAATGATTTTTTGTTACTCTATTTATAATATACAAATAGTTGCAATCATTCACAAATGGATTTAATGATTGGATGTAAAGTAAGAGTTGTGTCTCTTCGCTAAAAGATTGCATCTATTCGTATTCAGAAGTCTAAATAAAAATTTCAGAAGTCTGTTTTAAATCAATTTTTTTATACAGCAAGAAAGTAGGCCATTTCGAACTATATTCATACGTCTGAAATTTTGAGAACAGACATCTGAATATTATGCTGAATATATAATTTGTTTCAGCAAACAGACGTCTGAATATTATGATGCAGACGTCTGTTTTGTGTTATGTGCATATATCATGTTCATCTTTTATAAGAAAATATCTAATTTAAAACGTGCGTGTGTGTATCATCAAGGAGGATTTTAACAATATCTATAAAAAAATTCACACACTCTAAACATATATAATCTTCAATTGAGCTCTTGGAATCTTGTTGTAGAGTTTCTTCCTGAAAACAAAGTCAGTCGATACTAGTATTTGTACATGTATAATTAACATGATCAAAACGCTATAAAGCGGGATCCAACATTCACCTCCTTTTTGATAATGACAACTACATATGTAAGTCCCACTGTCAATATGCATATATATTCATATGTTTCTCCCCTTTTGTCATTGAAAAAAAAGGAGATACTTATGTAATAGAATACACACTTAAAATGCAATACACACCAATATGCACCACGAACATGACATACATTACAAGCACAAATATTTACAAACAAATATCCAGATGATCAACATTTTAAACATAGTAGCAAGCACGTAGTAATGTTTTGTGCACACATAACCAAAGTACCAAAAAAATCATTACAAACCATAAATATTAAAAGTTGTTAAGATGTAAAATATCATAAAAGATCATACCATAAAATTTTACCAACTTTCGGAAGCATGCAAGCTAGGAATAGCACTAGCATCACCGCCTTTAGGATCATCATTACCTGAGCTTGAATTTGGTGCTTCATTATGATGTTCTTCACCATTGGAACATGAAGACCACTGAAATGGAGACGGATCAAGGCTTGAGAAGATTGGGGTCCAATGCAAGAAATTTTGTCCCAAATTTTATTGAGAAAGCCTTTTATTGAGTTAAATTTCTTCTTGGTCATATGCACAAACTTTTTAAAATCATTGTGAAGTTTAGATTGATTTCGGGAGAGCATGACCAAGGCTTCTTTAGGCGTGAGAGCGAGAGTGACAATTTAAATGCCCTCTTACTTTTCTTCTTCTTATTCAAGATGATGACATTGATGAGATGATTCTTCTGTTGGTGCTGCTGGTTAAGATTGTTGTTGAGCATTGTTTTCGTTCCATTCTTGAAAGAGATGTGTTCTAACGTTGAAGGTTTGGGATCAATAGCCATAAGTCCTAAGGTTTTTGGGCCAATTTCTTTGATGCTCAAGTAACTGGTATCAAGTACTTTGACTCCATTTTCAAGAAGTAGGCGCGTTATGTAAGCGCCATAATGAATCATTTTATATTTCCGCTTGTGTGTAATATCAACCCATTCATCAAGTATGATCTTAGCCCAAATAACTTGTCTGTTAGAGTAAATGGCATACAAGGCTTAGAAGTCATGTTTGTATACTTTCTCATAGATTCCTTTCCGTGGTTGAATGGTTCAGACTAAGATACGGTTCAAAAGATGTGCTTGGCTATGGAGACTAGTGGAAGTAAGATCTCTCATGTTAGCTAAGGTATCAGATAAGAAATTATGAGACACTTCATCTCTTTCTTCCATATTCACTTCAATAGTGTTAAAATCAAGACCATGCCATGCACAAAGTAAGATTTGACCTAAACGTTGGATGGGTAAAAGGGTACGTTTTCCACAAACCAATGACCAAGCACAATCTTTTTGATTTCTAGGAGATTGGTGATCCAAGTTCAAATTGGCTAAGAAGAGTTTCACATTATTGACATTGTATTCAACAAGAGATTTGAAATTATGATGTCTAGCATATTGTAGAATACGGTAATGAGAGAAAGCATAAAATTTAACAAACACTCCTTCGTAAAATTTGGAGGTTTTCCATTGATTTGTATTTTTCTATAGCAAAACCATTCAAAAATCGTTGTTGAATTTGATTGGCAGAAGGAGGTTCTGAATCTTATTGCCTTGATCATTTTTTCCTAGATGTCATGGATTTTTGTGTGGAGAAGTTTTAATTTTGTAGGATTTTGAAAAATGGGGGCTAGGGTTTTTTATTTCAAAAGGGGAAAGTGAAATAATGAATGGAGGAGATGAAGTGTGGTGGTTAAAAGGTGGGGTCATGTATTTAAAAAAACGTTTACTGAATCATTCAAACGTCTGATTTAAATTTTCAGACGTCTAAATTTGAGAAATTTTCAAACACCTTGGAAATAGTTCATTTTTGCCCTTTTTTAGACATTTGATATTATTGATTCAAACGTCTAAATATGTAATGAAAAATTTATATAAATTGATATTCAGATGTCTATTTAATAGAAATAGAAGTCTGTTTCTAGAAAAAAAAATCTGCTTATATTTGTAAGAGTATTATTTGTATAACCAAATTTATTACAAATATATGCTTGTGAAATCCATCTTATATATATATTAATGAGATTAGGAAGGTTTTTCATCATCTTTTGCATCTTCAACCTAAGGCTTTAATGGTGACCAAATGTTAGCTTGCTTATGCGATTCTGGTGCTACCCAAGGATTCTTTACATCATTAGTCATACAATATAATGATGATGGATCAAGAGGATTAACTGGACGTGATATGGGTTCACATACATCCTTTTTCATTGAGCTACAGAATTTCAATGCTATTTTTTGAAGAAGCTAAGATGTGTTATCGTTACCTTCTATTCGAAGTATAATTCTCTTTGTAGTTTAAGATGTTGTTGCTGATGATGATGAGTTTCATCAATCTTCTTCTTTGTTTTCAGAGAAATGAATAGTGCACGTTTATTTTTTTTAGCTTCTGGTGTAAAACCCATGCGGTAGTTTACCCATTTGTACACTGGATCATGAGTTGGCATTGGAGTAGGAAGACGTGGTGATTCAGCAGAACTATTAGTCGTTATTTAAATGTAGGAAGAAGTTGAGTTTCTTGAGTTTCTCAACTTCTTGAGTTTTGTGATGCCATTGTTTTAAGACTTTTGTATTTTGAGATATATTTAAAGATTATATATTTATATAGTCTAAAAGTTAACTAAAAAAGAAGTGGTGAGAAATTGTCGTGTATTTAAAACCATGTAACTTATATGGTTAAAAAGAAATAGGAAATTAGTGGTTGTGGTTAAAAATAGGTCTAAATGGTTAATATATATTCTGAATTAATTTGACTTACTTTTGTTATAGAAGATAATTGTTTTCTATATGTAAATATATTAAATATATTTAAATGAAATGATACCTAATTCACGACTTAACTTAATAAAAGAATTTTTGAGTAATGGTTTTGTAAACGTATCTGCTAATTGGTTTCCAAAAGATATAAAATCTAAGCTTATTATATATTTTTCAATATTATCTCATAAGAAACGATGCCGAATGTCAGTATGTTTTGTACGTGAATGATTTACTTGATTTTTAGTTATTGCACTTGTATTGTCACAGTAAATTGTTGATTTAGATAAACTTATTCCAAAATCTCTACGTGTCTGTTGTATATATATAACCTGAGCACAAGCTAAAGCTGCAAATATATATTCTTCTTCACATCTTGAGAGCGAAAAACAATTCTATTTCTTACTAAACCAGGAGACAACTGATTTTCCAATGAAATGGCACGTACCACTTGTACTTTTTCGATCCGTTCGAGATCCACTGAAATCAGCATCGCTGAAGGATACTAATTCAAATGGACACTCCTTCGGATAGAAAAGACCAAAGTCCTTAGTATTGTTAGGATATCGCAGAATTCATTTTACAGATCTTAAATTTGATTTTTAGGATTGGCTTGGAATCTAGCGCATAAACACACACTCATCATAATGTCTGGTCGACTTGCAGTTAAGTAAAGTAAAGATCCTATCAAACTTCTATATAACTTTTGGTCAACACTTTTACCATTGTCATCCCGATCGATGATTTGTAGTACACATAGGAGTAGATTTCCAGGAAGTGTTTTCCATTCCAAATCGTTTAGTTAAAGTATAACAATATTTTCTTGATTTATAAAGATACCATTGGATAATTGTTTGATTCGAAGTCCAGAAAATATGATAATTCTCCCATATGTGACATTTCGAATTCTTTAGTCATTATATTTGGAAATTCCTTACATAATTTTTCGTTAGTAGAACCAAGTATAATGTCATTTACATATATTTAAATAATTAAGATATTTTTATTATTGTTTTAAATAAGTAAAGTTTGATCCGCTTTTCCGATTCAAAATCCTGAATTAAGTAGATAACTCTTAAGTTTGTCGTACCAAGCACAGGTGCATGTTTTAGACCATATAGTGCTTTCTTAAGTTTATACACATAATCTTAATATTTTTCATGAACAAATAAGGGAGGTTGTTCGATGTATACATTTCCTTTTATATATCCATTTAAAAATGTACTTTTATGTCCACTTGGCAAAGATAAAAATTATGAAAGCAAGCCTAAGATAATAAAATATGTATTGCTTCTAGTCTTGCAACAGAAGCAAATGTTTCTTCGTAATCGATTCCTTCTTCTTGATTATAGCCTTGTGCTACTAATCTTGCTTTAATTCTAGTAATATTTCCAAGCTCGTCTGCTTTATTTTTATAGACCAATTTGGTTTTGATTGTTGATTGATTATCCAGATGAGGAACTAATTCCCAAACATCATTTCATTCGAACTGATTTAACTCATCTTGCATGGGGATAATCCAATAGTCGTCTATTGATGCTTCTTTAGGGTTTTTAGGCTCAATAATCGAAAAAAGGCAACATATCCTATTTGGTTTAGTTGACTTCTTATTCTAACTTGAGAATCGATTTCTCTAATTATATTTTGTGTAGGATGATCGCGTAAGATTCTAGGAGGAGACCTTAATTCATTATTATTGCTATGAATAACATCTTTATTATTTCCATGATTTGTGTTTTCTATGTTAGCTATAAATTCTTCATCATCTTTGATAATTGAATTTTCAATAAAGTGCTCATAAAAAGATACATGTAATGTTGCTTCTATAATATTTGTTCTTGTATTAAAAACATGATATGCCTTACTTCATTCGGAGTATCCTACAAAGGTTCCATTGTCTGCTCTTGGATCAGATTTTCCAAGTTGGTCTTTTGTATCTTGAATAAAACATTTTGACCTAAATTTTTAAAATAAAAATATTAGGTTTTCTTCCGTTAAAGAGTTCATAAGAGGTATTTTTAGTTAGAGATCATATGAAAATACGATTAAGTACATAACAAGCAGTTGCTACAGCTTCTGCCCAAAAATGTTTTGGTAAAGTACTTCCATTTAACAATGTTCTTATGCATTCTTGTAATGTTTTGTTTTTCCTTTCCATAACTCCATTTTGTTGAGGAGTTCTAGGAAATAAAAAATTATGATTATTCCTTTCTTTTTACAAAATAATTCAAAGGATTCATTTTCAAATTCACCTCCACGATCGCTCCATATGTTGTTTAATTTTAAATTTTTAGTATTTTGAGTTCTTTTGACAGAAGTTTTGAAATAATCAAAAGTATCAATTTTTTTTTCATAAAAATTATCCATGTATATCTAGAGAAGTCATCAACTATTACAAATACATATCGATTATGATTAATAGATTGAACCTGTGTTGGTCCAAATAAATCCATATGTAGTAATTCTAGTGCTTGTACAGTTGAAATGACTTTCTTAGATTTAAAGGACGGTTTAATTAATTTTCCTAATTAGATATCATCGAAAATATTATTAGGAGCACTCAGCCTAAGAGGGCATTTACATGTCAACAGATCAGATTCTTAAGCTTATTAGGAGCACTCAGCCCCCAACTCTGATATGTTCTTCTCCTTGGTGAAAATTCACATTTGGACATATGTGTATTGACTTCACTCATCTCAGAGGCAAGCCTCTCAAAGGGTCTAAGTTAGTATTAGATATTCGGGCATGGCTTTGTAAAATGTGAGCAAGTTTTTACTCGTATGGAGATATCAGATCACCACTATGTTCTTGTAGCATTGAGCATATTACAAGATTGTGCATTGGATTGGTATAAGTTGTTAGTGGCAGAGGTCGATGACTTCACCTTGGAGTGGAAGTAGTTTATAGAGCATTTTAAGCTCAAATTTATGTACAAGTCCGTAAAGGAAATTCCAACTCGATGTTCCATTCATTTGAAGCAAGGGAAGTTGATAGTTTTCTAGTATATCACTTATTCTGAGGCCTTATCCAAATACGACCTTGAGCATATTAGCACTTCCTATAAAAAGAATCTCAAATTTGTTAATGGCCTAAAAAAATGCTTGAAGAAATCTCTTATGTTGCAACTCAAGTTGACTTTTAAGGAGTATACGATGCGGTCCTTCATCTTGAAGCAGTCTAAAATGAAAAAGAGAGCGGGATGAATTAAAGATTCAGAGAAATCCGAATAAGAAGCGCTTTTCCGTCCATAAGTCAAGGTTTTTCTAGCAAAGTAAGAAGAAAAAGTAGAGCGGTTCTAGCTCTCATTCTCATGTAGCATCCCAATAGTCTAGTACGTTGGAGTGTTACAATTGTGTCGCTCGTGACCGTCTTGCTAGAGAATATCATAAACACCGTAGATGTTGCTATTGTAAGCAAGAGGTTCATTTGATTTCTACATGTCCTAAGGAGCAAAGGAATTCTAGTTTTGGGAATCTTAATGCAGCTAATGCATCAGAAGGTTCATCTTAGCCTTGAGGTGCATCTCCTTCCATTCTTGAGGGATCTATTTCAGTTTCATTCGATATGGGTGCGTCGCATTCATTTATACTGAAAAAGCTCATTGATGTTATTTCCTTGGATGTTTCATGCTTGATGACTTCTTTATGGATTGTGAATCCTATCGGAGGATCCGCAACCCTTAGTATATTATGATAGGATGTCAAGTTACTTATATGTGACTTTATTTTTTGTGCGCTGCACATGATTCATTATCTTAGGTTTGACATGATTTTGGGTATGGACTGCTCATGTGATATGAAGCCAGAAACTTATGTTTTTAAAGAGTTTTGTATCTTCGACACCCCAACTCATCAGCTTAGTCATCCCTTATAGTCGGGGATGTTCATCACGAGTCTGAAGCATCTTTATGTGCTCTTGAGTCCCAAGATAAGGATGGCATATCTCAGATTCCAACTGTTCGTGATTTCATTGATATCTTTGATCCTGTTTCGGGTTTGCCACCCAGTCGGGCTATTTAGTTCTGCATTCACTTAATTCGAAGTGCATAACAAGTTAATCGACTTCCAACTAAAATGTAGACTAAAGATAACGAGGAACTCAAAAATAAACTATTGGAGCTTAAAGAGAAATAGTTCATTTAGTCTAGCTCTTCACTGTAGGGGTCGCGGTGGTGTTTGTGAAGAAGTCTAATAGCACTCTTAGGCTTTGCGTCGACTATTGCAAGATTAACGAGTTGATCATCAAGAATTGTAATCCATTTCCTAGGATCGATGACATGTTTGATCAGTTGAGTAGCGCCAAGGTCTTTTCTCATCTTGTCTTAGATGTGGTTTTCATCGATTGTGAGTTGCAAAGGACAACATTCCTCTCATGGCTTCTGCACTTGTTATGGTCCATATGAGTGGCTCATCATGCCATTTTGTTTGACCAATGGCCCAGCTTATTTCGTTGATCTCAAGAATCGAGTATTATGGGAATATCTCAATAAGTTCATTCTTGTATTCATCGACGACATCCTTGTGTATTCTAAGTCTGAAGCTAATCGTGCTCAACATTTGAGAATTGTTTTGAGTACGCTTCGTCAGCATCAATTCAAAACAAAATTCTCAGAGTGTCATTTTTGGGAGAAGCAAATTAAGATTCTCATTAGTATTGTTTCATCCGATGACATTTCGATCGATCCTTCTAAAATTGAAGTCATTCAGAATTGGAGGAGGTATAAGAAAGTTCTGAGATTCTTAGTTTGCCAGGATTGGTAGGTTATTAATGTTGATTTATAAAATATTTTCTGGCATCGTGCTTTCTTTCACTAGCCTTACTAGAAAAGGCGTTCACTTTACCTGGTCTGACAAATATGAAGCTTCTTTCATAGATTGAAGGAGCTTCTTACTCATGCACCTATTATAGTGGTTCCTAAAGAGAACCAAGATCTTATCGTATATACCGATGCTAGTCACAGTGGCCTTTGTGTTGTGCTTATGCAACATATTCGGGTAGTTGCCTATGGAAATTATGTCTGAACGAAGTTCAGTACGCTATCCATGATTTAGAGCTAGTCTCCATCATCTTTGCGTTGAAGATATGGCGTCATTATCTATTGGAAGAGCATTTAATCCTTTATATCGATCATATGTCTCTCAAGTACTTATTTACTTAGAAGCAGCCTAACATGCAACAACAATGTTGGCTTGAATTCCTTGCACCGTATGATTTTGATATTCAGTACACCCCTGGAAAATGGGAATTGAGTTGCTGACGACTTGAATCATAAGTGACTAGCCATAGTTTCCGCGATGTTTGCATTGTGGAACATCCTAGAGACACTTTCATATTTTAACGTTTGAGATCATGCACCATTTTCTAATTATCCAGTCTTATTATTTAGTATGGATGCACGACACATGGCATGATCTAGATATTATTTCTCTTATTCATTTTTTCCAATCTGAGTCCCATGATGAGGAGTTAAGGGAATTTAGTGTCAATCTGCATAGTTGTCTTGATAAGAAGAACTGAATTTTTATGCCTTCCTTTCCTGATCCTAGGCGGGACATTCTAGCTGAGTGTCACAGTGCCAACTATATTATCAATCCTGCCAGCAGCAAAATGTAAGCTGACATGCATCGCATATATTACTGGGATGGCATAAAGTGAGACGTGGTAAGTTATGTAAGTAATTGCATGGCTTGTTACCTCGTGAAGGTTGAGCATCAGCGACTGAGTGGTCTCCTTCACCCTCTATAGGTCCCGTGGTGGAAATGAGATCAGATATACATGGTTTTTAGTGATGGCTTACCTCATTCATGATCTTACTACAGAAACATTTGGGTTATCATGGACTGTCTTACTAAATCCACATATTTCATTCCTATTAAACCCTTTAGGACAACCTCTCTTCTTTCAAAGCTATATATTAAGGAAGTCATGCGATTACATGATGTTCATAGTTCCATTGTATGCGATTGTAATCCGCACTTCACGAGTCACTTTTGGAAGAGTCTTTAGCAAGCTTTGGGCATAAAGCTTAATTTTAGTACAACTTATCACCCACATTATGATGGAGAGACTGAGCGAGTGAATCGTATCTTAAAGGATCTGCTTCAAGCTTGTATTTTAGACTTTTGTGGTTCTTGGAAGGGTCGTTTCCTTCTTGTTGAGTTCTCATATAATAACAGCTTCTAGTCTAGTGTCGACATGACTCCTTTTGAGGCCTTATATAGGAGACCATCTCATTATCCTACTTATTAGCTCAAATCCAAGGAGAAGCTTATTTTAGGCCTCGACTCCATTCGAGAGGCATATGAGAAGATCATTGTGATTTGAGAGAGGATGAAAGATGCTTAGGTTGTCTGAAATCTCACGTGGACTACCATAGGAAGTCTCTCGGGTTCTCTATTGGTGATTCTGTTTATATCCTTACATCTCCTCGAAAAGGTGTGGTAAAACTTCATTCATACTGCGAAGTTGGATCCCTGATACATAGGGTCATTACCTAACACTGAGTGTATCGGTCCTATGACTAATCGAGTAGCACTTACAAATTGTTTTTCTGGTGCTCCTGACCATGTCTGTCAGTTGCAGAAGTGTTTACGTGATTTAGATTCTATGTTTGACACTCATTTATTATAGGAGCTTGAGATCTCACTTGACTTATCATTCGTGCAACACCACATGCGTGTTCTGGCTTCATAGATTTAACATCTGCAGAACAAGAGTGTGTTGCTCGTGAAGACTTAGTGGTCCGATAATTCCAATGACTGCACTTGGAAAACTTGAGAATTCATTGAACAATCGTATATAGATTTCTTATCTTCTCATGGTGAGAGTGAGGAATTATAACTAAATATTTTCTATTATCATATCTAATCCTTTATTGATGAGCTAAATTAGGTTGAATACAACTCTTCTCTAAGAAAATCACGAGGATGCGATTTCTACTAAAGGGGAGTCTGTAACAATGCTGGATTTGTAATTACATGTAATAACGATTAACGAATTATGAAGAGGAGGTTTGCTTGTTAATTAAGAACCAAATATTGTTTATGAGGTAATATAAATAACTACTAAGTAGGATTTGATTTTGGGTTTTAGGTTATCTTAGGAATTTCGAGAAACTTGTCTATTTAATCATTAAAGTGATTAACTAGTGAGTTTGGGAAAAATATATTCAATTTGGAGGCCAAATAAAAAAAAATAGATAATAAAGGAGAAATAAATTGGGTTTATGGTAAAATTAAAGTAAATATGCTTTAACATGTAAAAATAAAGTTGACAAAACTTTATAAAGTACAAATTTTGATTAACTAAGGATTTACATGACTAAATTGAGTATATTGCAATATACATGTGTACATAATGATTTTATTATAAAATCATGCATTTTATATATTTTGAGTTAAATGGAAATATTGATGAAGAATTAATATTTTCTATAAAAATTAAATTTTAATATGATTGTAAAAATTATTTGTGTCAAATAATGAAGTTTGTACAATTTTAGAATTTAAAATGTGGGTTTGTACGTAAAAGAACAAAATGTACAATTTAAATTGAAAATGTGAATTTATGTGTTAACAAGATAAAACGTGTATTAAATATTGTTAAAAAGATCTTAATACATGTTGTATACTCTTTAATAGGCTTAAAATAATGTTAAGTTATGTCTTTAAGTGTGTAAAGGGTAAAATATAATGTAAATTTAGTAGTTTGTGGGATAAATAGCCTACTTTAGTTAACATGGCTTCACTATTCCTTATCAAGGCCTAATTAAGCTACTATTAACCCCAAAATCAATGCTTAACTAAGGAGAAACCTGGAGACTATTCTCCAATATGCACATTTTAGATAAAAGAAAAAATATCACTCTTCTTTTAGTTATAGAAGCAAAACACAGTAGAAAATTAAAAACTCCTACTCAAAACTTCAAAACTAAACCCAAATCACAAGAGAAAACTTTTTATTCAATTTCTACAGATAAAGCACTACAAATCCACGGGTTTATCTTCATCAACCTTTGAAAATTTTCTCTAATTTGGAAATTCTGCTTGCATGTGTCTGTAACAGTTCATATAGGTGTTCTCAAGTCTTCTTAAGCCTGAAGATTGTAATTTTCTTCAAATCTTTGCTACAAACACTAGAATTCATCCTAAAGGTGAGTTATCTCACACATCTAAATTGCTCAAGCTCTATAAATGTTTTATTTGTGATAGTCTATGAGAAGTCGTATTGCTTGTAAATTGTTTCTCGGTGTTTCCAAGTTACAATCAATTTGATCTTGAGTCAATATTTGTGATTGTGTATCTTTTGTATTTTATACAGGAATTCCATGAAACTTTTTTCGATTGGTAGATGTATTTTTTACTTTGTGTGTATCGATTTTCAGACAATTCTAAGGGCATTAAGATGATCATATCATATCTGAAAATTGCATTCGAAGTTGGAAATAATCCAGTTGGGAAGCGCGTACATGAGGTCGACCTGGACCTCAGTAGGGTTGACCCTGAAGTCGACCTAAGACCATGATGGGCATACTCTTAGATTAAATTATCAGAGCCACATGTCAACCCCTTTGGTCAAATTTTTGGTGTGTTTTCTTGTGTTAATTCCTCATGGTTTAAGTGAATTTTAGGTTGATTACTAGTGATTTCTAGATTAGTTTTTCTAGTGATTTGTCTAAGCTATATCCTGCAATGGAAAAGCTAGTGTCAATGTTGATCCGAAATCTAGACTAACTAATTTTCATATACATTTTTGTGTGTTAATCGTTTGTGGATTTCATGTTTCTGAGTACATATGCACGTGTTTTATATTAACCGTTTTGAAGGAAATATTATATAATTACGAGTGGTGTTTTAAGGAATTATCTATCTATATTGCTTTAAAAAACTTATAAATATTTTAGACTAATTATAAACCAATATTTCTTATTATAAAATATTTTCAAAGACAGTGATTTTTAAATAGCTTCTAAAAAAATTAACTGAAAAAACCCAATTTTTCCAAGTATATTTTCTTATATAAAATCACATGTTTTTACACCTTTGAACGTGAGGTTGTGATTTGAGATACAATGTTTTATTGTATCGGTTAATTCCAGACTTGTCCGATCGAGACCATTATTCTAAGATTTGATTTGGCTATTTTAATGTGGAATTAGCTAATAGATAGTAAACCGATAAGTGAGAGCGTGCAGTATTGGTCGTACTGCTACCACTGCCTAGGTTACTATTAGGAAGTTTGTGACATATTTTGAGATATTACCAGTAATTGACCTTCGGGTCATCTGAGATATTTTGATCTTGGATCATTTGGGACATTTATAACATATGTGTCATCTGAGATATTTATGACTTTCGGGTCATGTGAGGAGGGTAAAATGGATTCATGACTCAGATGACAAGCCGAAGCAATGTTGCACGTACACAACTTAGACGGCCGAAGCCTAGCATTGCATGTGCGACATTGCTTCAACTTGTCATTTGAGTCATGGATCTATTTTGAGTTATTTCTAGATTTCACTATTTGTGATTTTTAGATTCTGGGATTTCTTATGATTTCACCATGTTGTGTTGATCACCATGTATACATACATACATACATATATATATATATATATATATATATATATATATATCATAGAGCTATCCAAGGATTTATTTATATATGGTACTTTGATTTTTGTGTTTCGAACTCTTAATCGAGTTTCCGACTTCTGTGGTTTCTGAGATTTCTAAGTTCTTTGTGATTTCTTTGGTTTCCATCATGTAGCTCATAGGATTTTAAATCTTATCGATCATAGTATTATAATAAGAGAAATCTAAATTGATGGAAACATCTGAGTTAGGGTATTCAACTTATATGAGGTGTCCATATGTTAATTCAGTTATCTTTTCACATATAACGTGGAAATCAAAATTTATATGATTCCTTTATATATAAAAGGAATTATTCCCTAATATGACATTATATCTTATTTATCACTTACTAATCATCTTGTTCAAGTTAGACCGACCTGTTTATTTTATATACTCAGACCACCGAGATATAGGTTAGGATTATATATGGTCGTTGTGTAGCTATATCATTCTGGAAATCTTTGTCGACCTTTTTCGACCCGTCATGCACAGTTTTGTGTGGATATATCTGATATTTGTATATTTTTTGGGGGATACGATATTGTATATATTATGACTTGTATGATTGCTATGTACGTCACTTTGTATTGCATTTGATATATGTATATATATGTGACTGTGTTTGCTAATCCGTGATCAATGATATTGTTATTGCCGTATTTTGCTCTGAATTGACCTTGTAGCCACCATAGTATTGTATTATGCGAAAATTAAGTATGTCGATGCAGTTAAAAAAAACACTTTATTGACATATTTTATACCTATTTAACATAAGACTACGGATGGTCGCTCCTAAGCAGTCCTACTATCCGTCGTAGCAGACAGTATTACTTGTTAATACTCTTTGTCAATATAGATCTTGGAGTGGGGCATTACAATATGTGACTGTATGGTCGTTTGTTTAGAGTAACTATTTCACCTACACCATAGAACGTCGTTATTCTTTTATGTTTGTTGTTGTTCCTATCTGGAGATAAGAGATTATAGATGTTATTCGCAGTGATTTCACAAACTTGAATGTGGTTGAGACACTGTTTAATGATAAGATTTAGAGATTTATGTCTTATCATGTGGGAATGTTCTATAGTCGTCATTAGTATGTTTTATTAAATTTTATAATTTGTTTATTTGATTTTCTAAATTGTTTTTGCATGTAGTCAAAAATAAAATATATTGATGTGGTTAATTAGAAAATCCAATAATTTAATTTCTATTATTTGTAATTATTAAATGCATATTACATAATAAAATAAATTTGTTAATTATAATGTAATGTTAAGGGTACTGTAGTTCACACTATGGCTACAGCAGTGCAAATAGGTCAGTGACGCCGACCAAACATTATTTGGTTGACGGTTGTCAAACGACCCATAGTGAAAAACTTGGTGCCCTTAAGAACACTGCCTATAAACCGGTTAAACTAAAAATCACAAATTAAATATCTCTTTCGAATGCTTTGCTCGTAACAGCAAACACATACCATCTCCAATAATCTTTCACATTCAAATACGTCGTTCAAATGTTCCATTTAAAATGCTCTTTGGTTTTATGTTCCTCTATGCTTCTTATACCAAATTTCCCAAATTAAACTTAAATAACCTTCAAGCATTAAGTTCAACAATGTTTTTATGTAGTTACTCAGTTGAAGAAATTGAGAACAAAATTAAAGAAATTTGATAAATGTTAAGATTTCTAAATGAAATATTGACTATTTATTAGATAGGTTATTCTTGATTAACGCCACCTTCGCATTCACTTAAAAGAGTAATAAATAATGGAGATAATATGGTTTCATGCAAAATATTCAAGTACATCTTTATTGGCTCTCTTTATGATCAAGCCACACAAAGCTTGGATGCATGCGGTCAAGTAGGAAGAGTAACTCACACGTTCACTATTCCAGAAGAGAAGGTACGACTCGCAATATGTAGTCAGAAGACATCGGGTCATGGTATCCAGCTCATGACCATAAACCCGCACATAAAAAAAACAAAACAGTGAAAAGGGCAGGGCACCGGCTCGGGTCATGGGGGTGCAACCCGACCCCATCCTTGCGAGGCTGAAATGAAGACTCATTCAACCCACGGTCTCCATGAACCAAAATTCACGGATCCAATGCCACGTGTCAGAACCGCCTCCGAAACTATTACCCCACTCACTCATAAGCCGCTCCGAGATTTTTGGGATGAGCGCCACGTCATCCCGCGACCCGCTTGCAGAATTTGCCTATAAATTGCCCGGAACTTGTCATTTTGAGAGGATCTTTTTGGCATTTTGAGATATTGTTTCCACCATTATTGCATTTCCTCCAATTTATTAATATTTTAACTCTAATTTGCTGAGTTTTATTTGATCTACATTTGAGAGATTCATCATAGTAATTACGAGATGGAGTGAATACACAGATTGTACGTGTGATTGTCAGTCAATCGGAATAATATAAAGTGGACGTAGGCTCATTAACGTCGAACCACTATAAATTGTGTGTGCATGCTGCTTTTTATTTTATTTCCAGTTATAATTCTCTATGAATTCTAGTTTGTCGAGTGTTAGTACCATTTTTTGGTCTAACATTTTGATGCTTTCACTAAGAACTGAACTCTCAGCCTATCGCATTGTTATTCTACTATTTGGATTCCTAAGTCCAAAGAAGATAGTCCGCATTTTTGCCGTATTTGAAGATTTTGTTGACTTTTAGTAAAATCAGAACTTTATGGCTCTATGGAAAACTAAGGATTCACAAACTTCTCGACTGAACGAGGCTAATGAAGAAAGTATGCAGGAGCAGGTCGAAGCAGGCTCGCCAGATCGCGGCTCACAAGGGGCGACCCGACCCGAGGGACAGACCACGACTCGACTAGGTAAAGAGGTCGTGACCCAACCTGAACCTGAAGATGGCGGCACCACGAACAACCATAGGGTGACCTGATCAGGAGGGGTCGACCCAAATGCTTCCTTTGGTGTTGACGCCCTAGTTCAACCTGGTCTAAATGCTCTGAATCCATTTGTAACAACCAGCCATCAACATGCTTCCTCTAAACCGGTTTCGCAGACTGAATTTTCTCGTTTGCTCGATATGTTGGATAGAACTAATGATGTTTTAGAAGCTCAGCGACGTGAAAGTTCGGCGATGCGGGAAAACATCATCACTATGAGTAGGCAGATAGATGAGTTTTGAAGGCAGAGAACACCTACACCAACTCATCGCCTTACTCCAGATTATTCATCCTTCTCAGAAGAACGTGCAAGACCTCCACGACGGCCATTAGGAAGGCCTGAAAACTTGGAACAACTTCGGTTTGGGTCACTCCCTTCATGAGAAGAAGCAGCAAGTCGTTTGGGTCCTGAAGACCCTAGCTTGAATGATCCCATTTTACTACCGATGGAAGGATCCCGCGTGTTACCCAGGGATGAAAACGTTGTTAATCCCACTCAGGGCCAATTATTTCAACCCTCTCACTGCGTGACTGACCATGGCCACAATGGGGAAGGATGCTCAGCCCGAGCCACAGACCGGGCGACGTTGCATGGAAGGGAAGTCGGGGGTTCCCATAGAGCACGAAGCGCTGAACGTGAACTAGCTTTGACCAATGCAGAGGTTAAAGCAATGGTGAGACAGATTATGGAAGACATTCGAGGCTATACCAATGAAGATTGGGGTACAGATCGAAGCCATACTCCTTTTACTAATGATATTTTATCCAATATCCAAGATGGTTCAATTTGCCAACCATGAACCGATACGGAGGAAGGACAGATCCATTTAGCATTTAATGAGATATTCCTGGTACATGAATGTTGTTGCCGCCCCGGATGCTGTGAAATGCAAGGCATTCTTGATCTATTTAGAGGACGTGGCACTGATGTGGTTTACTCAACTTCCGCCGCGGTCGATCTCTAGCTTCAAGGAACTGAGTGAAAGATTTATAAACTAGTTTCGACTCCATGCTCAAAGGTCCAGAAACATCATCGAGCTATTTGTAATTAAGCAAGGTTTAGAGGAAACTTTGAAGTCGTATCTAGATCGCTTCAACCTGGCAGTCATGGAAGTAAGTAACGCCCATGAGCAGACCATCTTGATGGCCTTAATAGACGGAGTTGATAAGGATACCAAGTTTGGAAAATAACTGTCCGGAAAGCCGCCAAAGGGAATTATTCTATGAAAAAGCCAATATTCGCCTGATGCAGGAAGAAATATACTCTAACTGTAAAGGAAGACTATTGATCGAGAAGATGTCCAGAGTAACGTTGCCATAAATCAGTCTGGTGATACTTTGGAAAAGTTGAGGTTAATGTTGGCAATCACACCAGGGAAATGGTCGTTGATATGGAAACGATAACAAGAAGAAGAATCGAAGGAAAGACAATAAGAAGAGACCTCGATTCAGAGCATTTGAAAACTATGCCCCATTGAATGGTATGTTGGAGAATGTCTATCTGGACACATATAATGTCATTCAGTATAAGAAACCTCCATCAAGGGATTCTACGGAGAAAGAACGTGAAACAAGAAAGTTTTGCCTCTTCCATGAGACGTACGGACATTCAATGAATGGATGCCTTCACTTGAGAGACCTATGGAGAAATTTCTTAGGGAAGGAAAGTTGGATGAATATAAGGTAGCCCTGCGAGACCGGGGGCAGGGAGGTACCAACCAGAACAAAGGGCAGCTGCTCCCAAGGGCCACTGCACAGCAGAAAGCCAAAGGAATTGTCATTAACACCATAGTCGGAGGACCTCATCCTGCTGGATTTAGAAGTCGAACAATGGAGTAGTATTCAAATGCCTCCAAGCACCCAGAAGTGGAAGAGTGCAACAATCTTGAAGATACCACGCTTGTCAAGCAACAAAAGACTATGACGGACGATGTTATTTTACGAGAAAGAGAAAGTGTTGGAGTTGAAGCGCCTAGTACCGACCCATTGGTAATTACTGCCACTATCAGTCCAACCCTAGTACGAAAAGTCATGTTGGACTGCGGTAGTTCCGTTAACATTTTGTTCATAAAGCATTCGACCATATGAAATTAGAGACGAAAGACTTAAAGCTGTGTGGAGGATGGATACGTGGCTTCAATGGATCAGCGACGACTCCTATTGGATTGGTTGATCTCTTAGTAACTCTTAGAGAGGGAGACCGTCGGAGAGTGAGGATTCTCATGTTCATGATTATGGATATCGACTCACCATACAATGCCTTTTAGGCCTGCCGACCCTTGCAGAGTTCAGGGCTTGCATTACACCTTGGTTCTCATTATTGAAATTCCCAACTGAAGTCGGAGTAAGAATGGTATGTGGCAACCAAGTCACCAGACGAGTCTTTTATATAACAAAACTAAAAATGCTACGCAATGCAAAAGATGTAAATACCAAGAGTGCCCTCTCCTACAAAGGAAGATTCGACATAGAAATTAAAGAGAATACCACCAAAGGAGTCGCCCGAGGACCTGTCAAAGGACATAGATCCCAGAGAGTATGAAGAGCCTGGGAAGAAAGGCAACACCTAATGTGGTGACTATAGACATCCCGATCGATGATAATGACCCAACGAAGGTCTTAAAGATCGGATCTCGTTTGGACCCCCTCCGGACGAGGTACCTAACTGACTTTTTAAAGGCGAATTTGGATGTGTTTGCTTGGACCCACGTCGATATGTATAGGATCTCCCCTTCGATTTTGAGTCATTCACTGAGCATAGACCCGAATCATCCACCTGTAAAACAAAAAAGGCGTATGCTGGGCCCAGAGAGGTTGGCTGCCTTGAAAGAGGAAGTAGAAAAATTGAGAGACAATGGGTTCATTAGAGACTCAACTTATCCTGACTGGATTTCAAACCCCGTCTTGGTCAAGAAATCCAATGGGAAGTGGCGAACATTATTGATTTTTCTGATCTAAACAAAGCTTGCCCGAATGAAAGCTTTCCACTCCCCGGGATTGACCAATTGGTCGACTCAACATTGGGACATGAACTCCTCTCTTTTATGGATGCATACTCAGGGTATAATCAGATTCTCATGCATGTGTCTGACCAGGAACACATAGCTTTATCACGGACCTGAGACTGTACTGTTATGTGGTGATGCCCTTCGGACTAAAGAATGCTTAAGCGACAAACCAACGCTTAGTGAATCGGATGTTTTACAATCAAATAGGAAGGACAATGGAAGTTTATGTGGATGATATGCTTGTGAAGTCCAAGCGATCATCCGATCATATAGCGGACTTGGCTGAAATGTTTGATATCCTTAGACGATATGGAATGAAGCTCAATCCTCTTAAGTGCTCGTTTGGAGTTGCCTCGATAAAGTTCCTTGGCTTTATCGTCAGCTCGCGTGGAATTGAGATCAATCCCGACCAGATTGCAGCAATCAGAAATATCATGGAGCTAAGGAAGATTAAAGATGTGCAGAGCCTTGCTGGAAAAGTTGCAACATTGAGCAGGTTCATTTCCAAAGCTACAGATAAGTGCATCCCATTCTTCGAATTGATAAGAGAGGGAAGTGCAACTTCCAGTGGACCCCATAATGCGTCAAAGCCTTCAAAAACTTTCAGAATCATTCGGAAAGGCTCCCGATACTGTCTAAACTAGTGGATCATGAGGGTTTGTTCGTATATTTGGCTGTGTCTTCCCATGCAATTAGCTCGGCATCGGTGCGAGAAGAGGATAAAGTTCAAAGACCGCTGTACTACGTAAGCAAGAAGCTAGTGGTAACAGAGCGTAACTATCCAAAGATAGAAAAGCTCACCTTTGGTATGTTGATCACTTCTAGAAAGCTTCATCACTATTTTCAGGCCCATCCTATTGTTGTGTACACCGATCACCCACTCTGACAGGTCTTGCAACGTCCTGAAGCATCTGGAAGGCTACTAAAATGGAATATTGAATTGAGTCAGTTCGACTTGAACTTTCAACCCCAAAGATTGACAAAGGGGCAAGCCCTGGTCGTCTTCATTGCTGAGTTCACAATCCCTGAAGAGGATGTGCCAGACGAAGAAGCCGGTCCCCCAGAACAAAGACTTGAGTCAAGCACCTAGAAGCTGTGTACAGATGGTGCTAAGAATGATAGATAGTGCGGCGCCGGAGTTGTATTAGTTACTCCTGAAGGACGGTCAATTTACTACGCTCTGAGATTAGAATTTCCCGCTACTAACAAGATTCCGAGTATGAGGCCCTGATTGCCGGGTTGAAACTCGCAAAGGAGTTGGGAGTAGCGATGTTGGACATTTTCTGTGATTCCAAGATTGTTGTCTACTAGGTTCGAAAGGAGTTTCAGACTAAGGGACCCGACTTGCATCTTACTTAAAAAGGGTAGAAGAGCTACAAGGCAATTTGGAGAGTTACAACATCTCCCATATTCCTCGAGCGGAAAATTAAAAGGCAGATAAGTAGGCCAAACTAGCTAGCTCCGACAACCCTGAAGAAACTGAAATGGTCCCGATTGGGATACTGGAAACCCCGAGTATTGATCAAATGGAAATTGATCCGATACTGGAAACCAAACTAGAAAAGGAATCATGGATGACGCCTATAAATAACTTTCTGATAAACGGGACGCTCCCGACAAAGAAGAGTGAAAGGCATGTCGTTGTTCCTAAAACCTTAATATATATCATACAAGGTGAAGTTTTTTATCGACAAGGATTCTCGGTGCCCCTCCTCTAGTGTATAGCACATGACGACATCAAGTGAGTACTAAAAGAGGTACACGAAGGTGAATGTGGTGACCACGACGAAGGCCATACGTTGGCTAAGAAGATATTACGACATGGCTACTTCTGGCCTATCGTAAACAAGGATGCAACTGATTATTCATGATGCTACGACAGGTGCCAAAAATTTGCGAAACTTCTCAAGGCACCACCCAACCAACTCAAATCTATGGTGAGCCCGTGGTCATTCACCGTTTGGGGAATCGATATTATTGGAAGCCTTCCAATCGCCAAGGGTGGAGAGAAATATGCAATCGTGGCTGTGGAATACTTTACGAAATGAGCAGAAGCTGAGCCATTAACTACGATCATGACAAATAGGGTGATAAACTTCATTGTCAAAAACATCATATGCTGATTTGGAATTCCCAAAGTCGTTATAACGGATAATTGAACCCAGTTCAACAGCACAGAATTTTGGGATTTCTGCCAGAAGTATCATATCGAGAAGAGATATACCGCTATAGCACACCCGCAATCAAATGGACAAGTAGAACTAGTGAACATGATAATTAAGTTCATTCTGAAGAAGCGATTGAAATGGGAAAAGTCTATGTGGGTTGATGAATTGCCTTTGGCGCTATAGGGTTGTAGAACGACCTACACGTCTGCAATAGGCCACAAACCCTTCTCCCTTTCATTCGGATCAAAGGCGGTAATTCCAGAGGAGTTGGAAGTATCCTCTCAAAGAACTATTTACTACGATCTAATGACTAACAAGGCGTTACTCCTCGAGTCCTTGGAAATGATTGAGGAAAAAAGGGACAAAGAGGATCTACGTGCCTCGAGGCACAGATACCAGGTTGCTCGATACCACAATAGGAAAGTTTAATCTCGGAATTTTGAACCAGGTGACCTGGTCTTGAAACGTGTCTTCCCGACCCCCACCTTCTTGGGGCCGAAATGGGAAGGACCATACGCCATCCGATGAAAGCTTGATAATGGAGCCTTCAGGCTGGCGACCGTGGACGGTGATGAAATCCCCAGAGCGTGGAACGCCCAACATCTACGGCATTACTTGACTCGAATTGTCATGTATATTCTTTTGTTTTTCAAACCATGCAAAAAGGCACTACTTGACTAGAACAGTCTGGTTATATAAACAAAAGATTATAAAGTGGACGTAGGCTATGATTTGGCTAAACCATTATAAAAATATCACGTGTCATTTACTGTTATTGCATCTATCTTCTTTATGTGATATGTTATATGTATAATTCTCATTCCAGGTTCTACAATAATCCTAATATGCGTTAGATTTGAGTTTGAAAACAAAACTCTAATTAGTGGAGTCCAGCTCTTGGAAACTGAGTATAGAAATAGCATCGAAGTAAATGACATGATTGTTCACACTCTAACTCTCAAGATTAGATAAAGAGTAGAAAGGACAAGAAGATAATATGTCCACAAGGCGTGAAGGTGCACCACAATGAAAAAAGGCTGCCTTGATTCCACTCTACCCTTGGCTTCCGACGTGAGAGTATAAAGGCGCCAGGGACTGAGTGCCACAAATGAACTCCTACCCTACTGAAGGATTGAGGGAAAGACTGAAAGTTGAGTTCGAACTCTATTCTGGGCATATGACAGAAGAGTATAAAGGCATTACGATTAAGTGCCGCGAAGGGGATCCTACCCCACTGTAGGATTGGGGGAAAGAATGAAAGCTGAGCCCACACCCCCTCATTTTCGGACTGGAGGGCATTACACCATTAGTCCTAATCAATCCCAAACAAGCCTTGGCCAGACACTATGTTCACGATTGATTAGGGGTATACACATACACATCACACCCATACGATGACTGCAATATGATATGTTGTTTATTGCTTAACACTTAGTAACTTAGCAATTAGTAGTGATTTTCATCGCAAGAATCTTTGATTTTCTTGGCAGGAATATTGTTTGATACCCTTGACTAACGTTTGATGTGATCTTTATTATTACTTAGTAATATTTTGGGTGCTAACATATATGATTGAGTATGATGAGTTTGTAGGTAAATGACATTGCAAAAGAAACAAGTTTACTAAGTACATGCAGGTCTACATAAGGGAACAAATCAAAAGATGCGAGGGCCGCACTCGCTAAGACAACAGAAGGCCAATTGAAAGAAAAATGAAAAGAATAAACTACGTTTCACTTAAGCTTTAGGGAAGCTTTGGACTTCATAGCAGCTTTAAGCCTCGATTTCTCTTCCCGTTCAGCATCAGTCAGAAGACTCTTCTTTCTTCCTATGTTCAAGGGAGTTGCACTTGGATCAGTTGAGGATTTCTGAGCTAAACTACTAGTGACTGATTGAGTAGAAAGCTTGACAACCAATCCTATCTCGGGAGAAATTGCCTATAGGGGATTGATGTTGAGGGACTCTTCAGATTTCTCCTCTGCCTTAGCTTTCAAAAGCTCATCTTTCTTTGCCTTCATTTCAACCAAAGTCATGTTTTCAGCCTCTTTCGAGACCCCAGTTATAACATCGTCGTCATCTCCCTCATTTTCATCATTTCCGTCGTCGTCCTTCTAAGCATCTATCATATCTCCGCCCTTGGCAGTCTCAGTACTGGATGGCACAATAGCTTTATCAGTGACTTCTTCTTGCTTCTCTTTGACTTCTCCAGCAGGTTTTGCACCTAAAGAATGAGAAGCAACAATTATTAACAAAGGAGAAAACTCGGGTTCTTTGATTGTTTGCCCAGCAATACGTCGGAAAGTCGAAATGGCTTTGACAAATTGAGGTGAAAAGGTGGAGATACCTTCAGTTGATTTTTCAGCAGCGACGGAAGTGTCAGGAGCTAATTCAATGATTGGAGATAAGAGAGTCGTCTTTGGTATTTCAGGACGGTCAGGATCATATGCTTCTGTTTCAGTGGCCCGGGGGCAATAGACGAAGAACCAGCTTCAACAGTTTCTTTTCCCTTGAGCCGGCGTGCCTCCTCCTCCATAGCAGCAGAAATTAGTTTACGCCCTTCGGCTAAGCGTTCTGGCTCCTCACCCTTCAGATATTTCTCTATCGGTTTTTCTTCATCGATAGTGTCTACCTTAAGCTGTTTTTTTCTCCCAGTCAACAACCTGATCCCACACATAGACCAGGGTCGCTAGGTATTCATTGATCCAGGAAATGTCTTTATAGCGAATCATTTAGAAAAGAACTCTATCATGAGCTCACTATAATCGTCTAATTCCTTCTGGGCTTCGGCAAGTTGCACGTTAACATCGGAGGCAGGCTTAAGAGCAATATTTGCATTTCCCTCAGCTAGAACTGCCCTTGCTTCAATTTCCATTAGCCTAGCCTCTAGATCAACATTCTTATTTGATAACTCTGCCTTATCCTGCTCAAGGAGAGCACAAGCTGACTTCACCACGATGCTTTCAGATTTAGCATCCTCAAATTGCTTCTTCAAGTCTGAGTGTTCCTGGCTATGAGATTCAAGTTCGGTGTGGTAATGCTTTTGCAACTCTTTATATTGCTTCCTGTAGTTGTCAATATCGCGCTGTGCGAGGGAAAGCTTGGCTTGAAAAGCCTCAAGATCCTTCTTTGTATTCTCAATAGCTTTCGCATCGTATTCGGTGACATCTTTCATATATTTTCCATCGGCCAACAAATCACAAATGATTTTAGAAAGATTCCACGAATATTTACGCATCTCCTTGTATTACGTATCTACGAAGTCAATTTTGGCTTTAACCTCGTCTGCCAAATCGGAAGATACTGGCTTAAGAGCTGGGACAAAGTGCATGTTCTCGAAATGATGCTCGGGAAATTGTTTCATTAGAATCTAGAGTTTGACGTCGTTTTCGTCATCGAGTATAACTGGCATTGTCGTGGTGATATCGATATTCCGACGCCTTGATGGAACAAGAGTTGTTTTTCTTTTCTTCGTTTCTTTACTCGGCTCCTTTTGCCTTTCTTTCGATTCATGGCTCTTCTTCAACTGTTTTTCTTGACGAGATCAATCTTTGGAAGAAGTCAGAACCATGGTGACATAGTTGTCTCCTTCGCGAGAAGCGGAGTAGATTTTATGTTTCTCTGAGTCCGAGCGATACAGAGACCGAGAACGGGAAGATCGATAAGGCTGAGGCAGGCAATGCCTCCTATCATCTCTCCCACGACTTTCGCGCTGGTCATGTTCAGCGTCGGAATCAAACCTGGGCATACTTGAGCGAATGTCCCTAAGGGAGTAGCGGTGACGCGACATATCTCCTGAAAATTTGTATAAACAAATATCATAATCAGGGTTAATATAGTACACAAGTGCTGTGATGTGTAGTGTAAGTGTAGAGTGTGGTCCCCCCAACGGACTAGAGCCCGGAGTTAGGCTTGTCCGTGCAATCTCTCTAACTTTGGCAGGAGTGGTTTCTTCCTCGGAGGTAGGAAAGAAAGATCATGTCCCGATATCTTTAGAAGTATAGATATCATCGAGTAAAGGAAGCTTGGCTAGATTCCCAAATATATTTTCTTCAGTTTGAGAACCATGGCCCGAAGACTTAGTCGGTAGTGGTGTCTTCAGAGAAGGCTATCTTTTGGGAACAGGGGCATATTTCGGGTCACCACCTTGGGGTTTATGTGACGACAAGGAATTTCGCTCGATCCGAATCAGTCGTTAAACCGGTCTAGACCGTTCGAAACCCCTGATCGTTTTGAGAACAGGACAAATCAGAATGCAGACGGAAGAACATTTCATTGTTATTACAACAATTCCATCAGATACAAGAATATACAGAGTATAATTGAATAAATTACATTCGATAAACATCAGAGATTACATTAAATTACATAGCAGCGGAACAATAATACAAAGCACAACTGAAGGTGATATACGGATACAGAGCTTTCCGGATATCATTCCAGCTGTAAACCAGGATCCTGTGAATATAAATCTGCAAAACCAAAACTACTAGCTGCCCGTGCGGAAAATAGGAGCACCCAGAGTTTAGGTTAAAACAATAAACTCCAGGTCAGTCATGTGACTGGTGTGAGAACTAAAACAGTTATTTAAAACTTTACTTTAAAAGAGAGTAATTCAAGGGACCACGCCGTATAACACGGAACGGGTTTCCTCCCAAGAATACCAGTGCATAGAATAAACAACGCAATGCTTTTTCGAAAAATGAAGCTATTATAAGACCCAGGTCCCATCACACAATGCAACGCAAGCCGGAGGATAGGGTTTTCCCTTATAATAGCCAAACATGCTTGGTACGTCTAAAACAAATCATTTGATACTATAATAAGTGTATAGTGTCAAAACAATTTCAATCATAAATATAAATCATAGACGGCATGGGTACCATATATCATGTCGCCATACTAGTTCTACAATTAAAACCGCAATACACGTATTGGAAATTGGATTCCGTCATGAGTCGAGGCAAGGGGCAAGCTCCTCTCCGCGTTCGAGACACTCTAGCAAATGTCTCAGGGTTACGCACTCTGGGCAACCCTGGAATCGGCTGGGCCGGTCCTCACTTACGTTAGAGGATTGGCAATTCCTGAACACACGTTTCCCGGTCCTTACAGACCTATAATCGAGGCGCCTTATTCCAACAACCACAAAGGTGAAAAGTATATAAATGTCAGGGCTAGTAAGTCACCGACACCACCAAAGCTAGAAAGAAACGTCGTGCTCTCCCAGCAGTCCGTATCCCGTTTTTAACTCATACCGAGGTGTGAGGCTCGCGAATTCACGTTATACACAAAGCTACGCCACAGAGGCCGTGCTTTGATCATCAACCACAAGACTTTGCTTTTCAACAGAAGCCTTGATCATTGCATCTTAGCGTGCCACACAGGCAATTCATGCCATGCGACTGATGTCCATCGATATACAACCTCTGAGCTTGTACGTCTCAGAGAAGGGCGTTAAGCGAAAGAATAAATTCTCCGCCGCCAAACAGATGTATATTTAACAGAAATCAATCAACACAGAATAAAATCCAATGTCATACACACAATCCATTTACTAGTCCGTTCTAGGTCTGAACGAAACCGGAGGCACTTTCCTCGCATATCCATCCATCTCCAAGTACGTCTGGACGACCACCAACTATTTCCATCCTCTTGGGTGTACAGCCCAATCAGGATCGTCAGTAATTATCCCTACGATGTGAAGACTTCCGGTCTTCGACCACCGTCTTCATCTTCGACTTATCGTCGAATCGGTTATTCAGAATGGGTATAAACCCGGCCTTTCCGAACAACCCGCGTATATCAAAACAAATGTTACACAAACACAACATACGCCTCATTCCAATTCAGAATATTCTTTTATTCACAAAATCACATTTTTAGGGAAAGGTTCCCATTAATTTTATCCAAGATAAATTCTTTCAAATTTATCCTTTAATCTTCCTTTGGATGTCATTTCAAACCAAATTATGGTTTTTCAAACTAGTCGAGATTAGCGAACCACGTCGAAGTAATTATTTATTTTATTTCCCAATCCCAACCTATTCATCCCATGAAGCAAAACTGGTAATACTCCATATCTAATACTATGGTGTTATCGGTAAGATTAATTACCATTTCACGTTCAAATTTAATTAAAGATTTAACTATCGCTTTGGAGCAAAACTGGTAGTACTCCATTCTCGCTCATTTTCTAAATTTGATAATTTAGATTACAAATTTACATTTCAATCTAATTGCAGATTCGTTAAAACTCCTTTTATTGGGTTAAAGAACTAATGTCATTTAAAACACAGTTCACGACAAACCCAAATCACATTCTATTTATCGTCGGGTTAAAGAACTAGTGTTGTTTAAAACACAGTTCCCGATAAACCCACAAATCAATTCTATTTCAATTCAAATCAAATATATTAGGAATTCCGATTATTTAAAACCCCTTTTTAAATCTAATTTATTTATTTAAAAAGAAATCGGGTTTTAAATTTAGTTCAATCTAGTTCATTTCGATAAAAATCTATTTTTATCTTTTCAAATATGGAGTTTTCCATCCCCAAATTTTCCCAAATCATTTCTTCAGATTTTACACAAATTATTACTATTTTTAATAATTTTGTCAAGGCCCGTACAGTCGATTTCCAACAATGGCCATCGAACTGCACTTACAGCTACCTTTTTCAAATTTGATTTGGACGTAACTCCAAATCCAACCGTTAGATTTCAAATTTCTAATATTTGTTAGAAAGCTCTTTTCGATACGAACCCAACGGTTCCGGTTTTAGGAGAATCCGACGGACGGATCTCCCGTAATGTCCGTTTGAAATAAATGGTCGAAATTCACGAACTGCCGCGGCGCGGCGCGTTCTATTCAGGCCATTATATTATATATATAATATATATAATATATATTTCATCGATTACTATTTAAAATGAATTTTATAAATAGTTTTGAATTCGTTTCAAAAACAATTTCAACTTTCATTTCAAATTCAAATCAAAATTGAATTTCTCCTTATAAATTCGTTTTAAAATTCATTTCTATTCAGTTCAAGTTTCAAATCAATTTGAATTCATTTCACTTCGTTTTAAATTCAATTCGAATTCGTTTTATATTCCATTCATTTCGAAATCATTTTATATTCCATTCATTTCCATTTTCTATTTGAATCAAATTCATTATATATTCGATTGAAATCAGGTTCGTTTTATATTCAATTCGAATTCGTTTTCTATTTGAATCAAATTCATTATATATTCGATTGAATTCAAATTGCATTTCAAAATGTTCGATTTCGAAATCCCTTTTCAATATTCATTTCGAAATCATTTTATATTCCATTCATTTCCGTTTTCTATTTGAATCAAATTCATTATATATTCGATTGAAATCAGGTTCGTTTTATATTCAATTCGAATTCGTTTTCTATTTGAATCAAATTCATTATATATTCGATTGAATTCAAATTGCATTTCAAAATGTTCGATTTCGAAATCCGTTTTCAATATTCATTTCGAAATCACTTTTCAATATTCATTTCGAAATCGTTTTCAATTCAATTTATTTCGAAATCGTTTTCAATTCAATTCATTTCGAAATCGTTTTCAATTCAATTCATTTCGAAATCACTTTTCAATATTCATTTCGAAATCGTTTTCAATTCAATTTATCTCGAAATCGTTTTCAATTCAATTCATTTCGAAATTGTTTTCAATTCAATTCATTTCGAAATCGTTTTCAATTCAATTCATTTCGAAATCGTTTTCAATTCAATTCATTTCGAAATCGTTTTATATTCAATTCATTTCGAAATGAGTAAAATCGATATAAATATTGTTCACGTCAAAATGGCGTCAATCTAATCAACACGGCTTCATATAATTCTATTTTCAAATATTCTATTTCAAATATTTCTTTTTCAAATATCCTATTTCAAATAAATGAGTATTTATTTTTGTCAACACACGACTAATCTCAACGAATGAGTACTGTCCACGTGTGACTATTTTTGTTAAATTATTTCGTTCAACACATGACTAATCTCAACGGATGAGTACTGTCAACACATGAACCTTTATTTTATATTGATAAAGATGTAAATTTTTATTATTAAAATATTTCGTTCAACACATGACTAATCTCAACGGATGAGTACTGTCAACACATGAACTTTTATTTTATATTGATAAAGATGTAAATTTTTATTATTAAAATATTTCGTTCAACACATGACTAATCTCAACGGATGAGTATTGTCAACACATGGACCTTTATTTTATAATATTCTTTATCTTCTAAATTGGAATGAGGCCCAATCAATCACCATATAAAATTAATTATATGGATTTTCATACAACACATGTATATAATAGCATTGAAAAATAATCAACCATCAACCAAAGTGCACTACACTGTATAAGCATCAAATATAGATATCTAACACTTATAACAGTCTGTCAATCAATCGATCGACATATTTAATCAATCAGGATGAGTGAACTTCAAATTTCATCCCAACACCCGTGTGGGGTTTCAAACAATCAAACACAGATTTTATTTGTGCAGTTGGGCGATGTGTAAAATTTATCGTCCCAATCAATGTCATTCAAATAGGTGTACATAAACAAACCGTCCGGTTTGTAAATGAATATTTTATTTTATTCACTTCACGTTAAAAATTATATTTTTAACGGTAAAACATTTTATTTTAACACATGAATTTCTATTCAGTTCATTTACACAATAAAAATGATATTTTTATTTTTCTAACATATTTTAGAAAATTTCGGCGGCATAACGACACGATACTAGAAACGGGACGAGGCCTAGCCTTGTCCCCGGTCTAGTGAAGGCCCACGCCATTCACACATCAATCAAATTCACCAACAACCAAATTCAAATCAAATCATCTAACTAATCTATGCAACCAAACAAACAAGTCCATGGTCTGTGGACGATTGTGTCGGGTGCTACTAAGCACCGTCTGCATCCTAGTATATATATATATCTAGGAAAAAATAAAATTGAAAGGTGAGAAATTCTCACCGAAAGCTATCCAATTCCACGCCTCTTCATTTATAGAAATCTTCGCCATTCTCGCCCTTTGTCGCTTTCGTTGCCCGTATTCACTACATATGTAAAAATCGAATTTTTACTGCGCTATTCAATATATAAAAATCGAATTTTTACTTCGTTATTCAATATATAAAAATCGAATTTTTTACTTTGCTATTCAATATATAAAAATCGAATTTTTACTTTGCTATTCAATATATAAAAATTGAATTTTTACTTTGCTATTCAATATATAAAAATCAAATTTTTACTTTGCTATTCAATATATAAAAATCGAATTTTTATTTTGCTATTCAATATATAAAAATCGAATTTTTACTTTGCTATTCAATATATAAAAATCGAATTTTTACTTTGCTATTCAATATATAAAAATCTCGCCTTTTCAAAAATATAGATTTCGCCTTTTCAAAAATATAGATTTCGCCTTTTCAAAAATATAGATTTCGCCTTTTCAAAAATATAGTATAAAAATCAGATTTTTATTTCGCTACATATACAAAGACGATATTTTTATATTCTCTGTCTCATAAAGATTACATTTTTATAGTTCCTACTATGTAAAAATCATATTTTTAAACCACTACATAGGTAAAAATCACACCTTCCTCCATTTAAAAATATCGTCTTTCCTCCTTTAAAAATCTAATCTTTTCTATTTTAAAAATCTAATCTTTTCTATTTTAAAAATCTCGTCTTTTCTATAAATAAAAATCCTATCTTTTCTGTTTTCAAAAAGCAAATCCTTTTCTTTTTAAAACTCTAATCTTTTTATATAAACTAAAATCATAACTTTATCGTTAAAAAAAAACTAACTGTTTATTTACAAAATTATAAAAACTGAAAAGAAAATTGAATAATAAAGAAAATAGAAAACTCACCTTTTTCTGGGTTAAATTGGATTTAAAAAAAAAAGAGGGGGCTCGCTGGATTTTCTGCGATGGACGGGAGGTAGGAGGTGCTGCGGGATTGGTGCGTGGGGCTGAGGGGATGCTCGCGCCGGAGATGGGGGTGCTGGTGGTGGCGCAAGGAAGGGTGCGAGGCTCGGTGGAAGGGATCGGTAGGGGAAAGGAGGTGGAAGAGGGGCTTGCCGTGTTCAATAGAAGAGGAGGAAGGAGCGGATGAGGTGAGGAGGCGAGAGGGAGGGGAGGATGGCCAGCGCCTGAGGCGCGACGGCGCCTGGCGGAGGAGGATCCTGTCGATCCCCTTTTATCCCCTTTTTTTTATATATATATATTTCGATCAGAATGAATATGAACGGGGGGGCAAAAGATAAGGGTTTTTTTCTGTTTTTATTATTTAATTATTTTATTTTATTTTCAGCAAAAAGCAACTTTTATTTTCGACCTCAAAACGAGGCCCACCGCCTGTCGTCCATAGCGTCTTACCCCTATTCCGAACACAATGGGATCTGTACCGTAGGTCAATTCGACTGTTTGAATCAGTTTTCGTCCAAGTCAACATATAACTCTATATATTGAATTTGAACGCGCATTTCAATTTACCGGGGTCACATACTAACTCTATAAATTCTTGAAAAATATTTTCTAGCTTCGTATTGACGATACGGTCCTAACAAAACTAGTTTCATCGAATTCTGAGACCGTTTGAAAAATGGCCAATTTCCAGTCGATTAAAATCAACTGAAACTGGTAAAACGCGTTTTCCTTTGCCATGCTCACATATTGATTCGAAAAATTATGAAATTTGGAATCTAGCAATAATTCGACATCATGGACCCAACAAAAGTGGTTTCGTCGAAATCCGAGGTCGTTTGCAAAATGTCCATTTTTAAGGGCCTGAATTCCATAGCGACTATTCAGAATTTTCAACTGGACATATCTTTTGATTCCCGCTATGAAATTTCAATTTTTCGGATTTGTTGGAAAGATATTATCAATTAAATCCTAATGTTTTTGGTTTCGTTAAAATCCGGTTTGTTTTGCAACCGGTGCATTCAATTGAAGTTTGAAATCGAATTATCGAACTACCGCGCCATTTTCAATTCCTATTATAATTATATATAAATATTTATATTCTAACGACGACGTATATAAAATATACGTTCGAATTATATTCAAAATAAATTTCTCGTCGATTTTTATTTAAAATAATCTATTTTAAATATTCAAAATTCGCTAAAACTGCCAAAATAAAAATTTTAAACTGGCTCAGAATTTCCGGGTTATTACAATCTCCCCCACTTAAAACTTTTCATCCCCGAAAAGGAACAAAGTCGAAAGTGGTTTGATTAATCAGTTCCACGTTCTATCTGGCTTCCATTCTCTAACTTTTCAGTTTCTGAGAATTTTCAAATTTTCAAAAATTTGGCTAACACCCTAAATTTTCGAAAAATTTCGCCATAACCTCCCCTGCACCGGGAGCCACGGTAAAATCCCGAAAATGCCATATAGGCCTTCTGATCTCAAAAAGAAAAAGAAAAAGCCAAGCGTCTAGCCAATAGGCTCATAAAATCATCATCACCCAAACAAAACAGTAAATTATGTAGTAAACATGTACCTATTTGTCGGGCAAACAAATTTTATTCTTCAGCTCTAGCCTCCTTGCTATGACCTGTTCAATGTAAGTATATGTATATGCAAGCAAATGCGACCAATTTTCAATATAATTCAATATTTTATATAATTAGGCTAAATGGTTCAAAATTATCAAACAAATAAACAAACAGCACAATCATCAATCAATTAGTGGATTAGAGTTTCAAATTCATAATTTTGATACATATACAGGAAATCATGTTTTTGGTGCCAATTCACAACAATGTGTTCTAACTATATAAGTTTTGGTTCTCACACCAGTCTAATGGAAATATATAGAAAATCACACCTTCGAAACACGAACACAAATTCTGATGATGATATATCAATCATCAGAACCATCTCCGGGTGTCTAGGATGTGATTCTATATCTATCCAGTATATTAAAACTTCGAATATACGTTCATGACGCGTATATGCAAAATCTTTATATATTGGATTGTCCATATGCAAAATAAATAAATATTCAAATACGTATAAAATGGTTTAAATTTTCAAAACAAAAATCATTTTCATTTGAAAAATATACTCTTCACACTCGTTCTAGGATACTATTGATCCTATCTCTAACGAGTCATTCGAATTGGATATTACTAATCCAATATCTGATGAATTCTTTCGTATGGTTCTAATGTGTCTTGTTCTCGAGCTCTGTAAACCAAAGCTCTGATACCAAATGTGACGACAAGGAATTTCGCTCGATCCGAATCAGTCGTTAAACCGGTCTAGACCGTTCGAAACCCCTGATCGTTTTGAGAACAGGACAAATCAGAATGCAGACGGAAGAACATTTCATTGTTATTACAACAATTCCATCAGATACAAGAATATACAGAGTATAATTGAATAAATTACATTCGATAAACATCAGAGATTACATTAAATTACATAGCAGCGGAACAATAATACAAAGCACAACTGAAGGTGATATACGGATACAGAGCTTTCCGGATATCATTCCAGCTGTAAACCAGGATCCTGTGAATATAAATCTGCAAAACCAAAACTACTAGCTGCCCGTGCGGAAAATAGGGGCACCCAGAGTTTAGGTTAAAACAATAAACTCCAGGTCAGTCATGTGACTGGTGTGAGAACTAAAACAGTTATTTAAAACTTTACTTTAAAAGAGAGTAATTCAAGGGACCACGCCGTATAACACGGAACGGGTTTCCTCCCAAGAATACCAGTGCATAGAATAAACAGCGCAATGCTTTTTCGAAAAATGAAGCTATTATAAGACCCAGGTCCCATCACACAATGCAACGCAAGCCGGAGGATAGGGTTTTCCCTTATAATAGCCAAACATGCTTGGTACGTCTAAAACAAATCATTTGATACTATAATAAGTGTATAGTGTCAAAACAATTTCAATCATAAATATAAATCATAGACGGCATGGGTACCATATATCATGTCGCCATACTAGTTCTACAATTAAAACCGCAATACACGTATTGGAAATTGGATTCCGTCATGAGTCGAGGCAAGGGGCAAGCTCCTCTCCGCGTTCGAGACACTCTAGCAAATGTCTCAGGGTTACGCACTCTGGGCAACCCTGGAATCGGCTGGGCCGGTCCTCACTTACGTTAGAGGATTGGCAATTCCTGAACACACGTTTCCCGGTCCTTACAGACCTATAATTGAGGCGCCTTATTCCAACAACCACAAAGGTGAAAAGTATATAAATGTCAGGGCTAGTAAGTCACCGACACCACCAAAGCTAGAAAGAAACGTCGTGCTCTCCCAGCAGTCCGTATCCCGTTTTTAACTCATACCGAGGTGTGAGGCTCGCGAATTCACGTTATACACAAAGCTACGCCACAGAGGCCGTGCTTTGATCATCAACCACAAGACTTTGCTTTTCAACAGAAGCCTTGATCATTGCATCTTAGCGTGCCACACAGGCAATTCATGCCATGCGACTGATGTCCATCGATATACAACCTCTGAGCTCGTACGTCTCAGAGAAGGGCGTTAAGCGAAAGAATAAATTCTCCGCCGCCAAACAGATGTATATTTAACAGAAATCAATCAACACAGAATAAAATCCAATGTCATACACACAATCCATTTACTAGTCCGTTCTAGGTCTGAACGAAACCGGAGGCACTTTCCTCACATATCCATCCATCTCCAAGTACGTCTGGACGACCACCAACTATTTCCATCCTCTTGGGTGTACAGCCCAATCAGGATCGTCAGTAATTATCCCTACGATGTGAAGACTTCCGGTCTTCGACCACCGTCTTCATCTTCGACTTATCGTCGAATCGGTTATTCAGAATGGGTATAAACCCGGCCTTTCCGAACAACCCGCGTATATCAAAACAAATGTTACACAAACACAACATACGCCTCATTCCAATTCAGAATATTCTTTTATTCACAAAATCACATTTTTAGGGAAAGGTTCCCATTAATTTTATCCAAGATAAATTCTTTCAAATTTATCCTTTAATCTTCCTTTGGATGTCATTTCAAACCAAATTATGGTTTTTCAAACTAGTCGAGATTAGCGAACCACGTCGAAGTAATTATTTATTTTATTTCCCAATCCCAACCTATTCATCCCATGAAGCAAAACTGGTAATACTCCATATCTAATACTATGGTGTTATCGGTAAGGTTAATTACCATTTCACGTTCAAATTTAATTAAAGATTTAACTATCGCTTTGGAGCAAAACTGGTAATACTCCATTCTCGCTCATTTTCTAAATTTGATAATTTAGATTACAAATTTACATTTCAATCTAATTGCAGATTCGTTAAAACTCCTTTTATTGGGTTAAAGAACTAATGTCATTTAAAACACAGTTCACGACAAACCCAAATCACATTCTATTTATCGTCGGGTTAAAGAACTAGTGTTGTTTAAAACACAGTTCCCGATAAACCCACAAATCAATTCTAGTTCAATTCAAATCAAATATATTAGGAATTCCGATTAATTAAAACCCCTTTTTAAATCTAATTTATTTATTTAAAAAGAAATCGGGTTTTAAATTTAGTTCAATCTAGTTCATTTCGATAAAAATCTATTTTTATCTTTTCAAATATGGAGTTTTCCATCCCCAAATTTTCCCAAATCATTTCTTCTGATTTTACACAAATTATTACTATTTTTAATAATTTTGTCAAGGCCCGTACAGTCGATTTCCAACAATGGCCATCGAACTGCACTTACAGCGACCTTTTTCAAATTTGATTTGGACGTAACTCCTAATCCAACCGTTAGATTTCAAATTTCTAATATTCGTTAGAAAGCTCTTTTCGATACGAACCCAACGGTTCCGGTTTTAGGAGAATCCGACGGTCGGATCTCCCGTAATGTCCGTTTGAAATAAATGGTCGAAATTCATGAACTGCCGCGGCGTGGCACGTTCTATTCAGGCTATTATATTATATATATAATATATATAATATATATTTCGTCGATTACTATTTAAAACGAATTTTATAAATAGTTTTGAATTCGTTTCAAAAACAGTTTCAACTTTCATTTCAAATTCAAATCAAAATTGAATTTCTCCTTATAAATTCGTTTTAAAATTCATTTCTATTCAGTTCAAGTTTCAATTCAATTTGAATTCATTTCACTTCGTTTTAAATTCAATTCGAATTCGTTTTATATTCCATTCATTTCGAAATCATTTTATATTCCATTCATTTCCGTTTTCTATTTGAACCAAATTCATTATATATTCGATTGAAATCAGGTTCGTTTTATATTCAATTCGAATTCGTTTTCTATTTGAATCAAATTCATTATATATTCGATTGAATTCAAATTGCATTTCAAAATGTTCGATTTCGAAATCCCTTTTCAATATTCATTTCGAAATCACTTTTCAATATTCATTTCGAAATCGTTTTCAATTCAATTTATTTCGAAATCGTTTTCAATTCAATTTATTTCGAAATCGTTTTCAATTCAATTCATTTCGAAATCACTTTTCAATATTCATTTCGAAATCGTTTTCAATTCAATTTATCTTGAAATCGTTTTCAATTCAATTCATTTCGAAATCGTTTTCAATTCAATTCATTTCGAAATCGTTTTCAATTCAATTCATTTCGAAATCGTTTTCAATTCAATTCATTTCGAAATGAGTAAAATCGATATAAATATTGTTCACGTTAAAATGGCATCAATCTAATCAACACGGCTTCATATAATTCTATTTTCAAATATTCTATTTCAAATATTTCTTTTTCAAATATCCTATTTCAAATAAATGAGTATTTATTTTTGTCAACACACGACTAATCTCAACGAATGAGTACTGTCCACGTGTGACTATTTTTGTTAAATTATTTCGTTCAACACATGACTAATCTCAACGGATGAGTACTGTCAACACATGAACCTTTATTTTATATTGATAAAGATGTAAATTTTTATTATTAAAATATTTCGTTCAACACATGACTAATCTCAACGGATGAGTACTATCAACACATGAACCTTTATTTTATATTGATAAAGATGTAAATTTTTATTATTAAAATATTTCGTTCAACATATGACTAATCTCAACGGATGAGTACTATCAACACATGGACCTTTATTTTATAATATTCTTTATCTTCTAAATTGGAATGAGGCCCAATCAATCACCATATAAAATTAATTATATGGATTTTCATACAACACATGTATATAATAGCATTGAAAAATAATCAACCATCAACCAAAGTGCACTACACTGTATAAGCATCAAATATAGATATCTAACGCTTATAACAGTCTGTCAATCAATCGATCGACATATTTAATCAATCAGGATGAGTGAACTTCAAATTTCATCCCAACACCCGTATGGGGTTTCAAACAATCAAACACAGATTTTATTTGTGCAGTTGGGCGATGTGTAAAATTTATCGTCCCAATCAATGTCACTCAAATAGGTGTACATAAACAAACCGTCCGGTTTGTAAATGAATATTTTATTTTATTCACTTCACGTTAAAAATTATATTTTTAACGGTAAAACATTTTATTTTAACACATGAATTTCTATTCAGTTCATTTACACAATAAAAATGATATTTTTATTTTTCTAACATATTTTAGAAAATTTCGGCGGCATAACGACACGATACTAGAAACGAGACGAGGCCTAGCCTTGTCCCCGGTCTAGTGAAGGCCCACGCCATTCACACATCAATCAAATTCACCAACAACCAAATTCAAATCAAATCATCTAACTAATCTATGCAACCAAACAAACAAGTCCATGGTCTGTGGACGATTGTGTCGGGTGCTACTAAGCACCGTCTGCATCCTAGTATATATATATATATATATATATATATATATATATATATATATATAACTAGGAAAAAAAAATTGAAAGGTGAGAAATTCTCACCGAAAGCTATCCAATTCCACGCCTCTTCATTTATAGAAATCTTCGCCATTCTCGCCCTTTGTCGCTTTCGTTGCCCGTATTCACTACATATGTAAAAATCGAATTTTTACTGCGCTATTCAATATATAAAAAACGAATTTTTACTTTGCTATTCAATATATAAAAATCGAATTTTTACTTTGCTATTCAATATATAAAAATCGAATTTTTACTTTGCTATTCAATATATAAAAATCGAATTTTTACTTTGCTATTCAATATATAAAAATCGAATTTTTACATTGCTATTCAATATATAAAAATCTCGCCTTTTCAAAAATATAGATTTCGCCTTTTCAAAAATATAGATTTCGCCTTTTCAAAAATATAGTATAAAAATCAGATTTTTATTTCGCTACATATACAAAGACGATATTTTTATATTCTCTGTCTCATAAAGATTACATTTTTATAGTTCCTACTATGTAAAAATCATATTTTTAAACCACTACATAGGTAAAAATCACACCTTCCTCCATTTAAAAATATCGTCTTTCCTCCTTTAAAAATCTAATCTTTTCTATTTTAAAAATCTAATCTTTTCTATTTTAAAAATCTCGTCTTTTCTATAAATAAAAATCCTATCTTTTCTGTTTTCAAAAAGCAAATCCTTTTCTTTTTAAAACTCTAATCTTTTTATATAAACTAAAATCATAACTTTATCGTTAAAAAAAACTAACTGTTTATTTACAAAATTATAAAAACTTAAACGAAAATTGAATAATAAAGAAAATAGAAAACTCACCTTTTTCTGGGTTAAATTGGATTTTAAAAAAAAAAAAAAAAAGAGGGGGCTCGTTGCATTTTCTGCGATGGACTGGAGGTAGGAGGTGCTGCGGGATTGGTGCGTGGGGCTGAGGGGATGCTCGCGCCGGAGATGGGGGTGCTGGTGGTGGCGCAAGGAAGGGTGCGAGGCTCGGTGGAGGGGATCGGTAGGGGAAAGGAGGTGGAAGAGGGGCTCGCCGTGTTCAATAGAAGAGGAGGAAGGAGCGGATGAGGTGAGGAGGCGAGAGGGAGGGGAGGATGGCCAGCGCCTGAGGCGCGACGGCGCCTGGCGGAGGAGGATCCTGTCGATCCCCATTTATCCCCTTTTTTTATATATATATTTCGATCAGAATGAATATGAACGGGGGGGCAAAAGATAAGGGTTTTTTTTCTTCTGTTTTTATTATTTAATTATTTTATTTTATTTTCAGCAAAAAGCAACTTTTATTTTCGACCTCAAAACGAGGCCCACCGCCTGTCGTCCATAGCGTCTTACCCATATTCCGAACACAATGGGATCTGTACCGTAGGTCAATTCGACTGTTTGAATCAGTTTTCGTCCAAGTCAACATATAACTCTATATATTGAATTTGAACGCGCATTTCAATTTACCGGGGTCACATACTAAATCTATAAATTCTTGAAAAATATTTTCTAGCTTCGTATTGACGATACGGTCCTAACAAAACTAGTTTCATCGAATTCTGAGACCGTTTGAAAAATGGCCAATTTCCAGTCGATTAAAATCAACTGAAACTGGTAAAACGCGTTTTCCTTTTCCACGCTCACATATTGATTCGAAAAATTATGAAATGGGAATCTAGCAATAATTCGACATCACGGACCCAACAAAAGTGGTTTCGTCGAAATCCGAGGTCGTTTGCAAAATGTCCATTTTTAAGGGCCTGAATTCCATAGCGACTATTCAGAATTTTCAACTGGACATATCTTTTGATTCCCACTATGAAATTTCAATTTTTCGGATTCGTTGGAAAGATATTATCAATTAGATCCTAATGTTTTTGGTTTCGTTAAAATCCGGTTTGTTTTGCACCCGGTACATTCAATTGAAGTTTGAAATCGAATTATCGAACTACCGCGCCATTTTCAATTCCTATTATAATTATATATAAATATTTATATTCTAACGACGACGTATATAAAATATACGTTCGAATTATATTCAAAATAAATTTCTCGTCGATTTTTATTTAAAATAATCTATTTTAAATATTCAAAATTCGCTAAAACTGCCAAAATAAAAATTTTAAACTGGCTCAGAATTTCCGGGTTATTACAGTTTATCTCCACCATATGTGTTCAAGGCCTCATCATCTTGGATTTGCATTGGTGAAGGACTTTTGAGAGGTGTAGTCATATTTTCCGCTCCCGTTACAACCTTCCCCTCAACTTGGGGAACACTACTAGTTTCTCCAGGAACTACGGAAGTTAGAACTGAGGGCACGTACCTGTAGGGCTTGCCTCCGCGGCCGAGACCCTGTCTGATATTTAGTAGGTGGTGTCGATGCAAGTTCTCATCCACTATACATTTTCTAATGTTGAGGAAATCAGGATTGCCTTTCTTAAGGCGGGCCAAGCGGTCTTCGTATAGCTCACCTTCCTCTTTTTTGGGATTGGGAACTGCCAAAAAGAAAAGAAATGTTATTACAACAATTCAAGTAGCTAAAGAAAACGTTCAAGAATCTGGAGCTTATTTGAATGGAGCCACCTTCTTGCACATCCATCTTGGTGTTTGATATAAAACCATTCAGGCCTAACGTCGCCCAAGCTACTATGCCCTTCGGTCAAGACTTTCCTGTCTGGTACAGATTCAAAGAAGATTAAAGATGGAGTTCCTTTCGAACAATGCTTGAAATGGAAATAGAAATTCAGATCTTCGAAGAAGAGCTCGGTACTCATAATTTCCATGTATGCAACATACAAAGTATATAAAGAAGCATACGCATTGGGATGGAGTTGCATCGGAGCTATGCGCAATCGTCTTAGACACTCGACGACGATTGGCGGAAACGAGGTATGGCACCTATTGAGCACATCACTTTGCTGATAACCATGTACCCTTCTGGAGCAACATGAGGTCTATCCGTTTCGTTCGCCACTTTAACACCATCCGATGGGATCCCATACTTTAAACATACTTTTTTAAGTTTTATTTCATCGAGGGTTGAAGCCACGGAATCGCTTGGGTTATCCAAAATTACTGCATTCTCAAACTCAATAGGAGCCCAATCGTCTCCAACTCCTCCTTCCTCTTTATCATCAAGTGATACTACACTTCCAGACGATGTCAGCTCTTCATGTATGTTAACTTCAAATTCTAAACTAGAGTTTGAAAAATATGAATCTGACAGAAGTACATCGGGATTATAATAACCGATGGATTATGGAGTCGTGCTTTTCTCGGACAATCTCGTCGAGAGTCTGCAAGACATATCTGCTATACTGATGGATAAACATTAAGAGTTAGAGTGTAGTTACCCGTGACTCCCATGTGTGCGTGCTAGTGTGTGCTAATGTGTTCCAGTGAGTGCAGTACTGAGATAAGAAGACCTGAAATAAATAGATAAACATGCAAGTTAGTCAGCATATGTTATTTGGGTTATGCTCTTATCCGGTCCCGAATAATCTGTTCAAGGGCTCTATCCTAACTGTCCATCAGTTCGTGTGAATTACAGCTGATCTCAATTGAGATATGTGTAAATATGTTTGGTCGATTTGCATTGCTAAGTTGCATGAAGTCGTGAACAAATATTGGTTTGTGTACATTAAATCGACTTATAAGTGAAGTTCACTACTTATGCATGCTAGAATCGGGTCGCGCACATGAATCAATTCGCATCAAAAGAGTGATTCGTGGATTAAGGTCGGCTCCCATGCTAAACAATGGGATTGGCTCGCGAATGAAGTATGATATATGCATCAGGGTCGGCTCGCCTTCGTAGCTCGGCTCGAACCTAGAGACCGGTTTGTGGCTACGAGCAACTAGAGGATTGGGAAAGGTTCGCGACTAGTAGTTAGCTCGTGAACATGGGGTTAGCTCGCTCAATAACTTAGGCTCGCGCTCCATAGTTTATTCATGAACAAGTTGGACTCACATATCAGGGATAGATCACCTATCTAGTAGGGCTCATGTTTAACTGATTCGAAAGTCACCATCGAATCACACCCTCGGATCGGGTCGCTGATCCTCGACCCGACCCGGTGGCTATCCTCTGTCATATCATAGTCACTTCCACCAAGATATACTCCTTCTTCAAATCTCTATTTCCAGTTCCACACTCGAACACTGAATCCATGCGTGAACCCTTAGCCTCACTCTCACCATTCCATCCTCCAAATCCAAACTCCACTGCTCCTATACGCAAGCACAACCGATCCCCAGTTCGACGCCTGAAGGTGAAGGTCATCACCTACGATGGCGGCGACTCAGAGATGGACGAAGCCGAAGCCATCGATGAAAAACAATGGAGATTGACTCAATAACCACATCTAATTTCCCCACAATCTAGAATTAAACAAGAAAATCGAGGGTTACCGCACAATAATCGGTATATACCTATTAAATTAGATTAGAAATTGAGAGGTTTGATGGAAATGGGGCTTAAGGCTTCAGATGGCTTGAGATGAATCTCCGCAGTGAAAAGTGAATGAGAAAGTGGGGTTAAGATGCCTTGTATAAGGTAGATATTGGACCATTCGTATACCTCTCAATCTGACCATTCAGTTCGACCCAAAGGCCCAATGCAGAGCCGCTGGGCTTGGGCTTGAGACGGTTCACGTGTGCACAACTCAACCCAACTAAAAGAAGATATGTCGAAGCTGAGCAACTCCCACCGTTCGAGTATGACGATGGTTCGAGGATTACGAGCCCGATCCAATCGAAAGGTCCTAGGGCTGGGTAACGAACAAGAGGAATTAAAAGAAGTTATTAAAAATTAAGCATGCATACTTCAAAAAAAGTTAATGAAGTGATGTGTTGGACAATTCCATTTTTTTTGGGCTCAAATTAAGGGAAATCTAAGAATTTACCTTAAGAATTATTTACAATATGACTTGAAGTTTGAAGTCGATGAGCATGGCCGAAATAATTGAAAACTTGATCGTGTATTTATACATATCCTAGAGATCAGAAGATACGATTCCACGAAGTGATGCGATCATACAGACATACACGACTGTTAGCATTCGCCGATTCAGGAATGGATCGGTTGACTATTTCGAAGCACGTCTCATCCCTGATAAAATGTACTTTGAAGGAGCAAAATGTTGGCTCGTTTTATGATCAAGCCACACAAAACTTGGATGCATGCGGTCAAATGGGAAGAGTAACTCACACGTTCACCATTCCAAAAGAGAAGGTTTAGCTCGCAGTATGTAGTCAGAAGTCATCGGGTCGTGGTATCCGGCTTGTGACCATAAACCCGCACATAAAGAAACCAAAACAGTGTAAAGGGCAGGGAACCGGCTCGGGTCATGGGAGTGCAACCCGACCCCATCCTTGCAAGGCTGAAATGAAAACTCATTCAACCCACGATCTCCACGAACCGAAAGTCACGGATCCAATGCCACATGTCACGAATCGCCTCAGAAACTACCACCCCACTCACTCACGAGCCGCTCCGAGATTTCCGGGATGAGCGTCACATTATCCCACAACCCGCCTGCAGAAGTTGCCTATAAATAGCTCGAAACTTGTCATTTTGAGGGGATCTTTTTGGCATTTTGAGAGATTGCTTCCCCCCATTACTACATTTCCTCCAACTTATTCAGATTGAACTCCAATTTGCTGAGTTTTATTTGATCAACATTGAGAGATTCATCATAGTAATTGTGAGATGGAGTGAATACACAGGTTGAACGTGTGATTATCAGTCAATCAGAATTGTATAAAGTGGACGTAGGCTCGTTAACGCTGAACCACTATAAATTGTGTGTTTGCTGCTTTTTATTCTATTTCTAGTTATAATTCTGTACGAATTCTAGTTTGATGGGTGTTAGAATCACTTTTTGTTCTAACAGACTTCCACCCCTTTTTTCATTTGCGTAGGGATTCGCATTATCTTAACATGGCTCGTGTACATTGTACCTCGTATTAATCGGAAGACAAATTATATTTAAAGTCAAAAAAATATTGAGTATACCCAAATTTTGAGAAAAATCCAAATTTTTGTTAAGTTTCCACATCTTAAAAAAAATAAAATTAAAACTACACTCTCACACGATGGCACTGTGTGGTAGGTGGAAAACCTTTAAAAAACACAAATATAATATATACATATATTTGTGTATGTATGTGTGTGTGTGTGTGTGTGTGTGTGTGTGTGTGTGTGTGTGTGTGTATATATATATATATATATATATATATATATATATATATAGAGAGAGAGAGAGAGAGAGAGGGAGAGAGAGAGAGGTTCAATAACACCTCAAATAGTGCAGCACTTCATTTGCCCCTTTATTTCCATCACTCATTTCTCCCTCTTTCTCCTTCCACTCACTCTACCACATCTCACCCACTTATTATAATATAAATGAAAGATGGAAATCAGGAGACAAATGATGTGCTCGCATTTTTGGGTGCAATTGAACGGTTGCCATATATACAGACACATATTGATTTATGAATTTTTTATTTGTCAAAACAAAGGGAAAAGCAGTTTTCTGATTTTAAATAGAATTTTCCAATATTAAATAGGTACATATTAGGCTGGGGTATCAATCAGCAGATGCATGCTTTAATTGTAAAAGGTGGATAGAGTTAATCTAAAAGAATTTTTAGTGGTTGCTGATTAGGAATGGTGGAGCATTTATATGAACACAAATTTCAGCATCGGAGAAAGCAGCTTTTTCACACAATGGAGGAAAATTCAATTACGGTTATCCTCAACTACTTCATGGTTGGCGCTCATCGCTTAAGTAGGCTAATCTTCTCAATTAAACTTTGCTGGATGGGACTGTCGTTTTGAAATTTCACTACATTTGCTACGGAACGTACTGTTACTTGACAGTAATAGCTCTCGATCGATGATGATATATAGCGGTTTAATGTCCAATTTGCTTGCTTAGCAACCTTATTCACCACACAGAAATTCATATCTATTTTTACAAGAGAGTAAGCATGGACTCGTTTCATTTCTGCACGTCTCTACGGTTGTACCTTTGATAGCGTTTAAAAACTTGAGACGTTTTAGTTTTGTTTGACAAGAACATCAACGGTTTTAGATATCAAGGGATTGGAAAATACCTAGTACTACAAAGGGGAGAATGAAAAAAAAGTAAAATAGTTCTCAAAACGTGGAAATAAGTTTAAGGACATATTTTACAAATATATATATATATATATATATATATATTAGATACAAGAACAAGCAATATTTATTGTTTGCCTAAAAAATAACAATCATGTTCTTTAAAAAAATAAAAAAAATAAATAAATCAATCAAATCTAATATTTTTAGCTAAGAACACAGATTAACTTTTGCAAATGATACAAACAAATATAAAAGAGTTTTCCTGTGAGTATAAAATCAAAAAATAATAATCAAGAATTGTCCTTTTGTTTTGTAAATATGAAAAAAAAAAACGAAAACGGAAAGCTAAATGCATACTGGTACACTTTTTGCATAAAGGTTTTCTCGGATGCTAAATAAGATTAGCTTTAAAACGACTTAGTTCTATGTTTATATGATACAATATAAAGTTATATTCATTTAGCTTTTAAAGCTATTTATTCCTATATATTTATAATAAAATCAATCAATGGACTAAAATAATTTTAAAATCATTTCTTCTGTTACAAATTTAGGAGCTACTTTTTATTAATTTAGCAATGATGAGAAATTGAAGTAAACTTCAAGTTGATAAAATACAATTTGGTTATTGTTTTTTTATCTAATTATTAAACTTAGTTGCCCTTGAATCTAATTTTCCTTCCAAATGCACCCTATAAACTTAATAAGAAAAAAAAATCGTTTTCGTTTTGCAAGTTAAAAGCATTTTCCAAATCAATCATTTCCCAAATCGTTTTGGTTTTGCAAGTTAAAAGCATTATCCACCTCAATCATTTTCCCATGTATTATTTTCTCTTGTGGATTTAGTTGTAAACAAATCAGACAATTCATTTTCAAACCAAGTGAGTCATGGATTTGCTTTACAAAAATTTTAATCCACAGAAGTGATCGAAATAGGCATCCGCTAATGGACTGTTGTGATAATTGTAGCCACATTAACATACAAATATTTCAACAATAATGTTATCGGTAATATTTCTATTTCCTAACCATAGACATTTTCAAAGATATACATTGCAGTTGAAGTTTCTCCTTGGATTTTATTAAAATTAGCTGAAATATTATTTTGTATTGATGCAAATAACTTTTGATAGATCTATTTTTTTTCAATGTGAACTAAAATTGATCAAAATGTAAATATAAATGAATTCAGAATCAAAAACAACAAATTTATTTTACTACCATCATCAAAAAATATTGCAACTAACTTCTAATGCTTTATATATGGGTAACATAGAGAACCTTGTCATAAAACCAGAATTAGATAAAGCATGTAATTTGAATAACTATACTCCATGCACTTCACTTTATATATTTGTACTTCATTTTCTCCCAAACAGATTTGCAACACTTGAATTGAAATATAAGTTCGATGCACTTTGGTTTGGCAATCAAAGAACACCAAAAAAGGGGTTGTTGATAGCAGAATTGAGTTCAGCACCTGCAGAGTTTAAGACTGCCATGTCAACTTTTTCCCTAGGCAGAAACAAGAATTCTCCACTTTCCTGCTTTTCAAACCCGCAAACTTGTAAAAATTCAATTCCTCCTTGCAGGCTGCCAACTCTATCCTGTAAGAATAAATAAATTATGAAATCTGACTGAAAACGCATCAGCCTTGAATCATTCTGCAATTCTTTACTTCACCGTAGAACATCACCCGGTTTGTGTTTCTTCGTATAATTGTATCGTTCTTATTTGTTTGACAATTCAAGATAATTACCTAGCCAAATGTCTTGCAACTGTTATACCAGTAATTTTCGTGTGTTTATTGGTATGACATTTATGGAAACAAATATCATGTCTAAGAAATCAGAGATGCTCTGTCTAAGTTAGATGATAATAAATCTTCTCATAAATAATAACTTCTTTTGCTTGTTTGTTATGTTCATATCACACTTACAATCATCTCCATGAAATTTGAGTTCATTTGAACATATCTAACTTGATATTTTTGAAGTGAAATTCATGGTTGAAACGAAGGCATTAATGGTGAATGTTAACTTAGGACCAGTTTGGATCGACTTGAATAAGTCGTTTTTGCATTTTTGGAAACCAGAACCAACTTATTTTGGCTTTTAAAAAGCCAAAAAGCAACTTATTTAAGTCGACCCAAACGATGTTAAAATGTAGATTAAAGATCTGCAACATTTTGTAGCATTTGCAATAGTGTAGGTCAAGGTGAGGTAACAGTGTTTCAAACGATGGATGAGCCACGTCTACATGGGCCCGCAAAACTAATAGACTAAGATTTCAGGGCAATCTTTATTGCACTTAAACTCCAAATTTATGATAGCAATTCCTGGAAATTTGTGATGGAAACATTCCATAAGTTAACACAACTGAGTATTTATACTGCAGTTTACCTGGAAGGTTTGATTATTGAGCCTGATTTTTCTGAATTTCTCCTCATCTGGGTTTCTGGCAACATTTCCTACATATGTAAGAAGTGTTTGAAAAGCCCTCTTTACTTTGGCATCATCCTCCTGCCAAAAATAGTTGGAGAAGCAGGATATACAATTGTAATCATTATATTGTTACGAAGATCGATCAAACAAAATTATATAATACTAAGAAAATGAAAGGACACCATAATCAAATTACGATTCCGAAGTAGAGCATAACAGATGACCAACTCTGCATGAGTGTAGACTAAATTTACTTTCCTAAAAGTCATTTGAGCATAACAGATGACCAACTCTGCATGAGTGTAGACTAAATTTACTTTCCTAAAAGTGATTTTTGTATATGGACAGAAAAGCACCTTAACTTGTAAATTTTTCATAATTTTGGTCATATCTTGACTCCTATATGTAGAAATCCTAAAATCACAAGGATTCCACATCAAAGTTAGCAATGTCTACATGGTGAATAAAATATTGAAGAACACAATGGTAGGGCATGTTTCAAATAATTCAGGAGAAGTTTTTGCATTTACTCGCACATCAAAGTACATGGTCAACCAAAGAATGCAAAGACGTTCCACTACGGTGAGAGCGAATACACTCAAATTAGACAAGTAGGAAAAACGTGTTGAAGTAACAAAGCTTACCTTGTGGGTCTGCTTGAGTGATCGTAGGCACTCTCTCATGCGATCTGCTTTAGTAGCAGGTCTAATTGGTACAAAACTCTGCAAATACAGCCCGTCAATATTAGCATACCAAAAATGACAAATCAAAGATAAATAAATATATCTGAACTTTTTTCTCTTCAACAGGTGGGCTAGGCTTAGATGCCGATGGTTCTTCGGGAGGCAATCCAAGTTTTCTTCTTCTTTCAGCCTAAGTGTTGCAAGTATAATCATCAGTTGTAGTGGATGCAAAAGCTAGTGTAAAATGTGTGTTTAAAAATTTAGAACTCGCATGTTTATGAATCATCACCTTATCTTCCTCTAATCGCTGACGGATTTTCTCTCTTGCTCTCTTCTCTTCCTCTTTCTCTGCCTTTCTCAATGCCACAATGCTAAACAAAAGAAAATTTTAGATTAGACATTTCAGCCATGAGTAGTGATATTAGTTTTCTTTTTTCTCTCTCAAATATACAGATAGAACAAACCGTTTTCTTTCATTTTCTTCTTCAATCCTCTTTGCTTCAAGAAGTTCTTTACCAATACGTATTCTCTCCTAAATGACAGTAAAATAGTTAACACTAAATCGGGTATAAAAATAAAGACAGGTAATTCTCTGCTTTCATTGTTATATGTAGCACGCCTAATAGTTAAAGAATAGAACCAACTCCATTTAAGTATACCATTTACCGTATGATATTCACAATGATTTGCCTAACGGCTGGTTAAGGCAGCAGGTAATCCTACTGATCTACTCACCTAGTAGTGCAAACTACAAAAATAGTGACAGCATTGAAATTGCAACTGGCAATGTTTCTCTACAGTGATCTAATGGAGCAATGTGTGAAGATCAACTAAATTTCTCAGCCTATCCACGTTTAGATGAGCATTTTTTGTAAGTGCGCGCATTACTTTAAGAAAGGTAGAAATTTTGTTCATGTGCTAATAATATTTTTGTGTGCCTTACTCTCCATGAGTTCATGTACTATTCACACTGTATACATATCAGTGTTATTACGGCGCTCGACTAGTCGATTAGTCGAGATTGGATCATCGACTGGAAGAGTTGACTTGTCATTAGTCGAGACTGAACTCAAATTACGAAGTCTCGAACTCGAACCCTAACTCGAACTCAAACCTTAAACCCTAAGTCGAACTCAAAACCCTAACTCGAACTCGAACCCTAAACCTAACTTGAAGTCAAACATTAAACCTAACTCGAAGTCGAAGCCGAACTTGCCATTATGCATATGGCAGCAGAAGTATTAATTGTTGTTTATTATAATATGTATTAACTGTCGTTTATTATAAACTGCAGATGGCAGAAGACCCTTCTACCGAAACAAAATCTATATGATAATATGTACATGTATATATTTATATATACACTGCAATTGTGTATTTCATTTATTTATCGACTAGTCTATGACTACTCTGACTAGTTGACTGGTTGGACCTCTATTGACTCGACTCGACTTGCCGTCGTAATAACCATGATACCTATGTTTCACATGAAACGAAGTTGGATGCATTGTCCGGTTTAGAGTCGGACCTAGATTTAGATGTGTGGGCAAAGTATTTAATAGTTAAAGTTAAGAGAAATTATATGCAATTTATGTTTTTTTTTCCACGAAGTAGGAATGACAGTGGATTCTTTAATTTGTATACATTATCAAATACTAGTTCCCATTGTTGCATCACCATACTCCAAGAAAATATAAACTAGACTTAATCAATGCATTATTATGTTCATTATAGTACGATTAAGTTATAATGTACCTAACAAATATTATTCTAAAATTTAGCTAACATCTCAAAAATGCATTTCAGGAATCTGAAAATTGGAACTAAGAAGAAAAAACAACAAGGTTCATGCAATTGTGTTGATTTCAGAATCGCACACACAACAAGGTTGTTAATGTTGCAAGTATTGTGAATAAATGTAGCTTTATGTGAAAAGACCCAACTTTCGAAAAGACTGAAAATGAAGAAATATGTTTAATTGTTCATGTAACGATGGATGCAGCCATTCATCAATGGTGTGCTTTTTCCCATGAAGAGAATTACAAAAAACAACAAATAGACTAGCCTTTTGTCAACTTACTAGCTGAAAATTCAAGTTTTCTTTTGCATATTCCAAATAATTTTTGATAACATTATTTGAATGTTTGAAAGAGAAACTAAATATCAACCTGCTTCGTCAGATGATTGGTTTGAGATGTCCTACAGATTGCTATGTATTGCTTTTATTTTGAAGGTTTATGTCCAAGTTGATTGGAAAACCGTTGGGAATATGCATAAGTCGTGAGAAGAGTTTCATATTCAACTTGATGTGAAGTTGCAACAGTATTAACCATCAAGACTGTTGGTGCTGTGTTTGTTGTATTTCATACCAAAATATTGTGCATGTATTAACTGGATAAGTTTCTGCGAATAGACACCTATAAAACCTAATAGTCTGTGCAAGTAACATACAGTGATGTCCCAAAAGAATAATATTATTATATATTAAACAAAAGAGTAAGCATCTGAATATAGATATAATACCTTCTCTCTTTCTCTTTCCATTCTCTTTTCTTCTTCTTCTTTCTTCTTTCGAGCACGTTCTCTGCGAGTCACAAGGAAATTCATGATAAACAAAGTGACATGTAGGTTTAGACTGTTGCTTAGGCTAACAAATTTATTTAGTCAACAAGTTGTAGACTTCAAGAGGTATACTTCAACAGAATCTCCTAGTTTATGAAACATGATCGTGAATCTAGTGGTATGGAAAACTGAGCTAAATGATTTAACCGTAGCTAAATAAATAAAGTGTAGCAAATTGAAAATTATTGACCTAGTGAACCGCTGAAGCACATGAGGTGTTGGTGTGCTTTTTTTGTCTATCACAAACTGTGTTGTCTACAACATGGATGTGTCTACGACGATCCTCCGCATATTGAACGGTAAGAAGAAAATTGTAGCACACATCTTTAGTAAATGGTTATCTACAATATACAGACCCATTTACCTAACCAGTTTTGCTTGCTAGACCATATTTGTGTGCACACTTTGAATTACTGCAAGTCTAAGTCATAACAAGTGTAATTTAAAGTCCTTATAACAATATATAGTCATACTTTAGTCTCATTTCTAAACAGAATTTTTTTACCCAATCAGCGTCCAATCCAGTAAATTAATTACTTAATCTAAAATTATATAAAGGGAAAGTTAATTACTTAAACCTGAAAAATATGCATAAGCATGATAACCATGTGCATATTAATTTCAAATCTAAAGAATATGCACAAAAAAGAATGTTAAGCATGTCGATATACATATGAGAAAAGGAGTAATTAGTACCAAGAAATACGTTTTAAAATAGCGATCACAGATTAATTACAAGTAACACAAAGGGACCTTAATTCTTGTGCTTTCTGTTTCACTTCTTCTGGGGTCAATGAAGGTTTTGTAGCTTCCTTTTTTTCTTTAACAGGAACCTGAAAGTTTACAAGCAAAATCTGATTAAATAAACGTTATTACCAACCCTTTTTTTTTGCCGTTATTATCAACCATGTCCGAGTTTGGACTTTGAAATCTAGAACTATCTTATGGAAAAATGCGTTTGAAGGAAAGATAATCATGTTGAATGCCAAAGAAAAATCTATGAGAAGTACAAATATAAATCTATCAATCAAATAAAATGCGGGTACATTATATCATATTGCTTATAAGTAGACGGCGAGATCTGACAAAAAGAAGATGATGAGAATTGTATAATCTTCACCTAAGCATTCCTACACCAAAAATCGGAACTTAATGATCAAAGGGCAGCTACACCTAATTATAACTGCTATCATACACTACGCATACTGAGGGATTCATTAGGAAACAAAATATACTAATATGACAGGACTGAGACAAAAAATATACCGAATAAGCAAGATTCATATTTGATACTATATGATTCCCCAGCAGTGATTATTACATGAGGACTTATCCAAGGTTTTAAGTATTTATATGAGAATTGCTCGAGGTACAAGTTGTGTCCCACTCCCATTTTAGTTTTATCTTTATGGTTTAAGTTGCGCTTCATTTTAACGTTATCGTGAAGTGTAATGTGTCATGTAATGTGATGTATTATGTTTTGTTTTATTTTATTTTAGTTTTATTGTAAATTATTTTTTCCATAATTTTTCCCTATAAATAAACATATAAGTCCGATAACATACAAAGATATATCAATATAGTTATGCAAAGATAAACAAGATTCATTGATACAAAGATAAAGTGATACCCCCTCTTACCAAAACATCAACCTCTAAATATTGCTAATTATTATGTCGAACATCCCACCAGTAACGGATATCCAACTCGCTTAGCTTATTTCAGTAAGATGCAATTTCATTTTACGATTCTAAAGCCTATTCAACAGTCCTCCAAGATAGAAGTTCGTCCAACGACTCCAACCACTCTTTAAACTCACATGAGTACCTTATAACTCTTAAATTGCGATGATAAACATGATTACCGGCTCTAACGATGACTATCGTGGCAACAAATCCACAGTGATAGTAATCTAATAATGGCTTGTTGCTTTTGCTCATTGTCGTCCCCCTTGTTCTCATATCTCTTGTTTGTTTTTGTATTTCTCCAATATTATATTTTTTTATATAGTAGAAATGAATTTTGTTTATGAGTTATTTATAATTGGAAGAGTATAATAACGCGGGTACGAGAAAATAAATTATATTTTCTCCTTCATATTGTAAGGATATGATAAACAAATTAAAACAACATTAAAAAAATGTACACAGAACAAAAGAAAATTGAAGATGTATAAGAATAATATGCAGAAAATCATATATAATCATAAATTTATAACTCAAATTGAAGCTTTAAAAAGGTAAATCGACAATGGGCTGATGCGCTATAGCATTGAGCCACTTGCTCTAGCTTTCGAAACTCATGGAAGTGTTTGCTACCAGCTAACTAAATGTAGCCCATTGTTGTAAAAAAAAAACGCCTCAACACTCGCCTCAAGGCCCGCCTCGAGGAAATAAGAGATAAAACGCCTTGAGGCTTATTCCAAAAGGCTTTTTACCTCTAAAGCTTACGTCTCAACAACTTGAGTCATACAAAACGCATAAAGCGTATTCCTCAAACAGCTGAGGCATATGACTTACAAAACTTTTAATCTTTAGTTGCAGATATTGACATAGATAAAAGTCATTAAATTTTAATTATTTAATGAAAATAAAAAAGACAATTTAAGAATATAAAAATTAGCATTTTTTACTTTTCAATTTCAATATCGACATGATCAAGTAAGATTGTGAACGAAATAATGATCATGAGCAATGCAATGAATTTTTTTATTGTTATTTAAAGAATGTTTATCAATAAATTTTGTTAAATCTCGAAATAAATTTTGCAAATCGATTTGAATTGATAGAACGTATCAAAATTGGAGTTCGATATATCCTCAAATAGTTTTAAAAAATCAAAATTTGAATTATATGAGTTTCAATTATTTATTTTTAATCTATAGTAAAAATATATACTTGGTAAAAGTCAGATCTTAAATTATTTATTTTTCATTTTTTGCATTGGTTAATTTAAAGTGTCAGATTTTTATTATTTGTTTGTGTTTTATTTTTACCCGAAAAGCTTACGCCTTCAACGTTTCGAGGCTTACGCCTCGCCTCGTAGACCTGAAAACGCCTCATGTACGCCTTTCGCATTTTAAAATTTTGAATGTAGGCACCCTGTAGCAAAAAAATTGGGTGTTACCCAGTGTTATTAATGGCGCACGGCGCAAAAAGGCGTAAACCCTCTCTGCAGCCTTTGCGCACGACGCGGCAAATGACGCACACCTTTTTAATTTACTTCGCATCTTTGCACTTTTTAAATAAATTTAATATTTTAACAAAAAATAAAAAAAACAATATTTTCAGCTAAAACATATGCAACAATGATTTTTATGCATTTTACAAAAAAACATGAAGCCTAAAATTTCAAGCACTATAGTTTTCAAATCCAAAATAATAATACACATTAATGATAAACTAGAAATCTGAATGTGATACAGTAATTATATTTTCCAAATCAATGTCTGTATCATCAGATTCATAAGCTTCAGCATCTTCCTCATCCATATCATTTAGATATATTTTTTCTTCGTGGTGATGTAATTATGTTTTAATATAGCTAGAAAAAAAAAGATATTAACAAAGTTATTCACATTTCATGTCATTATGATAATAATAGTAATAGTAGTAGTGATGATAAAAATATTTGTAGTAGTAGTTATAGTAGTTTGAAATGCGAGAAAAACAAAAAAACCATAAAATAAAGAAAATGTGCGTCATTTAGCGCGCATTTTCATATGTGCTGCGCCACAAGCAAAAAGGCGCAAACGCCGCGCCGCACCGCACGCCTTTCACAACTATGGTGTTACCCTAGTTGGCATTCTTCTTGGGAATGTTCTTAAAAGTTCAACAAGCTTCAAAATGTTGTGATGAGAAAGAAAATAGAACGAAAAAGGGAAAGGGAGGGGGCATGAAGAGAAGAAGAAAAGGATTATTAATTGAATGCGATGCCATTTTTACCCAAAAATACATATGATTTGGAAGGACACATGATTACAAATGCTAGGCTTTTTGTAAACCTTATCAACTCATATCCAACTCAAGACTGCACCTGATGAAGCCATTACAAATACAAGCAGTGTTTCGTACAGTAATTCAAACCTAGTTCATATGCTACTAGATTTCACAATTTTCCAGATGCTAGAAACAAACATGGTATGCACGGATAATCATCATTCATTGCTAGGGTTAACACTGAATTAAAAGGATCAAATATTATCATATTTTATAACTAAAATAAACTACTGTCAATTCACCAAGCAATCATAATGACTTCACGATGATGCGATAATATGTGTGAAACTGGTGTACCAGAGGCATCTGATCAATGTCTGCATCATCCTCATGTTCCGCAACCCAGTTTACAGCAGCCTCAACACTATTGTTCCCTAAATGAGCATTAAATAAAATTATTAATATCAGGAGCTGTCAGTATAAAACAATACCACAACTCAGAGGGAATATGACTTTTTCCTCGAGATGTTATTGGTAAATGTTGTGCATTGATATTGCCATTTTCCGATCCAGTAGGAATCAGACTTATGTATTTATGTTTTCATTTATATATTGTGTTTTGACATAAAATATGTTTAACAGAAGAGCAGAACACTTGGAAGCATTCACAGGAACGTGACTTTTGAATATATCATCTTAGCAAATTTACAAATTAAAAGTATTGTGAGTCATTATCTTTTAATAAAAAGGAAAAAACAAAAAAAAAGGCCAGAATTTACAAGAATAAACTGCGAGGGAGTATACACTTAACACATATGCTATGCCAATCATCAGATTAGTAGAGGTAGCTGCTTGATACAAGGCTTGAATATGTAATTTTTGCTCAGTTGACTATGTCACAAACCTACTGAGCAATCTCACAGGTTTAAACACAATATGATTTGTATGCAAAAGTTAAGTATTTTTTTCCGTACGTGTCCATTGCCATCTATGAGTAGACTTAATGCTGGATATCAATTGTTTGCTTTTAAAAGTATCACAATTAGTTCAATAGGGGAGGCATGCAACTAGACAAAGAAAGCTTCTTGAAATGTTTGTCATCTCAGTTAAAGTTAGCACATGTTTAGGAATAAAAGTAAGCTATATTTCCTAGTCTATTGATTAAGAAACAAGTTAGGGGCCTGAGTTTAGGAAGTAGTAGTTATTTTCTATTTTTAAAGCTCATCGAATGTAATCATCAAATTAATAAAACAATGTAGTTCTTTTGAGCTTAACCATTTAATCTTAATCCGCGATCCGCCAAATCCTAAGATGGTACCAGAGCTAGATTTGGGAGAGAAGGTAGAGAGATCCAAAGGGCTGAGGAAACGAGTAAGCGAGGGTTTGAAAAAGAAGCAAAAGATCCCAAATCCAAATTTTATGTGACCCAAAATAAAAAAAATAAAAAAAAGCCCCAGTGCATTGGCTGCTCCAAAGAGCTAACCACCCAACCACTCCTCAACCGTCATGTGTACTGCCGACAACGACGCTGCCACGGTTACCTCTAACACCCATCAAGCCCTCAAATCCTGGACCTCTCAAATAAAAGACATGGCAGTGAAGGCATCCAGAGCTTACCAGCATCATGGCAGGCTATGCACAAGACCCGGTATGAAATACACAAATACCGACTTGCCTGTATCGAAGTCTGATCGGCTTCAACATTCTTACAACGGAGCCAGAAATCACAGTTTGTGCTCAACGTCCAGGTTTTTTCCACAAGGTTTATCGAGCGGTGGCGCGACTCTAGGCTCGACGAGCAAGGAAGAAATAGGGGAATGCGATGGTAAGGAGTGGGTTGAAGAGGTGGAGCCGGGTGTTCAGATTACGTTCGTTTCAGCATCGGATGGTGGAATATGCTTAGTCGAGAGATGTTTAATAAGTGACATCTATTTGTATTGTGTTCATAGTAGTTAAGGCGCTAAGGCGCAAGCATCGAGCCTAGGGCTTTCTTGAGTCTTGGGCTTTTTTGTGTGCCTTTTATATGAGTTCGATCTGCTATTTTACTAACTACAAATTAATTTTTAAACCATATTATATAATTCATTCAATTATTTACATATTTTATTAATAAGATTTAAATTTTAAACCATATTTTATAGTTTGTTGAACAATGAAATTTTTCAGTTAACTATTTATAAACAAAATTTTGAATTTAGCCAAAAAAGGGCCTCAAACTGCAAAAAGGCGCACTCAAAATGCAAAAAGACGCAATCCTTGAGCCTTAGGCTTTTTGCGCTTAGGCGCACCTAAGCGCGCGCCTTGATAACTATGATTGTGTTATTTATTATTTATTATTAGTCTAAGCTATAATCTATTTGTATTGTGTTATTTATTATTTGAAGCATATTATGATTTGTGAATATGAACGTTCTTCATAAATTAAGAACAATGAAGTGATTTTGCAATTCAAGTTTAAGTTATTATTTTTAAAATAGCATTCATAAAAATTATTATGTAAAATACCAGTTTTTAACATATCATATACCCCGAGATTGTTTCGATATGAGCTTTCATACCCGAGATGGAAATTTGAGACAAACCCCCTAATTAAACTCATCTCGTCCGAAATCTCCAATAAGTTGTCATAACAATAACGGATCCAAGGATAATGGAAAGGTTGACACAATAATAGGGAAGACAATTCATTTGTCTTTGAGATTACATGTGAGTGAACACGTTACAAACAAGGTTTTCAAAATAAGATTCATATCGTAAATCGTAAATTCAAATTATAAATCGAAATGGGATTTAAATCATAAATTGTGGATTCAAAAAACTTATATTTAAAATTTTGTACGCATTTTGAAATTAATTTGATATTTAAACTTCTATATCTAAACCTAAGACATCAATTTTTTTTCTCTTTTTCCAATTTTAATTTGTTTGGAAATGATTAAAATTGGAATTGTAGACCCAAATGAATTTATTGAATATATTAACTTGGATTGAATGATTTTTCTAAAGTGTGATATTAGTTTGGTTTGAATCGCAATATAAATTGAATCGTAAAAGGGAGATACGATTCGAAACGAGATTCAAATCGTAGGATTTTAAGATTTTTGACAACAATGGTTACAAATGTTACCCAGAAATAATGCTTATATTTCCCGTTGTCATATACGTGGGTTTGATCCTAGTGAGCAAGCTTCTAAGTTTCAAATAAAATAAACCCACTAGCAATCAATTCAATAATGCAATGCATAATGGAAAATGGAAATGTAGAAGATGAATGCAAACCCCAATGGTATAAATTGCATAAACATCGACATTTATATATATAGCCGAATAATCCAATATCCAGTCTAGTCAATAGCAAATAGCGCAAGGTTTGCGCTTTGCGCAATAGCACGTGTTATTTGGTTCATTTTTTATCATCTAATCAAGTATATTTTGCCTAGCATTTTTTTATTTTTTGCATAGTTTGCGCCATATCCAAACAGTTTAGAATTTCAAATACAAGCGCTATCATATTTCATATACGTACTAGATATTATTTGATGTAAATGTAATTATATTAGAAAAAATTAATAATTTCATATTATACATCCCAAATATTTGATAGATATAATATACTCGTGTTTTACAAAATTTAAAATTTATTTATATATTTGTAAATATGATGAAATTTATTCCAATTTATGAGTAACGATGGGATAAAACTCCACAAAATATTTACATGAAAATTCACTTTTGCATAAAATGTTGAAGGTTTTCTAATGACAAAAACTAAGAGAAACCATAAACAAAAAAAGGGGTGCGCTTTTTACAGGTCCCTGTTAAGTTTTAAAATTAGGCTCACATCCGATCATAAACTTATTGTAAATTTAGTCCCTATTTTTCGAAAATTCAGCATATATATATATATATACATATGAAAAAATCACGTAAATTCTTATTTAAATAAAACATGTAACCGCAAAAAAAATCAGATCAAAAAACCATCAACCAACGCATCAACATAGTAGTCAAGGCGCTAAGGCGCAAGCATTGAGCCTGGGGATTTTTTGAGCCTTGGGTTTTTGTGTGTGCCTTTTATATGAGTTTGATCTGCTATTTTACTACCTACAAATTAATTTTTAAACCATATTTTATAATTCATTCAATTATCTACATATTTTATTAATAAGATCTAAATTTTAAACCATATTTTATAATTTATTGAACAATTAATTTTTTTTTAACTATTTATAAAAAAAATTGAATTTAGCAAGAAAAGTGCCTCAACTACAAAAAGGCGCACTCAAACTGCGAAAAGGCGCAAGCCTTGAGCCTTGGGCTTTTTTGCGCTAAGGCGCGCCTAAGCGCGCGCCTTGATAACTGTGCGCATCAAAAACAAAAAATAACGAAAAATGCATAATAGTATGCAAGTATTTGTATTTTCGTGCATACATCCATTCATGTTTTCAACTCATGCAACTGTGATTGATTTTTTGGGCATACATCTATGCAGGTATTGCGTAATTTTTGCATACAAGTGTGCAGAAATTCACATGCATACGTATCAGTTCAAATTCCTTCATGCAATACTTGCATACATGTGTGCAAGTATTTCATATAGTTGAACACATGTATGCAAGTTTATGACCAGATTTTCAGAACAATACAACGTATGCAATAGTTGCATACAAGTATGCAGCTATTGGCAAAAGTTGCATACATGTATGCAACTTTTTTTCTTCCGTGGACTTCTGAGAATATCTCCAGATTTTAGAAGAAAAAAAATTTACCAGGTAGCGCCAAAAATTTTGGTCAAAAAAAGAAAAATGCGGAACTTCAAAAAAAGGGTTGGATTTACATGTAAAACATGGGAGGGATGTAAGCCTCATTAAGTTTGCTTTTAGGGATGTATGCCTAATTTTCACCCAAAAAAATATATAAAGTGAAAATAAGAAATCTAAATAAAAAGGGTGATGCTACTTTACCCGTCTAGTATTTAGGTAAAATGTGCGAATCAATTATAATGGATGAAATCAAGGGGGGATAATAGTAATTTGTCCGTGGACCACAAAATTTTTGTCTCTCTATCGCATAGATTCACAAAAACAGTTTCGATGGAGTAGAATTAACATATATAAAGTCTACAATAACAAAATTCAAATAAACAAAGTAAAGCGATTCAAGTGTACAATAACAAAACATAGAAATTACATAATACTTCTAAGTTTTTAAAGCCTGCCCGTAGAAATTACATAATACTTCTAAGTTTTTAAAGCCTGCTCACTAGTGTCATCCAAATCAAAATCATCATCATTATTTAAACAATCATTGGTTTCTTCTTCTTTCAAGTCATACTTTACGTCGCTTTCCTATGAATCATTATAAGTACAATGGCGTGCTATTTTGGACTTTATTCACGGTCCAAACCTTTTTAAAAAAAACAAAAAACAAAACAAAACAGCACGCCATTTAGAGCTATGCATTGTTTTGCGCTTTGATAATAAGTGTGCTATTTTTGTGCTATAGGAAATCCCTACGCTATTATAGGTACAATAGTGTAAGCTCTATTTGTCGGTGTAGTGCATGCTTTGATAACATTGCTTATATATATCATTTTCAAAAATATAAATTGTTAACCGGGGTTAACATAGATTACCAGGAATCATATAAATATAAAATTTTAAAATAGTTTTTGTCCCCCTCTAAATTCTTTAGGTGTCGGTATTCTGAACAGATAAACTAACAGGAAACCCATGGAACAGACCAATGCCAGTCAGATTAGTGTTAGTGTTGATTTAATGTTTAAGCAAATTTACTCAGATTACACATAGCATGCAAAATATGCATACATTATAATACTGTCAGAGAAAAACTCTTCACCTGAATAATGGAGTGCTCTAGTTGCTCGAGCAGACGGAAATCCCATTGATTCAAGTTGCCCAAGAAGACTTTTATCCACATCCGGGACAACCATCTCTACATAATATAGAATATCAAATGCTTAAACATGATTTCACACAAACTCGAACAGCTTACAAGGAGAAAATACATTTTATATAACATATGATACACCCAAGAATAAAAATTAATAATGTTTATAGTCCCTATCGGCTATCTAATATCTCAACTTGCAACTTAATCATCTAAACTGCACGAAAGCATCAAACTTTTGAAAGAAAAAATAAACTTGGCAGGTATTTTTCTTGCACACATCATCTGCCATAATCCAAAGATAATTTTATGAAAATCATGATAAAAAGCTCACCTTGATCCTGGTCCACGCTCTCACCATCTACATCCATACTAGTTTTTTTAACCTCCAAATCAATAGGCTTTGCAGCTTCCATGGTCTTATCTACAAAGTCGCCGTGTCCAGTCCTTTTGGTATGCAGATCCATTTCCTGCAAAATCATTTTCAGTAGAAACTCAAAACCCTATAAATCCTTAAATCAAACAGAATGGCTTGGACTATAAGACAATCTGAGTATTGGAATAGTCACCGTTTTCGATCTGCATGGTTTTTGACACGTAGAACAGACGAGATTGAGAACGGCTTCTGTAGATTCGGCGAAATTAGCGTGGGATGTAAGCTCTGCATGCTCTTGCGCTTCTTCCACGCTTTTTAAAAGTTGCCCGCAATCTCCACATTGAAGAGAAAGGCCTGACATTTCTTGATAGTAATTCCAAGAATCGAGAGTGAGGAAGAAGGATGTAGATTCGTTACTTCACCTACCCAAAACTGTCTTGCGTAAACCCTATGCCCAAAACTATCTTAGCTAAAGAAGCTCCAAATTCCAATAGGGAAGCAAATTTTGTCGGTCCCTGATCGGAAATAAGTCTACAACAATAATAGTGTGGATTGACGTCTGATTTTCGGAAAGGGTGAACCCCCTTATTCAAAATGATTATTCATTCCATTTTCATTTTCATCTTATCTCTCAATTTTACCTATAAAAACTATTGTTATGCGTTCATTATTATTTACAGTGGACATTGTAAAAATAGTAACAACGCCATGAAAGGCATACATGCTAGATTATTTGTTCAGTATCATGTACATGCATGGTTACATTTGTGCATATTGAGTAAAATGCTCCCATTGCCAAATGAACACGAACAAGGAGAAAACAAACACAAAAAAAGGCATCTGCTACAATTTCTCGTTGGTAGGAGTGAGATGTCAAAGATTGCGACACAAAATGTAATGCTTTGTATAAATAGGAGGGAGTAGCCAGTAAAAGTATATATTAAATCATCTTCATTGGTGTTAATCTCCATGTATATTGCAAACAGCTTAATGGAAGATAGCATGAGTGCATGACTAACAGTGGCAGTGGTAGTTTCTAGAAGAAAGGACCACGGAGAAGTGGGAACAGCGAAGTAAAATCTGGAGGAAAAGGAAAAGTAGCGTGAGAGAAAGGAAAAGTAGTAGCATGAATGAAATGTTAGGGTTATTTTGGGGGAAAATGGGATGTGTTGAAGAGAAAACGGGGTGTGATGTTTATTTTGTGATTAGCGGGTGGTGAAGAGTAAAACATGGGGTGGCAATAGACGCACCTTTCGGAAAACCATGCTGAAAACGGAAACAAATACATCCAGATACGAAAATAGTCCTCCAGTTTTTTTTTTTTTTTTTTTTTTTTTTTTTTTTTTTTGTGTGTGCCTTTTTTTTTTGTCTTTTCCTTTTTCCAAATTATACTTTAAATCATGTGAACTATTTATTTTTAATATTTTAATAATTAATGAGATTGAAAAAAAATTATTAAACTAAAATTTTTCATTCTCACTGTTAGCACCATGTACATTGTTTTTTCGTTCTCTGACGAAAAGGATATACAATCCAATGAGCATATGACTAGAAGTACCAAAACGGTCGATCAACGGGCCTAATCGATAGTGAATAACACATATATGCTCAAGGAAGCCAAAAGGCATCAAGTTCACAAATTACCACCAAGTTCATGGGTATATAGATAATAATATACATAACAATAACAATGATACACCACACATTTTGTTAGGGTTTCCGTAAGATCACTACACAATTAGATTTTGAAAGAGTGAAGAAGATAACAATAACAAGCAAATTCCTTCGACCAAACATTTATTAATCCACCAAATTATTACAATGAAAGCCTAAAAAATAATTGAGAATTTATCTCAATTCCAAAAAAACAAGTTTTTTATTTTTCCTTTCCTTCAAGTACAACTAAATCTCTCCCTAATGAGATGCTTATATAGGAAAATAGAAAGACTAGATCTAAAACCTAATTACACCCTAAAATATATCAAAAATAAATATTCCTTAAAACTTGTTCAAAACAAAGTTTTCCCTAAAATATCTCAACATATCCATAAAACTCAGTCAACAGATCATAAAATCCCGTAACTTCCAATATCTCCACTTTAATATTCATGTGATGAATATCACAAACCATAACACATTTGTACCAACAATTAAAGCTGCAGTGTCAAAACTTGCATTGTTCCATGCATTTGAGGCGAAACAAAAGCAGTTTTTATTTCGTTTAAACCAGATTGACCAGTAGAAGGCTAAGGCAAGTAGGCATGTGGGACAATTCACCAAGCAAGCCACCTAAAGCTGGTTCACTGATACATTGGAAATCTCTCCTATAATACACAGATGAGAGAAGCAAAGAGCTTACAGTATGAAGCTAAAGTGACAATCAAAGAAAATGTGCGAGAAGTTAGTGTAGTTGGAGCAAAGAATATAAAAATGACACCCTAACGATGTTTTTTCAGCATTTCAAGTGTGTTATGTTTTTTTCATCAACACAAGCCACATGTGCAACTTAAATTTTGGTAGCAAATTAAGGTTTTGGAGGAATTTATAGTTGAGGAACGTATCAAAGAAGTTGTAGAGATGATGGAGACTCTTTACCAAGAAGGAAGCATCGGTTTCAAAGCCTAGAGAAAGATATTCTCCTCAGGAGAAAGACATACATCAGTTGTTAGTGGTACACCAAAGCAGGATCCCCTTATAGTAAATGGAGGAAGAAGGAGCGTTGAATCTAAAGACAAATAAGTTGAAGTTTACATAGCAGCATAAGATGTTCATCCAGATAGTCTAAGGTTTAGAGCTTCTTTGAACCATTTCTCATCCACGTTTAGCTAAAAATGATTTACTAAATAGAGATGGATTGATTACCCCCCACCTACCTTCATGCTTCAGTCTACATATCTCTTCTCCTACTTCACAAAGCAATCACGAGTGATACCCACTCCCTACCTTTCCAAAGAAGGCTCTCCTTATGTAGTACATTCGTTTCATCACTGATTTGGGAGCTTTATAGAATGAGAATCAAAAAGTTCACAATGAAGAGAGGACAGAGTTAACCAAGGTAAGTCTGCCGGCTCGAGACAGGCAAGACCCTTATCTGACCTAGAGACTACATGTAAATTTTTTGATTGATAACAACAATATGACATAATATAAGGGAAATTCTATTGGGACACAAAATTTAGACACAATTGGTGACACAACTAATCTCCACCATTGGATCACCCCATGAATTACACCTCTCCACATAAAGACAAAAATATCCAACGGTTGAGGCTTTGTGTCTCAAAGTTTGTGTTTAATTTTGTGTCCCAATAGCCGGCCCCATAATATAAAATATAGATATTAATATATTGTATATAGTGCAGGATATTATACAGATGTTGATTAAGAAGATAACACATTATCAAAAGAAGATTCAAAAGGCTGATATAAAGACTGATGAAAAGATTTAAGAGTTAGAGATTGAAGGCTTTGAATCTGAGGATTCAGGATTCGGGATATTAAGATAAGTTTATAGAGTCTTGTAATATTATATTTTAAGTATAGCATTTACTTGATCTCTTCTCATTTGGAATAGGTTTTAAATCTCCTAATTTTTCGAAATGTTCTTAAATATCATGGTTTTCAAAAATCATTTTTAAGAACACTATTTTTAAATTTAAACAACTTTCCTAATAGTTTTCAAATTAATCTCTTTTTTTTAATTTGTTCGGGGGAAAACCGACAGCAGTCGTAACTTCCTCCCTCCTCCTAGTGCACCTAGCTCGGTCCGTGGATACCACATAAATGGTTAATCGTAGCGTATGCATATGATAAACTCTTTTAGCATGTCATTTCGGGTTTCGAAATCGCATTGTTGTTACCTCAACATAAGTCCTTAACCGTTGGGCTAATGCTGCGAACAATTAATCTCTTATTTATAAATGTATTATATTTTGGGTAATTAATTTATAAGGACAATTAACATTAAAAGATTAACCATAAGGACAGCCGCTCCATTTTTTTATCAGAAGGACTGCTCCGCTTTATTTTTTATTCAGAAAGACAATGTACATAAAATCTTCTATCGCGTTGGCCATCTCTCCAGCGATTTCATCGTCATCTTCAAAAATTTTGAGCTCCTCAATTATCATGTGAAACAGCAATTTATCAATCTCGCTCAATTATACGTCATTTATCAATCTCGCTCAATTTCAGACAATCGATTCAAAAATCAAAAGTAACAAAAACACGAAATCATCTTGAGTAGCAACCGATTCAAATTCCTCATCATTTCAGACAACCGAACGACACCCAAAAATCATACGAAACAGCAAAAATTGGCACTTAAATGTTTTTTTTCCTTAACATTATAGCAGCTTTAGGTATCAGTTTGCAATTTTTTAAGGTATTAGTTTTCCTGTTTGAACTGTATTATGTGTTTTTTCATGTGATTTTGTTGTAGTGTTAATTTGTAGTTGTATTGTTGCATCAACTTTGTAACTCGGTCGAACTTATTTCATTTTAATCAATCAACCTATGGTGTAAACATATTTTTACATTAGTTTTTCTTTAAAATATTGCATCAGTTTTATATTTTTTTAAGCATCAGTTCAACAGTATTAACTGTGTTCTATTTTTTATTTTTATTTTCATGTTATTTTGTCGCTGTGGTAATTTTGTAGTTGCACTGTTGTATTAGCTTTGTAAGTCAGTCGAACTTATTTCATTTTAATCAATCAAACTGTGATGTAAACATTCTTTGCATTAGTTTTTCTTTAAAATATTTTAGCAGTTTTTAGGTATCAGTTTTATATTTTTTTAGGTATCAGTTTTGTGACTTTATGTATCAGAACTGTGTCAAGGAATTGCAGTTTTGAGTTGTTTTCTTTGGTAAATGATTTTTTCATAGCCAACATTAATTCGAACTGATAACCACTAATTAAAATAATAATACAAATCAACTCAATTCAATTATCACAAAAATAATAGTTATTCTCCATAATACACACTGATTAAAAAAATATTAGCAATCAACTTAATTCAATTCTCACAAAAATGAGATTTATTCTCAAAAATACCCACTGATATTAATTCAATAGTTGTATATAATGTTGTTATGATCTAATCGCTTATATCATATGATACCTACAATGATACATAACTGATATAATAGGATCGATTGTTTTTAAGATCACAGGTAGCAGTTTGTATCGGTGTTTTAATTTTTTTTTGTTATGATGCTCTTTGAACATTCAATGGGTATCAGTTTTACTCTCCCGTAGGTATCAACTAGTTGTGAACCCGTGCTTCGCACACGGGCAGCTAAGGAATAGTACGTGTAAAGAAGCAACAAAGTGGAGTTGGAGTTTGGTGTGTTTAGTTTTGTTTGGGTTGACATGAAAAGAGGCGACAACTGAATTAGTCGTCTAAGCATATATTACAGTAGGTGGTGTATGTAAGGAAACGATATATGTTTACGGCAAAATTAGTTTATTACAACAAAAGTTAAAAGTATTAGATCTTGGTTATCAAATTGGTAATTGCTGGAAATATGGACAAAATGGTAGATGGAAAAGCGAATGTAAAGGATAATTTGAGTTTGTTAATGGGTAAAGAGAATAAGTGAACAAAGATGTGGTATGAAAATTAGTGACGTAAATGCTACAATACTTTTTATGTTATTTGATTGAATTAATGTAAATTTATCATTGCTAAAAAAAATGAGTTAGTATTTTTAGGAGATCAAATAATATTGATTTTAGGGTGCGTTTTTAATGAATGGTAACTGAATTTGAGTGTGACACCATTATAAACAAAATGTGTTTTTTGTTACGAACGGAGTATTAGAGCATTGTATTTGAAGGGGTTATTTAGCTGTTAATTTATCTGTTTTGAATTAAATTACGCGATTAAATTTAATACGTGTTTTTTATGTGATTGACAACATTTTGAAAAAATTGTAATGTTACTCTCATATTGTCAAAACATAATAATAAATATCTTGGATTATAAAAGAGTATGCAAACTATAGTATCAATTTTGTGAATGACAACATCCCGATTTTTAAGTGTATTTTATATAATAATTTAATTTAAATTTTGATATCTATTTTATTTTATTCGTTTAAAACTCAATTTATTTTAATTTTTGGTTTAAAACTAAATTATTTTGGATTTTATAACAATTATAAATTATTTTTGATATGAGTATAATTATAATAGGAAACAATATTGTCAAATTCCAAAAATTCAATCGAGTTCATTCATTTTGATTTAAAATTTATTTCTTAATAGTTTATTTTGAATAGTATACTCGTGACATTTTATAACTTGTTTTCAATATTTATAAATTTTATCTTTGATTTTATTACAAAATATTTCTCTATTTGATTTATTTAAATCGTTCGTTATATATTTTAGACATCGTTTATTTATATATTTATTTTTAAACTATTCGTTTATGTTATTTGATCTGTGGTTTAATTTAAAAAATTATTTCGATCAATAAAATGCATGCTTTAGTATGTTACGTCATCGACTAACTAAGTACAACAATATTTGAAAGTTATTTGTACTTCGGTTCCCATATCGACTCCTAATCTCGTTGACATTGCTTACATTTAAATTTGAAAAAAAAAATGTTCATTATATTTACAAACATCTGTCTGTTCACTTTATATGTTTTAAAGCGTCCGTTATATCATTTCCAAAAAAAATTCGTTATATACTTTCTTGACCGTTTGTTCCTTTTAGTTTAAACCATTTAATTTTTTTATTTTCAATTGTATTTTGTTGTTTGAAATTCAATTTTTTTGGTTTCCATCATTCAAAATTTAGAAATACATCATATTGTTTCTATTCGGATGAGATTTAAATTTTGTTAACAGTTCATTTGCCTTGTTCATTTCGAGCGGATTTAGTTGCTAAATTATTCGTTTCCAACTCAGACTTTTCAAACAGTACATATGTAACATACATTCGGAAAGTGTGCAAAAAGATAACACAGAATAGTCATATAATACAAACCGTAGATTGATTACAAATTAGGAAAACAGTACATATGCATAGCGGAAAGAAAATGACTACAAATAAAAAAACAGTGCATCTGCATAACGTAAGAAGAAAACAAAGTCAAAGCACAAAGCATAGAAAATAAAAAGATGCAAAGCAGAGGAGGGAACATGGTAAAAGAAGGCAATCTTGAGCAGAAATTGAGGCGGAATTCATGGGTTAGCTCTCTTTTTACGACCAACTTTGAGTTCAGTAGATTTTGGCATATTGTTGTTATAGTCATCCGGTTCGTTGATTAGAATGCCATTAGTTTTTTTGTTCCTTCTTCTCCACTTGTTTTTCTGTCGCAGTTTCGCTTCTTTGTCAATGTCTTCATCGGTAACAATTTGTTTGCCCTTTCTTGCCGCGGATATCTTGTGATCGGCAATAGTAGACGAAGTGTCAGTGGTGAAGTCTTCCTGTTTTATTTGAACAGTCATTTGTGGATTTTCCTGTTTTCGCATCACAATCTTTGCAGCAGCTAGGTTTCCTTTTTTGTTGGAAATGTCATAATCGGTTGTCCTTGTTTCTATCACAGTTTGTGCACCGCATAGCGAATCAAAGATTTTATCAATATGTCTGTCACCGTTAGATTGATTCGACAATCCCACCATGTAGTCAACAGAGTAAGTAACCAATCCTTCAGCCTCTTTGTCAAAAGGAACAATGGTTGTTGTAGCAGTGTTGTCAAAAACGTCAATTGCTAATCGAAAACGATTAGTAGGAGAATTTATTGTTTTGCAACATTTTGGGCAGAAAAAATGGTTACCTATATCCTTCAACGTCTTCTTGCAGTTTGGACATGAAAGATAGAACCATCCCGCCGTGACGTTTACATTCATTATTGTTGCTGCGAATGAATATCTCGCACCCTGGTAATTAAATAATATGTAAGGAGAAGGAAAATAAATAATAAAATAGTATGCGAATATAACAAGTAATATACGGATGAACTTGCGTTTCTTATGGGATGTAGAACTTCTGATATGGTTTGGCGGGCTAGAGCAATAGATGAAGTAGAAGAAATGCAGTGGACAATGTTGTCTTCCAGTCCAGAGTTGAATTTCCTGCATTTTTGTATTTGTGATAATTTATGTCTCTGAGTTGCAATAGTAAGGATATAACAAACAAAATGACTACCATGTGAGTAGCTCCTTGCTTTGTGGCTCATCAATGTTTATGTAAACCTTTATAGCATTAGTCTGTAAGGGGTGATCATTCCCTTTCAGCGGAAAAACCTCAATAGGATCTTGCAATGATGTGATAGAACAAACAGCTTGAAATGAATATAAATCTCAGATCACAGAAAAAAATGCAACAGAGAACACACAAATTTATAATGGTTCAACCATCGCGAGATAGTGTACGTCCACTTCAATGGGGAAAAGATTTTATTAATATATTCAAGAGATTACAGAGTTTTTTTTAATGTAGAGCAAAAGAAATGAAGAATACAATGATCTCTCATCTACATAACATTCTCTATGTCTCTCTTTAAATAGAGAAAATATTACTTGGGGATGAGACAATTGATTTATGTAAAATAAATCAATTTATGGAAAAACAAATATTCCATTAATTAATTGGCATATGATTGATTGATAATTTCCCTTTTCTCCATCAATCAATCCCTTTTGCAATTTTAGTCTCTTTCCGTTACTTTTCTTCATGAAACATGACAACTAATTAAATGACAAACATTTCCAATATCCCTTATTCATTAATATTCCTTCCATTTCTTTCCATTCATTCCTTGCACAAAAAAGGTAACGAAATTACCATGCATATCTCCATAATTAATTAGATATGGAAATATTGTATCATTAAATTCCAATAATCTCCACCTTGATACAATATCTCATGCAACCTAGAGACTCCAATGTGAATGCTTCCCAATGAGTTCCTGCTAAATCCACCCCTCATTGCACTTTGTTAGTGAACTTCGGCAAGGCCACCGCCCACCAACAAAGTGTTGGAAGCATTCAAAAAACAAGGTAGACATTGTGCAACCAACTCCTATCTCTTCATACAAGAAGAATACCACATCTTCTATTGACTTCAACCAAGTCATTCTCTTCCCCATTGTGCCACCATGTGGCACCTAGCACTTCATCATGTGAATCAAGTTCGAGCAATGCTCGAACTTAGTAGCAGGTAATGCCTTCGTAAACATGTCTGCTGCATTTTCATTTGTGTAAATCTTCGGAAGACGAACTAACTTCTCCTTATTCATAGAGATAAGGAAAGACTCTCTTACCTCTATATGCTTTGTTCTAGAACTGAAAGCCAGATTTTCAGCTAAATGAATTGCACTTTGACTGTCACAATTCACCAAACAAGCATCTTGCATGAAGCCCAAATCACACAATAACTTCAAATAAAGTGCCTCCTTAGCTGCCTCAACTGCAGCTATCAACTTTGCCTCTGTAGTAGACAAAGCAACTATAGTCTGCAACCTCGCTCTCCAACTAATAGTTGTTCCTCCAAGTGTGAACGCATAGCCTGAGGTTGACTTCCTTCTATCTCTATCTCTGGCATAGTCTGAATCACAGAATCCAACCAAATTGAAATCCTTATTTCTGCCGCAAAAAACAAGCCCATAATCTAATGTTCCTCTAAGATATCTAAAAATGTACTTCACCACCTCCCAATGCGATTTTCGTGGATTTGCCGTGTATCTACTAACTAATCCAACAACTTGAGCAATATCAGGTCTAGTGCACACCATAACATACATCAAGCTACCTACTGCACTGGCATAAGGCACCTTCTTCATATAGGCCTTGTCCTTTTCTGAGACCGGAGAGCCTTGATTAGAAAGCTGTATATGCAAAGGCATGGGTGTGCTGATAGCCTTTGTACCATCCATGTTAAACTGAGCAAACACCTTTTGAATATATTCCTTTTGAGTAAGTCTCAAAAGTCCAAGCTTTCTATCTCTTTGGATTTCCATCCCCAAAATTTTCTTTGCTTCTCCAAGGTCTTTCATATCGAATTCCGCTTTTAATTTCAATTTCAATGCATCAATTTCAGCTTTATCCTTAGAAGCAATCAACATATCATCCACATACAAAAGTAAATACACCCAATTATTATTCTTTAAATGCTTAAAATAAACACATGCATCTTTAGTACTACGATTAAAACCATGTGAAAGCATAAAAGAATCAAACCTTTTGTACAATTGTCTAGGCGATTGTTTTAGACCATAAAGATATTTCTTCAACTTGCATACCCAATATGACTTTCCATCTACAATAAATACTTCTGGATGCTTCATGTAAATGGTTTCCTCCAAGTCACCATGAAAGAAAGCGGTCTTCACATTAAGTTGTTCTAACTCCAAATCGTAAGCGGCAACTATTGCAAGTAGGATTCGAATTGAAGTTTGTCTAACAACTGGAGCAAATATTTCATCATACTCTAGCTCCTTTCTTTGTGAAAACCCTTTGGCTACTAATCTTGCCTTGTATCTACCATCATCTTTTACCTTGAACACCCACTTGCAACCTATGGCTCGGCTTCCTTGAGGTAGTGGTACCAAATCCCAAGTCTTGTTCTTTTGCAAAGACTGTATCTCCTCTTCTATAGCGCAATTCCACTTCGAGTTGTCACTCAACTTCATGGCTTCTTCAAGGCTCAATGGTTCATCATGAATTACATGTAAAGCATACTCAAATTGATCATCAAGGCTCAATGGTTCATCATGAATTACATGTAAAGCATACTCAAATTGATCATCAAGGCTCAAATTTGCATAATGCCAATCTCCATATCTAATTGGAGCTCTCTTTGGTCTCTGACTAGCCCGAATGACTATATCGCCCGACTCTCCTTCAACTCCACCTTGAACTCCACCTTGAGCTCCACCTTGAGCTGAATCATCTCTAGCTTCATGACCATCACCATCACTACTAGAGGAAATATATGGACTATCATGTGATGTATCTTCAACTGCTCCGTCACTATTATCATAGTGATATCTCTACTTTGGGTTTGAAAAAACTGGGAATCTCGGTCTTTTCAGGCTTCTCATCAACTGAATCTGAACCCTCTGATAAACCTTCCAAAGGTTTGAACATTGCTGACTCATCAAAAGTCACATGTCTGGAGTGTATAAATTTCTTCGTAATTGGATTCCAAATTCTATATCCTTTTATGCCATCTGTATAACCAAGAAAAACACATTTGGAGGCCCTGGGCTCCAACTTGTCATGTCCTGTATTGTGAACATAAACTGGACATCCAAATATACGAAAATAACTTAATAAAGTGTTTTTACCTCTCCATACCTCCTCTGGAATCTTCCCATCAATGGCTGAGCACGGAATCCGATTAATAATATGTGCTGCAATTGAAATAGCTTCAGCCCAAAAACCCTTAGACATACCCGCAGTCAATATCAAGCAACGGGCCTTTTCAAGTAGAGTCCTATTCATTCTCTCAGCAACCCCATTGGATTGTGGATCACCAGGTGTAGTAAAATGTCTTCTAATACCACGTTGTCTGCAGTAGTCGAGGAACTCTTTAAAGACATATTCGCCACCATTGTCGGATCTAAGAATCTTCAATTTCCTTCTTGTTTGGTTTTCAACAAGAGCCAACCAAACCTTAAACTTCTCAAATACTTCCGACTTAGCTTTCATTACATACACCCAAACCTTGCGCGAGTAGTCATCAATGAAGGAAACAAAATAATATGCTCCACCAATAGAAGCTGTAGAGTATGGCCTCCAAACATCTGAATGCACATAATCAAGTACCCTCTTAGAAGTATGCATGCCATCGCCAAAAGAAACTCTGGTTTGCTTTGCCAATACACACTCCTTGCAAAAGTCCAACTTGTTGAAGATTTCTCCTTTGATCTTTTTCTTCTTACGAAGCAACTCTAAGTTCTTCTTCGAAGTATGACCTAATCTCATATGCCAAAGCTTGGTTGCATCCAAACTTTTAGAACTATCGACTCCAACACATGATTCTCCATGGACAGTGGTACCCATTAGCAAATACAGATTTTGCACCATAACACCCTTCATCAATACAAGTGCCTCTCTAGAAACTCTCAAACCATTTTTGACAATGGTTATTTTGCATCCCAATGATGCCAATTGGCCTAATGATATCAATGACTTCCGAAGACCTGGGACATAACGAACATTTGAAAGTGTGCGAACAATCCCATCATATATGCGAATGCGAACTGAACCAACTCCCATAGACTTGCATGTAGCATCGTTCCCCATAAGGATAGAACTTCCTTCTTTGGCATCGAAGGAAGAAAAATAATCCTTATTAGGAGTCATGTGAAATGATGCTCCAGAATCTAGAATCCAGTGGTCTGTAACATCTGATACAACCGATGTCAATAAGTCGCTACTGCCTTTCTCCATCGCAATAGATGAAGAACCATCAGTCTTCTTCTCCAAATCTGGATAGTCTCTTCTCCAATAGCCTGGTTTCTTACAATTATAGCACTTTCCATCTTTAGACTTATTCCGCGAATTAGGCTTCCTAGAATAGGAACGCCCCCAGTTATTCTTCACTTTCTTCTCTGCTCTTCCTCTCTCAACAAATAAGCCTGAACTACTACTTCCTCCATTACTATCACCAACACCAAACTCTTTCATCTGATCTCTCAACTCTTCACTGAGCAAACATGTCTTCACATCATCTAATTTCAATGTGTCTCTACCATAGATAAGGCTGTTAGCGAAACCAGTGTATCGCTCTGGAAGCGAACACAATAGAACCATTGCTTTTTGTTCTTCATCAATTTTCAACTCAACAGACTTCATCTTCATCAACAGGTCATCAAACACACTTAGGTGTGTCTTAATTGAAGAACCTTCCTTCATTTTATAAGTGAAGAAAGTCTTCAATAGGATCAGACGGTTGGTTAGGGATTTCTTCATGTCGAGGTCCTCCAACTTCTTCCAAATGCCTTTAGCTGTTGTCTCCTGACTGATTTCACAAATTACATTTTTTTCCCATAGCAAGCTGAAGAGTAGTAAAGGCCCATTCTTCCATCTCTTCTAATTCCACTGATGAAATATCTGCAGGCAATGCCTCTGTATCAAATGCCACTCGATGAACGCGATTTCTTCTCAAAACTGCTTTCATCATCCACTGCCATTTTTCAAAATCTCCTTCACCATTCCATTTCTCTATTGTCAACTGTGATCCTGACGCCACATAGGAGCCTCTGACGTATGAAGCAACTACTGGCACTGACGTATTATTTGTCTTGTCTTCATCTCCTCCTACCATTCTACCAAACACCTTCTTTGCGAATCTAGCTTTGATACTAGTTGTAAGGGGTGATCAATCCCTTTCAGCGGAAAAACCTCAATAGGATCTTGCAATGATGTGATTGAACAAACAGCTTGAAATGAATATAAATCTCAGATCACAGAAAAAATGCAACAGAGAACACGCAAATTTATAGTGGTTCCACTATCGCGAGATAGTGTACGTCCACTTCAATGGGGAAGAGATTTTATTAATATATTCAAGAGATTACAGAGTTTTTTTTAATGTAGAGCAAAAGAAATGAAGAATACAATGATCTCTCATCTACATAGCATTCTCTATGTCTCTCTTTAAATAGAGAAAAGATTACTTGGGGATGAGACAATTAATTTATGTCAAATAAATCAATTTATGGAAAAAAAAATATCCCATTAATTAATTGGCATATGATTGATTGATAATTTCCCTTTTCTCCATCAATCAATCCCTTTTGCAATTTTAGTCTCTTTCCGTTTCTTTTCTTCATGAAACATGGCAACTAATTAAATGACAAACATTTCCAATATCCCTTATTCATTAATATTCCTTCCATTTCTTTCCATTCATTCCTTGCACAAAACAGGTAACGAAATTACCATGCATATCTCCATAATTAATTAGATATGGAAATATTGTATCATTGAATTCCAATATAGTCAAGTTGAATGACAACTCACGTGCAGGAAAAACCATCATAGTAAAGCTTAACGACCTAAGTAGTAATTGTAAGGTGAAGTGATACCTCAGTATAATTTAATGACAGTTGATGTAACCACGACGGTAATAGGTTGATCGTTTATGTCGGTCAAATATTTATCAATTAATTTAGCTTTATCTGACCATAAAGTTGCGACAATCAACTTCCCCTATCCAGCAAAGCTGCACAAGTTTCGGTTAGACATGTGGTAGAGTAGCGTAGTGTATACAATAAAGGAAAGTTACCTCCCACTAAGTATCTGTAAATCTCTTTTGACAGTAGGAAAAGTCTTACTAGTAGTCAAATGAGTTATGGTTGAGATACCTCGAAGAATACCCGATATATTTAGGATTAGAGCAAAAAGAATTAATTACGAATAGGATATAATAATTTATGTATGCATATATTTTTGAATTTTTTTCATTGCATGCCAGTAAGAAGACATGTTTTACCAACCTAGTTGCCAGTATGTCCTCATTGACAATAGAAAATTTGTACCGTGGAATTGAAGCATCTGGTTGTTTAATTTTTCTGACAATTTGTAACAACCCGGAAAATCAGAACCAATTAAAAAAATTATTTTGGCAATTTTAATGAATTTTGAATATTTAAAATGATTATTTTAAATAATAATGACGAGAAATTTATTTTGAACAGAATTAGAACGTATAAATTTATTTGAATCGACGTTAGAATATAAATATTTATTTTTAATTATAAAAGGATTTGGAAATGGCGCTGTAGTTTGAAAGTTCGATTTCAAATTTCAAATGAATGTACAGGATTCAAAATAAGCTAGATTTAGCGAAACCAAAAATATTAGAATTTATGTGAGAATATCTTTCCAATGAATCTGAAAAAATGAAATTTCATAGCAGGAATAAAAAGTAACGCCCGGTTGAAAATTCAGAATAGTCGCTATGGAAAATATAACCCTTAAAAATGGAAATTTTGCAAATGACCTCCGTTTTCAACGAGACCACATTTGTTGGATCTGGGATGTCAAGTTATTGCTAGGTTCCAAAATTCATAATTTTTGGGATTAAATGTGAGCGTGGCAAAGGAAAACGTGTTTTGTCAGTTTCAGTCAATTTGGATCGACCGGAAAATGACCATTTTTCAAACGGTCTCCAAATTTGACGAAATTAGTTTTGTTAGGACCGTATCGACTAAACAATGTCAGAAATAAATTTTCTGGAATTTTTGGGGTCCGTATGTGACCCCAGTAAATTGAAATACACGTTTGAATTCAATTTAAATTGAATTGTATTTAATTTAAAGGAAAGCTGATCGTAATAGCCAAATTGGGTTACGAAACATACCCCATTGTGTTCGAGATTGGGGTAATTAGCTAGGGGTGACAGTCGTGGGTCTCGTTTGGAGTTCAAAATAAAAGTCAACTTTTTATGAATTAAAAATAAAATAAAATATTTAATATAAAAGCCCCTTAACCCTAAAAGGAACGGTCAACCCTTCTCTTTCGTGGTCCACGCAGAAACGCGCCTCCCTCCTGTGATATACGGCAGTTTTAGCTCATGATTTTGAATCCAAATTTCTCCTGATCCATCAAATGAAATTCAGAATTTCAAGAACTAAAATTGAAGAACTTCCCCCCTCTTTAATTCCATACAAGATTCAATACCTATCGTCGAGTGTGGCGTTTGATTTTTCGCCAGCAAGGAGCCGACTTTCGAGCTGGATTCCGGAGCAATGGGGATGTCGAACTAACCGCTGGTGGTGGTGCTGGGGGGTGGCGCGACACTGAAGCAGGTGTCGCACTCCGATGGACATCCGGTGATTTGTGGCGGTGCAGGTTTTAAAACCTAGGGACGCAGCTTTGTTCGATCGAGATCCTAAAGGTATTAACAGTGAACTTTGTTTTTTTTCCTTTCTTTCTTTTATATAAATTAGCAAATGATTTTTAAATTAAATTAGCATTTGTTTAAAAATAAAATTAGCATTAATTTAAAAATAAAATAACTTTGTTTTAAAATATGATTTTAAAATAAAATTAGCGTATGGTTTTAAAATAAAATTAGCATATGGTTTTGAAATAAAAATTGGCATATTGTTTTAGAAATAAAAATAGCTTTAAAATTAAACTAGTATTGTTTTAAAATAGAATTATAAATAAAAACGTGATTTTTAAAAGTAAAGTAGCTTTGATTTAAAAATGTGACTTTTAAGAATATACATAGCAATTGTTTTAAAAATATATAAAACAGGATAAAAATATGATTTTTACTATATACAAAATAGAATAAAAATATGAAGTTTACTATATATAAAACAGAATAAAAATGTAATTTGTATATGCACAGAATAAAAATGTGAGTTTTAATTATATACAACGATGTCAAAAATGTGATTTTTGATATAAATGACATTGAAACAGATTGCGTTGGAAATAGAGCAGCGAAACTGAGCGACAATAATACACGGCCGAGTGGATCTCAAAGGTGAGAACTCTTCACTAAAATTAATACCGTACAGTTATTTATTCTATAACTGCATATGTGAACTGTTCCCCGTCGTCCACAGACCATGGACGACATTTTGATTGGTTGGTTTGGTTGATTAGATTATTTGGTTGAATTTGGTTGTTTGGGTGAAATGAATTGATTAGAATTGTTATGTGTGTATGGCGCGAGCCAATACCAGGAGAGGAATAATGCTAGACATTACCCGATTTTGATATCTCGCCGTTATACCGCCAAAATTTTCTAAAATATATTAGAACAATAAAAACATCATTTTTATTGCATAAATGAACTGAATAAATATTCATATGTTGAATGAAATATTTTATCATTAAAAATATAAATTTTAACGTTGATATGAATAAAATAAATATTCATTTACAAATCAGACAATTTTTTTATGAACACCCATTTGACTGATATGAATTGGGACGATATATTTTACACATCGCCCAACTGCACAAATAAAATTCATTATTTGTTGATTGAAACCCCACACGGGTATTGGGATGATCTTGGACATACACTAATCCTAATATTTAGTTATATGTCAATCGATTGGTTGACAAGCTGTGTAAGCGTTAAATATTTATATTTGATGCTTATGCAGTGTAGAATGCACTCTGGATGATGGTTGACCGTGTTTGATTGTTGTTATGTACATGTGTGTATGAAATCCATATAAATCACATTATATGGTAATTGACTGTGTCTGATTCCAGTTCAAAAAGAATGAATATTTTAAAATAACGATTATTTTAAAATGATGAATATTTTAAAATAATATTCAGTAAAAGATCAAAATATAATTTTGATGTCCGAATTGGGATGGACACGAATATATTTAAATATATAAGATTAACGCCATTTTGACGCGAACGATATTTATATCGATTTTATTCGTTTCTATAATGAATATCGAAAAGGAATTGATTTAAAAATCTAATGTTTTGTTAATATTACCATTTATATATTAATGATATGGAATATTCAATTTTGATTTGAAATTGAATATGAAGTTGAAATCGTTTTGAAAATGAATTTAAAACGATTTATAAAATACGTTTTAAATGGGTATCGACAAAATATATATATTATATATAATATAATGGCCTGAATTGAACGCGCTGCGATGCGGTAGTTCGTGAATTTCGACCATTGACTTCGAATGGACATTACGGGAGATCCGTCCGTCGGATTCTCCTAAAACCGGAACCATTGGGTTCGTATCGGGAAGAGCTTTCTAATGAATACAAGAAATTTGAAATCTGACGGTTGGATTTGGAATTATGTCCAAATCAAATTTGGAAAAGGTCGCTGTAAGTGCAGTTCGATGGCCATTTATGGAAATCGAATGTACGGGCCTTGATAAAATTATTAAAAATTTCAATAATTAGTGTAAAATCATAAAGAATGATTTGGAAAGAATTGGGATGAAAAATTCCATATTTAGAAAGAGAAAAATAGTTTTATCGCAATGAACTAGTTATTAACTAAAATTATAATCCAATATTTTTAAATAAATAAATTGGATTTGAAATGGTTTTAAAAATAACCAGGATTTCCAATATATGAATTGGAATGGATTTGAATTGAAATTATCCTCGGAATATTTCTATGTTGGATTTCATGAATATACAGATATTGCTATGGAAATTTGAAAAATTTATATCGTTATTTCCAATACGATATTTGTTGGTTGTAGTATTTGATATTGAATATAAGCCGATATATTTTCCATTCAGAGCCTTATATTTAATATCAAATGGGATTTTTGGTTTGTCGTGAATGGTGTCTTCAGTAACACTGTTCTTAAACCCCACGTGAAGAGGATATATCTTTTAATTAAGATTGTTAGAGTTTCCAATTATGTTTAATAATTGGAATAAAATGGAATGTGAATTGGGTTTATCGTGAACTGTGTTTTTAACGACATTCATTCTTTAACCCGATTTACAGTGAAATATGATTTGGAATTTATACATCTTTTATTAAGATTTGAAGGAGATTTTCCAAAATAAAGTTTTCCAATTTAACATAGTAAATTGGAATTGAATGGAATTCCATTTAGTAATAATTGAGGTGAGCTTCTGTAGAGGAAGATTATTAATATATATGGAATTTAAAAGGCTTTGCCGTTATTCCATTTATATTATTGGTTGGACATGGAAGTTCATATCGATTATATATATTGATCTGTTTTCCTGAAGATTCCATTGTTAATGGAATGTGATTTTGGGTTTATTGTAAGCGGTGTTTTAAATGACATTAGTTCTTTAACCCAGTTAAAGATAAGATTAATTTCTTAACTTGGAAAAATCATTAAGTAATGATTTTCGAGATTAAAACTGAATTGGAGTTTTAATGAATCTTTAATTAGATTGAAATGGGAATGTGATAATTTAAATTATCAAATTCGAGAAACGATCGAAAATGGAGTACCACCAGTTTTACTCCAGACGATAGTTAAATCTTTAATTAGATTTGAACATGAGATGGTAATTGAATTTACCGATAACACCGTGGTGTTAGATATGGAGTACTACTAGTTTTGCTCCAGGGGATGAATAGGTTGGGATTGGGAAAGAAAACAAATGATTACTTCGGTAAGGTTCGCTAATCCCGACTAGCATAGAAAACCTTAAAATGGTTTGAATTGATATCCAAAGGAAGATTAAAGAATAAATTTAAAGAATTTATCTTTGATAAAATTAATGGAACATTTCCCAAAGTAAAAGAATATTTGAATAAAGGAATATTCTGGATTGGAATGAGGCGTATGTTGTGTTTTTATAGCACTTGTTTATTATTTACGCGAGTTATTCAAAAAGGGCAGGTTTATCCCATTCTGAATAACTGATTCAACGATATGTCGAGGATGAAGACAGTGGTTGAAGACCAGAGGTCTTCACATCGTTTGGATGATTACTGATGTCTTGATTGGGTTGTACACCCAAGATGAGGTAATAAGTGGTGATCGTCCAGATGTACTTGGAGATCAACGGATATGCGAGGACCTCTCTCCTGTATTGGACATATGGGACGAGGAATAAGGTGCCACCAGTTTCGTTCAGACCCAAAACGAACTTGTAAATGGTTGTGTGTCTGACATCAGATTTCATTCTGTGTGATTGATAGACATCGGTTGTATTGCGTGAATTGCCTGTGTGGCATGCTGAGATGCAAATGATCAAGGCTTCTGTTGGAAAGCAAAGTCTTGTGGTTGATGACCAAAGCACGGCTTTGATATAGTATAGCTTTATGTAGCGTTGATTCACGAGCCTCGTACCCCGGTGTGAACCAGAAACGGGAGAGGACTTCAGGGAGGACATGCGTTTCCTTCTAGCTAGGAGTGGTGTCAGCGTTTTGCAAGCCCTGACGTTTTACTTATGTGGATGATGGATAGCGAGGCGCCTCGGTTGTATCGGTCGATCCAGGCCGATGGTTTGGTTGGGATATGACCAGTTTATGCCCCATAGGGCGGGAAAACGCATTGTTCAGGCATTTAATCCACTCCGTGTGGACCGGCCCTGACGATCCAAAGGTTTGACTGAGTACTTTCCTGAGGCTCGGGCTAGAGAGTCTCGATGCGGTAAGGACAATCTCTTGCCTTGGTTCACAGATGAAAATCCAACTTCCAATACGTAACAATTGCGGTTTTGATTGTAGAGCCTATTATCGGCGACATGATATATGGTACCCATGCCATCTAGTATTGATACATTTATATTTGAAGTTGTTTTATACACTTTACACTATAATAGTATCCAAATGATTTGTTTTAAACGTACCAAGCATGTTTGGCTATTATTAGGGAAAACCCTATCCTCCGGCTTGCGTTGCATTGTGTGATGGGAACCTGGGTCTTATAATAGCTTCATTTTTCCAAAAAGCATTACGCTGTTTTGTTATATGCACTGGTATTCTTGGGAGGAAACCCGTTCCGTGTTATACGGCGTGGTCCCTTGATATATCTGATTTTGAAGTAAAGTTTTAAATAACTGTTTTAGTTCTCACACCAGTCACATGATTGACCTGGAGTTTATTGTTTTAACCTAAACTCTGGGTGCCTCTATTTTCCACGGGCAGCTAGTAGTTTTGGTTTTGCAGATTTATATTCACAGGATCCTGGTTTACAGCTGGAATGATATTCTGAAAGCTCTGTATCCATATATTCTTTTCAGTTGTGTTTTGTATTATTTTTCCGCTGCATTGTAACTTGTAAATCTCTGATATTTAGTAAATGTGTAATATTTATTCATACTTTGTATATTCTTGTACTCTGATGTAAATTGTTGTAATAAGCAATGGAATGTTCTTCTGTTTGTGTTCCGATGTGTGTTGTTCTCAACTCAATCTGGCTTTCCTTCACGGGGAAGTTCAGGTCGTCTCATTTGGTATCAGAGTTTTGGTTTACAGAGCTCGAGAACAAGACATATTAGAACCGAACGAAAGAATTCATCAGAAATTGGATTAGCAATATCCAATGGGAACGACTCGTTAGAGATGGGATTAGTAGTATCCTAGAATGCGTTTGAAGAGTGTATTTTTTAAAATGAAAACAAATTTCGTTTTGAAAATTTAAACCTTATCGTACGTATTTGAATATTTTATTTTAAATTGATTTGGACAATCAAGTATATAAAGATTTTGCATATACTTCTGATCTACATGTATTCGAAGTTTTATTATACTGGATAGATATAGAATTACACTCTAGTCGCCCGGGGATGATTCTGATGATTGATATATCATCATCAGAATTTATGTTCGAGTGACGAAAGTGGGATACCTATATATTTCCATTTGACTGGTGTAAGAACCAAAACTAGATAGGGTTATTGTTGTAAATTGGCATCAAAAACATGATTTTCTGTATGTATATCAAAATTATGAATTAGAAACATTAATTCACTAATTGATTGATGGTTGTGTTGTATGATTATTTGTTAACCAATAAAACCATTATGTGAATTAACGGTAAGTATAACCAAATTGTGTCGAATATTGAAAATTGATAGAAATTGCATGCATATACATGTATATACATTGAACAGGTCATAGCAGAGAAGCTAAGCAGAGGAATAAAATTGTTTTCCCGACAAATAGGTACATGTTTATTGTATTTCTTGGGGTTTTTGACGATTTTATGAGCCGATTGGCTAGCCGCTTGGCTGTTTCTTTTTCTTTTTGATTGGAGAGGCCTGTCTGGCGGTTTGGGGATTTTCCCGATGCTCCCGTACAAAGGAGGTTTTGGCGAAATTTATCGAAAATTTAGGGTGTTAGCCAAATTTTTCGAAAATTTAGGGTTTTAGCCAAATTTTTGAAAAATTAGAAATTCTTAGAAACTGAAAAGTTGAAGAATGAAAGCCAAACTGAAAGTTGAGTTGATTAGTAAAACAACTTTCAGCTCCCTTCCTTTTCGGGGACGAAAATATTTTAAGTGGGGGAGATTGTAACAACCCGGAAAATTAGAACCAATTAAAAATTTTTATTTTGGCAATTTTAATGAATTTTGAATATTTAAAATGATTATTTTAAATAATAATGATGAGAAATTTATTTTGAACAGAATTAGAATGTAAATATTTATTTGAATCGACGTTATAATATAAATATTTATTTTTAGTTATAAAAGGAATTGGAAATGGTGCGGTAGTTTAAAGTTCGATTTCAAATTTCAAATGAACGTACAGGATTCAAAATAAACCGGATTTTAGCGAAACCAAAAATATTAGAATCTATGTGAGAATATCTTTCCAACGAATCCGAAAAATTGAAATTTCATAGTGGGAATAAAAACTTACGCCCAGTTGAAAATTCAGAATAGTCGCTATGGAAAATATAGCCCTTAAAAATGGAAATTTTGCAAATGACCTCCATTTTCGACAAAATCACTTTTGTTGGATCCGGGATGTCAATTTATTGCTAGGTTCCAAAATTCATAATTTTTGGGATTAATATGTGAGTGTGGCAAAAGAAAACGTGTTTTGTCAGTTTCAGTCAATTTGGATCGACCAGAAAATGACCATTTTTCAAACGGTCTCCAAATTCAAGGAAATTAGTTTTGTTAGGACCGTATCGACAAAACAAAGTCAGAAATTAATTTTCTGGAATTTTTGGGGTCCGTATGTGACCCCAGTAAATTGAAATGCACGTTTGAATTCAATTTAAATTGAATTATATTTAATTTAAAGGAAACCTGATCGTAACAGCCGAATTGGGTTACGAAACGTACCCATTGTGTTCAGAATGGGGGTAATTAGCCAGGGGCGATAGTCGTGGGTCTCGTTTGGAGTTCAAAATAAAAGTCAACTTTTTATGAATTAAAAATAAAATAAAATATTTAATATAAAAGCCCTTTAACCCTAAAAGTAACGGTCAACCCTTCTCTTTCGTGGTCCATGCCGAAATGCGCCTCCCTCCTGTGATGTACTTCGGTTTTAGCTCAGGATTTTGAATCCAATTTTCTCCCGATCCATCAAATGAAATTCAAAAATTCAAGAACTAACATTGAAGAACTTTCCCCCCTCTTTAATTCCATACAAGATTCAATACCTATCGTCGAGTGTGGCGTTCGATTTTTCGCCAGCAAGGAACTGACTTTCGAGCTGGATTCAGGAGCAATGGGGATGCCGAACTGAACGTCGTGGGTGGTGCTGGGGGGTGGCGCGACGCTGAAGTAGGTGGCGCACTCCGATGGACATCTGGTGGTTTGTGGCGGCGCAGGTTTTAAAACCTAGGGAGGCGGCTTAGTTCGATCGAGATCCTGAAGGTAGTAACAGTGAACTTTGTTTTTTTTCTTTCTTTCTTTTATATAAAATTAGCAAATGATTTTTAAATTAAATTAGCACTAGTTTAAAAATAAAATTAGCGTTAGTTTAAAAATAAAATAACTTTGTTTTAAAATATAATTTTAAAATAAAATTAGCATATGGTTTTAAAATAAAATTAGCATATGGTTTTGAAATAAAAATTGGCATACTGTTTTAGAAATAAAAATAGTTTTAAAATTAAACTAGTATTGTTTTAAAATAGAATTATAAATAAAAATGTGATTTTTAAAAGTAAAGTTGCTTTGATTTAAAAATGTGACTTTTAAGAATATACATAGCAATTGTTTTAAAAATATATAAAACAGGATAAAAATATGATTTTTACCATATACAAAATAGAATAAAAATATGATGTTTGCTATATATAAAACAAAATAAAAATGTGATTTTTATATGCATAGAATAAAAATGTGAGTTTTAATTATATACAGCAATGTCAAAAATGTGATTTTTAATATAAATGACATTGAAACAGATTGCGCTGGAAATAGAGCAGCGAATCTGAGCGACAATAAAACACGGTGGAGTGGATCTGGAAGGCGAGAACTCCTCACCAAAATTATTACTGTACAGTTATTTATTTTATAACTACATATGTGAACTGTTCCCCATCGTCCACAGGCCATGGACAATTTGTTTGATTGTTTGGTTTGGTTGATTAGATTATTTGGTTGAATTTGGTTGTTTTGGTGAAATGAATTGATTAGAATTGTTATGTGTGTATGACGCGAGCCAATATCAGGACAGGGGTATTGCTAGACATTACCCGATTTTGATATCGCGCCGTTATGCCGCCAAAATTTTCTAAAATATAATAGAACAATAAAATTATCATTTTTATTGTATAAATGAACTGAATAGAATATTCATATGTTGAATGAAATATTTTATCGTTAAAAATATAATTTTTAACATTGATATGAATAAAATAAATATTCATTTACAAATCAGATGATTTGTTTATGAACAGTCATTTGACTGATATGGATTGGGACGATATTTTACACATCGCCCAACTGCACAAATAAAATTCATTATTTGTTGATTGAAACCCCACACGGGTATTGGGATGATCTTGGACATACACTAATCCTAATATTTAGTTGTATGTCAATCGATTGGTTGACAAGCTGTGTAAGCGTTAAATATTTATATTTGATGATTATGCAGTGTAGAATGCATTCTGGATGATGGTTGACTGTGTTTGATTGTTGTTGTGCACATGTGTGTATGAAATCCATATAAATCACATTATATGTTAATTGACTGTGTCTGATTCCAGCTCCGAAAGAATGAATATTTTAAAATAACGATTAATTTAAAATGATGAATATTTTAAAATAATATTCAGTAAAAGATCAAAATATAATTTTGATGTCTGATTTGGGATGGACACGAATATATTTAAATATATAAAGTTTTGTTGATTAGATTAACGTCATTTTGACGCGAACGATATTTATATCTATTTTATTCATTTCTATAATGAATATCGAAAAGGAATTGATTTCAAAATCTAACGTTCTGAAAATACTATCATTTATATATTAATAAATGGAATATTCAATTTTGATTTGAAATTGAATATGAAGTTGAAATCGTTTTGAAAATGAATTTAAAACGATTTATAAAATATGTTTTAAATGGGAATTGACGAAATATATATTATATATATATATAATATAATGGCCTGAATAGAATGCGCCGCGCTGCGGAAGTTCACGAATTTCGACTATTGAATTCGAATGGACATTACGAGAGATCCGACCATCGGATCCTCCTAAAACCGGAACCGTTCGGTTTGTATCGAAAAGATCTTTCTAACAAATACAAGAAATTTGAAATCTAACGATTGGATTTGGAATTATGACCAAATCATATTTGGAAAAGATCGCTGTAAGTGCAGTTCGATGGCCGTTTATGGAAATCGACTGTACGGGCCTTGATAAAATTATTAAAATATCAATAATTAGTGTAAAATCATAAGGAATGATTTGGAAAGAATTGGGATGAAAAATTTCATATTTGAAAAGATAATAATAGTTTTTATCAAAATGAACTAGTTATTAACTAGAATTATAATCCAATATTTTTGAATAAATAAATTGGATTTAAATGGTTTTAAAAGTAACCAGGATTTCCAATATATGAATTGGAATGGATTTGAATCAAAATTATCTTCGGAATATTCGGATGTTGGATTTCGTGATTGTACATATATTGTTATGGAAATTTGAAAGATATATTTATACCGTTATTTCCAATACGATATTTGTTGGTTGTAGTATTTGATATTGAATATATGCCGATATGTTTTCCATTCAGAGCCTTATATTTAATATCAAATGGGATTTTGGGTTTGTCGTGAACGGTGTCTTCAGTAACACTGTTCTTGAACCCTACGTGAAGAGGATAAATATATTAATTAAGATTGTTAGAGTTTCCAATTATATTTAATAATTGGAATAAAATGGAATGTGAATTGGGTTTATCGTGAACTATGTTTTTAACGACATTCGTTTTTTAACCCGATTTACAGTGAAATGTGATTTGGAATTTATAAATCTTTTATTAAGATTTAAAGGAGATTTTACAAAATAAAGTTTTCCAATTTAACATAATAAATTGGAATTGAATGGAATTCAATTTGGTAATAATCAAGGTGAGCTTCTGTAGAGGAAGACTGTTAATATATGTGGAATTTAAAAGGCTTTTCCATTATTCCATTTATATTATCGGTTGGATATGGAAGTTCATATCGATTATATATATTGATCTGTTTTCCTGAAGATTCCATTGTTAATGGAATGTGATTTTGGGTTTATCGTGAGCGGTGTTTTAAATGACATTAGTTCTTGAACCCAGTTAAAGATAAGATTAATTTCTTAACTTGGAATAATCGTTAAGTAATGATTTTTGAGATTAAAACTAAATTAGTGTTTTATTGAATCTTTAATTAGATTGAAATAGGAATGTGATAATTTAAATTATCAAATTCAAGAAATGATCGAAAATGGAGTACCACCAGTTTTACTCCAGGCGATAGTTAAATCTTTAATTAGATTTGAACGTGAAATGGTAATTGAATTTACCGATAACACCATAGTGTTAAATATGGAGTACTACCAGTTTTGCTCCAGGGGATGAATAGGTTGGGATTGGGAAAGAAAACAAATGATTACTTCAGTAAGGTTCGCTAATCCTGACTAGTTTGGAAAACCTTAAAATGGTTTGAACTGATATCTAAGGGAAGATTAAAGAATAAATTTAAAGAATTTATCTTTGATAAAATTAATGGTAACCTTTCCCAAAGTAAAATAATATTTGAATAAAGGAATATTCTGGATTGGAATGAGGCGTATGTTGTGTTTTTATAACACTTTTTTAATATATACACGAGTTATTCAGAAAGACCGGTTTTATCCCATTCTGAATAACTGATTCAACGATATGTCGAGGATGAAGACGGTGGTTGAAGACCGGAGGTCTTCACATCGTTTGGATGATTACTGATGTCTTGATTGGGCTGTATACCCAAGACGAGGTAATAAGTGGTGATCGTCCAAACGTACTTGGAGATCAACGGATATGCGAGGTTCTCTCTCCTGTATTGGACATAAAGAATGAGGAATAAGGTGCCTCTGGTTTTGTTCAGACCCATAACGAACTTGTAAATGGATGTGTGTCTGACATCGGATTTCATTCTATGTGATTGATAAACATTGGTTGCATAGCGTGAATTGCCTGTGTGGCATGCTGAGATGCAAATGATCAAGGCTTCTATTGAAAAGCAGAGTCTTGTGGTTGATGATCAAAGCATGGCTTTGATATAGCATAACTTTGTGTAGTGTTGATTCACAAGCCTCACACCCCGGTGTAAACCAGAAACGGGAGAGGACTTCAGGGAGGACATGTGTTTCCTTCTATCTAGGAGTGGTGCCAACGTTTTGCATGTCCTGACGTTTTACTTATGTGGATGATGGATAGCGAGGCGCCTCGGTTATATCGCTCGTTCCGGGGCTGATGGTTTGGTCAGAATATGACCAGTTTACGCCCCGTAGGGCGAGGAAACGCATTATTCAGGCATTTTAATCCACTCCGTGTGGATTGGCCCTGACAATCCAAAGGCTTGACTGGGTACTTGCCTGAGACACGGACTGGAGAGTCTCGAAGCGGTAAGGACGATACCTTTCCTTGGTTCACAGACGGAAATCCAACTTCCAATATGTGACAATTGCGGTTTTTATTGTAGAGCCTAGTATCGACAACATGATATATGGTACCCATGCAGTCTAGGATTGATACATTTATATTTGAAGTTGTTTTATACACTTTATAGTATAATAGTATCCAAATGATTTGTTTTAAACGTACCAAGCATGTTTGGCTATTATAGGGGAAAACCCTATCCTCCGGCTTGTGTTGCATTATGTGATGGGACCAAGGTCTTATAATAGCTTCATTTTTCCAAAAAGCATTGCGTTGTTTTGTTATATGCACTAGTATTCTTGGGAGGAAACCCGTTCCATGTTATACGGCGTGGTCCCTTGATATATCTGATTTTGAATTAAAATTTTAAATAACTTTTTTAGTTCTCACACCAGTCACATGACTGACCTGGAGTTTATTGTTTTAACCTAAACTCTGGGTGCCCCTATTTTCCACACGGGCAGCTAGTAGTTTTGGTTTTGCAGATTTATATTCACAGGATCCTAGTTTGCAGCTGGAATGATATTCGAAAAGCTCTGTATCTGTGTATTCTTTTCAGTTATGTTTTGTATTATTTTTCCACTGCATTGTAACTTGTAAATCTCTGATATTTAGTAAATGTGTAATATTTATTCATACTCTGTATATTCTTGTTCTCTGATGTAAATTGTTGTAATAAGCAATGGAATGTTCTTCTGTTTGTGTTACGATGTGTGTTGTTCTCAACCCAATCCGGGCTTTCCTTCACGGGGAAGTTCGGGTCGTCTCATAATTGTATCAGAGCAGATGAACACAGCTAAGTCGTCGTCCCCTGCATGGTAGTTGATATCTGAGTTGATGACGTTGAATGTTTCTATTTCACTCAAATGGTGTTCAGCGAAGATATGCTCATATTTGTGCATCAGTGGCTTTGGAACTAAAGCTAGCTTCTAGTTTCTCTGTACAATGCAAACACAACATGCGTTAGATCTGTAAATGGAAGAAATGCTAACATAGGGGGAAGGAAAGTAAAACCTCGGCATCCAAAAGCTGTATGCTGAGACAGTATGCTTCTTTGCTTTCCTACTTGACTGAATGCCAGAGGCGACCAACCCGAACTTTGATGATCACCCAATTTGTGCCATGTATTAATGCTGACAGCGGTTGATAAATTTCATCCATGGATTATAATTTGGAATGTGAATAAAGGAATGTGCAGAATAGAGGTAGTTTTGACATGAAAAGATGGAGTAGGCCACCAATATTGTATGGTATTTATAAGAGTGGAAGATGCTCTAACTTCCCTCATAACTACTACCTCCAAATGAAGGAAAGTAACCGTAAATTTGAAATTGTAACTTGTACCGAGAAAATAGAGGAAATAGGTTTTTTTTTCATCATATTAACTTCCTGTGTAAATATGGCAGGGTAGTTAATAGGATAAACAATTTAAGGTTGATTTATTTTCAGTTGTGATGCAAAGACGGAGGGAATAGTTGTACCTATGTTGGTTTGAATGCATGCACAAACATTGATTACACTTAATTATATATTTATTTATTCAGGTGCACTATACATGGTGAAAAGAATTTATAAAGTGGATGACCCTCTGTGTTAGAATCTGTCAGTAAGCGGCATAGTATATTCTATATATCATATAGAGCGGAAAAAAACTTTCATCTGTCTCTCTCTCTCTCACACACACATAAAGATAGTTTGTTTCTAGAACTATACTGACTATTGAGTAATGATTAATGAAGTTAGACCATGGTGCATATATATATTTATATATATATATATATATGTATAAGGTGGAATATATCAAACAATATTTAATGCAAAAGGACAAAAAATTTCTTTCAGACTTTTTACTATGAAGCTAGTTTTGTTTATGATACTAATTTAGCTTGCTAAAGGTAATCCATGCATGTGTTACGTTGTAAGCAATGAATGAGGAAAAGGGGCGAATCTAGCTATTCGTTTATGGCGATCAATGTTTGAGACGGTGCAAAAGGTATGTATAATGTAGACAAAACTGAGTGAATTACCTATAATGCATCAATGTCGTTTGGAGTTGAGATGAGTTTGAGGTGGGTCAACTGGTTCCTGTAGCTCCAATGTAGATTCGACCTTTATGAGGATCATTCCATTCCATTGAGGTTGAGAGTGAGCAGCTGTATTACGTATATCTACATAGCCATCAGTAATTTATATAGTATAAATGTAAATTTTTACTTCAGTAATATATAAAGTAATAAGCATGGTCCCGCAACAGTAAATGTACTAGTTACTGCACTCACTCCTGGAATTTGTGGATTCCATCTTCATGAATTTGTTGACACTACCCATGTCTGCATAACAACAATACCACAATTCGATTCAAATGGGTTGAAACATGGTGCTCCTAAAGATGAAATCTATCATGCGGGCGAGCTGGGAAACTATGTTACAAATATCGATGGAGTGGCAGAGGTTAGTTTCATCGATAATCCGATTTCACTTACTGAAGCCAATGCAGTGAGTGGTAGACCATCTGTAGCTCACAGGGCTAGCAGATGATCGTGGAAAAGGAGGACATGAAATCAGGCTCAGAACTGGTAATGGTGGAGGTCGGTTGGCTTGAGGTGCTGTTGGATTGACACCAGTGACATAGTCTTCTGACTTGGAACTTTTGGATAAAGCTGGTTTATAAGTACGAAGTTTAGGTCGCAACGTCTTCAATGTGTGGAAAATCTACCCTCTTTTCCATGTCATCCGGTATACATTATCCGTCAGTTTGAAAGTGGAATGGTTCAGATGAAGTCCAGCGCATTTTGTAAAAGGCAAATACATTCACTAATCTTGTGCAGTGAACAAATATTCACGTTTTCAGCTGGATTAGCTACTGGAGTCTGCGTTTTATTTTCTGGTCTTTCTGGGTGATGTGGGCTTGCTTTGGTGTGCTTTTTGATATGCTTTTTTGCTTTATGTGTAGTGCTGAGCCGGTTGTAATGTATGAATGTATATTGATGTAGCCATTTCTCTAATGTATCATTTATTTTGTTGTTGGCCTGTCATTTTTCTGTATACTATTGTATAGTTTTTGTGTATGTTGACAGATTATATTTGTAGACAACTCAAAATCTATGTATTTTTGCTTTTGTTGTAATTAAGTATGATCTGATCTTCAAAAAAAAAAAAAAAAATCAAATGCAGGAAATATATTTTGTGAAAGGCAAAAGATTCATCAATCCTGTGTAGTCAAGAAATAGAACCTGTTATCAATAACTGTCACTTTGTAGGATAATTTGAACATAGCCTGTCATCCATACTGTTTTGGCAACAGGTTACAGAAATACAAATGTTAACTATGGCTGTAATAACGCATTAATGTTAACAGCAAGTAACAATTAATTTACTGTCACTGATAACAAAAGTTGCTTAGTACATGTCAACAAAAGTATTGTAGATAAATTACATAGACAGAAAAAATACAGTTAACACAGGCAAGTTCATAGTACACCAAAAGAACTGTTTTATTTTGCAATTCTTTGTCTAGCTAAAAATTTGCGACAACTTATATTCTTGCAGCAGCTCTGATCATTCACATAATCTTGAGACGCAACCTATTTAAATGCATGTTTGTTGGTAGAGATTCACTGCTCCTACTATGCCAAATCTAACCTGAGCATGTAGCAATACATTGATTAGAAAAGATAAAATAATATAACATTAGTTCAACATATCATAATTCTAAATATTATCAACATTCATATTAAATATCATTGTGATATGACATTAAAGAGGACTTTAGAAACTATGAACCTCTACTCAGTATCAGTGGTATATCGTATGGTATAGATACGAAAGTTTCTTTATTGTAGAAAGTATCAAATTTTGCTTGTAATTGTACTACTCAGGGATCAAGCAATGTAATGTGTCTAAAAATTTAACTTTACACAGTAGCAAATTTATTGATATTACAAAACATGAAAAATGAACTTTTCTGTACAAAGAGTTATGTATGGTAAAATTTCGTAAATCTATGGACAAAATTCTTACCTTAAACTGCAATGACCTGCTTTTTGTTTGCACATTGCTCCTGCATAAACGCAAATAAAGAACAATGAATTGGAAATATCATATAACTTGGTTGTAAAAGCACATAGTTGTAGCATATATTGACTATAGATCAATGCTCGCCTTAATCATGTGACAAAAACAATAAAATATCAAAAGTTCCATAAAATCAAGTTAATAAGTCCATTCCCTAGCATTCAAGTCCAAGATATGATTCTGTAAAAATCGACAGAGATTGCAACCGCTTAAGTTAATATGAATACTAAAATTACTTTAATTTTTATAGCATATTGGAAGCTAATGATTATGTTTGTATCTATATATAAACTTGTATATAAATTAATCAATAATTCATTTGGATTTGTATAATTCACGTAAAGTACCCAAACATGCCATACGAAACACAAAATTCCAGTTATAAAGCAATAAACAATTAGGAAATGAAAAAAATGAAATTCACATTCTACAATAACACATCTTTCACCCAACCGAAGAATGGCTATAGATAATATTATATCTGAGCTTGTATACCCTTTTGTCTTAATTTCTTAGTCATAATAATGTTGCAGCAAAAACCTTAAACGTTTCAGTTGATAGAAAAGCAGCAAAATCAGCAGTCTTTGGATGTTACGAATAGCTAGCACAATTAAACCACAAAATTAACTTCAATTTTCAAGAGATAGATCATAATGGAGAAGAAGTTAAATAAGGAATCGGTCTACTCGGTTCCATCCTTAAAAGTGAAAAACTCTCTCCTATTTTAGTTAGTCTCATTTATTACTTCAATGGCATTTCCAAATTCCGGAGATGAACTATATCTTAACTCCTAAAAAACATAGTCAAAACACACTCTAAAAGCAAGCAGAGGTACTTCTTCATAAATTCAAAGCTATTCTAAAAGCTTATAGAAGATACCATACAATTTTGTTCTTCTGCAACTAGCAATCTTGTTTTAAGCTCTAAAAATCTCTATTGAGTTTTGGAAAATAGGTTTCTGTTAATTAAAGTTTTATATTATAGAAAAACCTATTTCTAGGAGTTACATATGTAACATCCGCGATTTTCGACCGTTCAAATCGACAATGATCCTTAATGTCGACATAAACAGATCAAAAATACGGATCGTTATTGGGATTAAAATAAGAAAAAGAAGAAAGAAGGAAACAAATACAGAATCTCGCAGCCGAAGGACAAAATATAATAATTAAATAACAGTTCATGAAGTTGTTAAAAACATACATTTGATTATATTTACACAATTTATCAGAGTAAATTAACATACAACATACCAATATATGCAGCGGAATAATAATTTTAATACGTCTGTTGAGCTCCATCTTCATCTTCATAATGGAATCTTCAAAGCAAGGGAATCTTCGCTAACTGTAACTCGGTCTGACCCGAGCGTATTGCAACAAAAAGAAACACAACAAACACTCGGATCAGAACTAAATCATTCTCATATTAGTTAAATCAAATTTCATGTAATAATATGAATGCAATAACTTAAGAGATGTTACGGGAATTCCCATCTCTTAAGGGTCCGTCAAACTAATATCATATAATATAATACGCTATTATAATAGTGTCTACGGCTAAATATAACATATTAAAATAGCGTAAGCGGGATTACATTTTTACCCTTACACCGTTTATAATACCGCAGTTTATACAGATACCGTAAAGTCCACAGTACGTAGTGGCTATCAGAGGGCACTCCATAGGTACGGTACAAATCAAAATCGTAGGGGGCTCGATTAGGATAATATAGCAAGGCACACGAGGAATGCCCAGAGTAGGAATATACTAGTTGCATGCCCGGACTGGTGGTAGCGCATAGCCGCAACTACCGCCTACCTCGAACAACACTCTGAAATCACAGATGCGCATCAACTCAATCAACCCGAGGGACTATAGTAAAAAAAGGAAGAATATTGCCGATGGAGGTAGCTAACCCTACTTAGTCACGGTATAGCACTGTTTTAGTCATTTTAATTATGACCCAAAGGTTAAGGATATCCATCATCGTTCTCTTTCTTCAAATCCAGTAATCGCCTCCAAATCCATCCAACACCATTTCTGGAACTCCACTGCGTACACAGTTGTTAAAGTGTTTTTTGGTATTGGCAAAGAGTATGACAATATCCGATCCCGGTCTCTTTAACAACCAATCGTTTACATTTTTCACACTGGTTAGTTCTTTTACATTTCAAAGAGGTTCATACTTCATATCAAAATATCAGAGTTTCAAAATCATTCAATATTCAAGATAGAATATTATTCATACTAAAATCTCCATTTAAACCAGTTAAAATTTTGAAACAATTCCAACTTTAATAATTAACAATATATTTAAAATAGTTTAGATATATAATTGAAATAGTTTGAAAATAAATAGTTTGTAATTTAAAATAGAATTTATCAAATTTATTAAAATATATAGTTAAAACATTAAGTAATTTATAATATAAATAGTTAATTTTAAAATGGTTTATTTAAAATAATTTATAAAATAAAATAGTAATAAAGTAAAATAGTTTATAAAGAAAAATAATAATTATTAAAATAGTTTATAAAATGATTTGAAATACTATAGCTGGAATTAGAATCGTTTCTCTAACATTTTCAATTAAACCTGTAGTCAAATTTCGACTTCAATTCAACCAACTCAATTTTCAATAATTCCATCGATTAAACTTCCAATTTACATTCATTTTAATTCGATCAAATTAATTCAACTAGTTACATTCCAAATCAGATTCTCATTTTCAATGATTTCAATTTATGGCAAATATCGAGTTCACAATTCATATATATAATTCAAATCAATGTTGATTCATAATAAAATTCAAAGGTGTGTGAAACCTTTTAATTTCAATAAATTTGATTATATTTCACTTTTTATTTAGCTTCAGTTACAATACAAATTTATTTCCCTTTTTTTTTCAAAATTCAATGTTCAAGTTCAAAGTAAATAAATTATAAAACATCGCTTATATTGTCTTTAAAACAATATTTCAAAATTCATGGTTAAAAAAAATTTTATTTAACCAAACGGTGTCCATATATAATTTTCTATCCTATGGCCAAGTGATACTTAAATTTTAATTTTAGTATTATGGGAAAGGATATATATCATTTCAATCCAAATCAGGGTCATAGGTATTTATCATTTCAGCCTACGTTCTTAATTCATTTTAATGATTAATCCCAGGTTTATTTGATGCCTGCAACATTTGGGGTAATGATTGGGATTAATCAGCACAAACATATGGTTGTATATGAATAAATGTAAATAACAGGTAAATTCACACAATTAACATCAATATGTCAAACATATCAAATTCAAGTCATTCATCACATCAATACATACAAACAGTCCAATATCATATAAACTTACTAATTTTCAGATGTAAGGTTTTAAACAGCAATTAAATGTCGAATTTTTACTTAACTGTAAACTTATATTTAACAGTCAAAATTAACTGCATTATCGATGCAAATAAATGTAAATATGCAAATTTAAACTGTCAAACATCAATCCATACAACCATATCATGATATAATATCAATTTAACTAATATTAGAATACTTTAGTTACGCGTGAGTGGGTTTAATCGCTCACCTTGGCTTTAAACGAGATTAAAATCCAATTTTTAGCCCAAAATTCAATTGTTTCAGAATCAGTCCAAATCAGTGCCATCGTGAGGAGTACGACGATACGAATCCAACACAATTTATTTTGTCCGATTCCGACCTCGTAGCAGAAAGTTATACCCATTTATTTAGAAGTTCAAATTAAAATAAAATAAATAAAACCTCACCAATACAATTTTAACACGTTAGCTTAACTTTCCATGTCATCCCTTCTTCTTCTCCATTTATCTAAAACTACTCACGACGACTTCAGTAATCCATTCTCGTGATTTTCTAATCACAATTTCTGCCTCATTCGTACAAGATTTGAACATCCGTCGATTGCTACGAACTCCTCATTGCATGCTCTCCGCATCCATGTCCTTCACCTATATCTCGAATGAAACATGAAAAATGCATCTTCTGTCTTCTCCATTCGAGCACTGTATAGGATGCGAAACTTTTATGCCCAGAAATCCTCCAAACTCTGGCTATCTTCCCCTCTTGCCTCCATGAACTCCACACACATCCCGTTTTGCCTTCTACGCTACCAGCAATCACTGTGTTCACAAACCCAGCTTCGGCTATGAAAACTCGATCCCGAGATCTTATGTCGCACCCATAACTAAGGCCATGGATGTGTAGATCTCGTTGATATGAGATCAACGAACCCATTTGTTTTTGATTTCATGAAGTCATATATTTTATATTATTGTTTGAAGATTGGATCAAAGGCGGCCATTGAAATATCATTTTAAAGATACGGCATCATGTTTACAGGGAATTGAGAGAAAAGATAATTTATGGGCAAATTTTTAGTGTTAATTAAATTGTAAAAATAAATAAATTCCAAATATTATTAAAATGGTTCTAGTTATAAATTTTATTTACATAAAACCGCAAAATAAATCATTTGCAATTACAATAACTTATATGCCTTTTATATTTGTAGTTTCCAATTTGAAGAAATTAATTAACATGCTGCATTTCTCATTTGAAATTTATTAGCATCCCAAAATCATGTTTTATTAGCTATTATACTTGTTAAACTATTAGAAAGAAATTTTAAATCCAATCGAATTCTCTCTTTTCTTAAATTTCCATTTAAATCCATATTAATCATTTATTTTAGTTTCCAATTTTATTATTAACAAATTCAAAGTAAATTATCTTTCCAATTACAAATCAACTGCAAGTTATTTGTCTCCATGAATAAAATAAATGTTAGTTAAAATTCTTTATATAATTATCGTCTTAATTAACATTATCTAACATTTAATCCCATAATTTTCACACTGATATAAAATAGATAAAGAAATGAAACATAATGGTTGTTATTCTAAAGTAATTTTAATCATATCCATTAGTCTATAGCTCAAAAAAAACTATAATTACTTACCAACTTTAATTTAATCAAAATAAAATAAAATTTTAATTAGAAAATCAAATTTCACTAACATTAAATTCCAATTTTTATTATCAACAAAATTCAATTTAGATTTCAGTTTTTTTTAAATTAACTAAAACTGTTTCATTTAAATATCTCAATATTAAGTTTCAGCTTTAAATCTTAACAGTACAAACCAAAACCAAATTTCATTTACAATCGATGTAAAATATTATTGTCAAAATAAGTCATGTAACGACCCGTATTTTCTTCCTATTTATTTGGATTATTTTGATTATTTTAATTATTTAAAATATTGGTTTGAATTAAAATATTTGAATTTAACGGTTTATTTTTGAATACATTATTTAAATAAATAATAAAATAATATTTTAAATTTCCAAATAGTCGGAAAATGTTGTATTTGCAGGATAGTGTGAATGGGTAGTTTAAAATGATGGAATATTGGTTTATATTGAATTATATTGGCGATTTCGTTTAGTTGGCGATGATGAATATCTTTCGCGACATAAGTCGGATTTTGGCATTTTGAACTTCAAACGGCTGTACAGGGCCCAAAATAAGTCGGATTTTCTCGAAACAAAAAACGTTGGAATCTGTTTGACGATATCTTTCTAATGGGAGAGAAAAATCCAGTTTTCATCATGTAGATTTTATTTTATGTCCAAATCGAATTTTGAAAAGGTCGCTATGGAAAATATATATATATATTATAGCGATTATTTATACAAAATAAATGGTTTTTAAATATTTTAAATATCGATTTGGCTAGAAATTCAACCAGGGTATTTTACCATGGTAATGTATCAAATTCTGGTCGTGTATGACCAATTACAATATTTTATATATATTATATTGAGGTATTTTAAAATTGGTTTATTTTATTTGAATTTGGCAGTTATAAAAGGGACATTTTTCAAACGACCTCTGTTTTCGACGAAACAAATTTTGTTGAGACCGTAATAGTAAATTATTGCTAGATTTTCAAGTTGCACGCAAATCGAGGTTATTCTGTGAGCGTGGCAAAATAAAATGCAAAATAAATCGATCAATTTGGACGTATACGAATGCTATTTGAGCAAACAGACACGGAATTCGATGAAACAAGTTTCGTTAGGACCGTATCGTCAAAATATACTATGTCGTCCACTCGCGTCTCGAACGGGGTTTGTATGTGAGTGCAGCAGCGAATAAACGATGTTTAAAATAGCGATAGGTACGAAATAAAATATCGCTAGTCAACGTCGCTCGTCACATCAACTTAAAATATATTTTTCCACCTTATATAAACCCCCTCCACTAGAAATTTCCAGCCAAACTCCCATTCCGTTCTGCAATTTTACACAAAAGTCCAATTTCACAAAATAAACTATTTCTTCCAATCCACCAATAATTTGCTGATGGAACCTGAAGCAAAGCTGTTGATCAGGTCCGGATCTACCTACTGTAAAAATCCGGGGTGGAACGGTCGCCTGAGGTGGCGGAAAATTGCGAAGAACGACAAGTTTTCAGTTTCATTCTTGGACAAAATTAGGGAGATTGGGTTGATTTGGGAGGACTGACCTTGGGGGAATTAAAGAGGGAAGATCAGGCTTCGATTCGGTGGTGGTCTCAGGTTCTCTAGTGGTTCATGATGGTCGTGAGAGGAGGATGAACGGAAGTGTTGTTTTGGGGTTGTTTTTGAAAGCTGCGGAGGGTTTTAACCAATTTCTGGTGGACTAGAGGGTTTGTGGTGGCGGACGTCTGGGGGGTTTGTTGCTGGGTGGCACAGTGGTTCGAATGGTGGCGGTGGTGAAGGGCACGGTGGTCCATGGGCGGAGAATTTTGGGTTTGTTCATGTTCTGGTTGGAGCAAATTTCCGATGGCCTGTGTTTGAACTGGGGTCGGGGACCACTGGCGGGGGAAGCTCTAGAAGCGGCGGAGCTTCTGGTAGGACGACGGGGGTCCTGGAGGTCTGAGGCGGCGGCGTACTGGTATGGGGGTGATCTGTTTTTTTCCAGGCGAGATAGATTTTGAGGCGTTGGGTTTCAAAAGGAACAGAAGTGGAAAACGCGTGTTCCAGGAAGAGAAATGCTGATGAGGATAAAACCGTTAATGGTGGTGACGTGGTAGTTAGTTAAGGAGTAATTAAGGTAAATGTTGTTTTAATTATTTATTTACTTTAAATTAAAGCCGGTTCAAACTTTAAAATCGTATAACTTTTACGTACGATAACGAAAACTGACAAAACTGGAACCGTTGGGATCGCAGGGACGAGAACTATCCGATGACACTGACTAGGAGTCGATTGGACGCAGTTGGAATTTCAGATATTTTTGAACGTTCGTCTCAAATTAAATGCAACAAACGCACCAACCGTCAACCAGAACAAAATCTGGTGAGTTAATTCTCACACCCTCTAGAATTCCGTGATGTGGTAAATCCATAGAAAAATATAATTGACCACTAACAGTATATATTGGTTGATTTGCTGCTATGGATGCTATTGTTTGTTTGATTGATTGTTGTTATTTATGTTCGTCAGTTTTAAATAATATGTTATTGAATTAGATTCGTATAACTTATATCTGTGATGCAAAGAAGGACAGGTTGGAGGGATCCGACCGGATTCCTCAAATAAACTGTATTTTTGTTGGTTATGCATATATATGAATTGTTCACTCTGACTGACATCAAAACCTATTTGAATGTTGATGGTTGAATATATATTCATTATTGCTGTGATTAAGATTAATCGACAGCGCTGATTGGGTAATTGGCAGAAAACGACCTAAAATATATTGTTTTAAATGTCGTTCTAATGTCAGATGGGTCGACGTAGTTTTAAAGTATAAATTATTTTATATCCGAACTAGAGTGTTAGTTATTTTGTAAAAGTAATTAAAATAGAAAATTATAAATATATCTTTGATCAAGGTTATGAAAGAAATCATTTGAATGGTTAAGACCAGTTTTCAAAGCAGAAGCCAAGTGCTTACTGACAGAATGGTAAGATAGGATAATTGTTTTTCAAACAATTAAATACTGATTTTTAAATTAATTTAAAAGGGGAAATGACAATGCAATTCAGTTAATGGATAATTGATATGTACGGTTGATAAAATCGACCGTGTTTAATTTAATTTGTCAATGGAATTAAATTGATAATGAAATGGGTTTTCTAGATATTCGTTAAATTTAACGAATATGGAAAAAGATTTAGTTAATCTCTAATTAACTATAAATTAAGAAAATTTATTGAGATGTTTATGGTGAAACATTAGTTAATCTTCGGTTAACTATAAATTAAGGAAATTTCTAATTGAATAGTGTTAAATATTAGTGAATCTTTCGGCAAACCATAAATTAAGGATTTAATTTTTGATTAACGATAATTTAAGGGATTATTAAAGTATTTGGTTTTAATGAAATTAATTATTATTGGCTAAGCTTTTAAAGGTAATAATTATTCTATTTTAAGTTAATAACAAGGTTAACTATTTTTAATATAGTTAATATTAAGGTTAATCATTATTTTAATTAATAATGATTTAAGGTAATGATCTTTAATTGGAATCCAAGTAAGGAATAATTAACTAGCGACAAGTATGGTTAAGGGGTTATAAAGGGGTTCATAACCCAAGCATTCAAACAAGATGAGAAAATGGATTTGGTAGTAAATATAGAAATTTTAAATAGGTTTTTTTTTTCTTAATTATTAAAATAAGTGAAATAATGTTTTGAGTAAAAGTTATGGTTAGTGAATATTTACTTAATTGAAGGAATTAAGTAAAAGGATTTTGAACAAGGATCACAAATATCATAAATGGGCTTTTTTAAAACCAGATTTGAAATCAAAGAGGGAAATGAAATTTAAATATCAAGTGACAAACTAATGTCATTTTGAGATAAGAACGGGGTCGATCAAGGTCTGAGAGGTAATAAAATACCCCAACTCGATTGGCTTCACTATTATCGAGGAATTGTATTAGTTTGAAACGAGGGAAGGTGTTGTAATTGGTTAACTATCCTAAGCAAGAAATATTGAACAAGAATACGAAGTTTTTGAATATCAGGCTAGTTACAAGGCAAATAAGAATAATTGGCTTTGAATTATATAAATTTAGATTTGATTTATCATATCAGAAATGGGTAATTTGGGTTATACAATTAAGTATATACATATATGTGAGATGCTCGAATATAAAGAAAAGGGGGAAAAGGGTCTTGAGGAATTATACCGACATTTCCAAAACTAATGGAAAGCTGGGAGTATATGTACATATATATATGCTCAAAAGTATCTGAAATATTTTTGTTATAAATAAGGAAGAATAAATATAATGTTTTAAATATTTTAGAAGATTTAAAAGTTGATTTACCATTTGGTTAAATATATTTTAAATAGGCCAAGTAATGCCAAATGCAGAATCAGTGAAATCATTTCATTGACACAATTGCTATTCGATAGTTAAATCACCGACTATCAAAACCTGCCCAATACGATTATTGGAACGGAAAGACCGGGATCGAATTTATATTCGAAAACCATTCCGACTAACAAATACGTGAATATATGGGGAGATGGTCAAGATGGAGCTTAAAGACTGTGGATTTTCATAAATGGAAGAACAACTAAAAATCTATGGGATTGCAACCAGAGATAAACTGTGGTTCTGTCGGGGTTGGAATCTACGAGTTGGAAGGACTTCTCGCTACTGATCCATGGGGTGATTCCTATATGTGATGCAGTAGGAGATTACCTTCGGTTCATCCTGTTCCTGGATGACTTGTATGGACGAGTGTCTGACAGAGTATTTTCAAAGGATCACGTACATTGATTTCTTCAAACGTATTATAGTTGGTTAGCTCCCAACTAGAGTATTTTTATTGATGTCAATAAGTGATATCCAGAGGATCTGACGATGTGGCATTCAAAGTAAATGATGGCTAGATGGTTAAAGGAAAATTCAAACCTCAAGCCTCATCAACCAGGAAATGACAAAAATCAGGCAGGCAGCATGGCTATGTGGGTCGCTCCCATTAGGATCTATGATCACCTATCTAGAGAAATTCCATTTGCTTCTTTAATCTATATTTCGATGCTGTCCCTTACGGGAGGCGGTTGCTGATCCCAACCGTCGGTGATATACATTCGATACACTCAAGCGAAATGAGTTGTCGATCATGTGAGGGCCGGGTTGCAAGACGTTCTTGTTGAACCCAGTGTATTTGCCTCTAGAGATACACTATCGGCAGGTGGTCCCATACCTTGTCAAGGTCGGAATCCAAATTCCAATAAGCGCCCGCGGTTTTGATTTTATACTATATACGTGGAGCGTGAGATGTAAGCGTTCCGCTAGATTGTTATCTATTTGTATTTAGACACTATGATAATATCAGAATAAAGTATGATTTCAAAAATAGTTTGGGTTATAGTAAGGTAAAAATCGTTCGTGTTTATGTGTGGGCTGGTCTTACTATTACCCTTTGATTTTAAAAAGGATTTTTCGAAGTTAAACAAGATGTTGATTCTATGAATTTATCACTGATAGTATTCCAGACTGACCCGAATTTTGCTTTGCTTCAAATGTGCTCGGTTCAGACCGAGTATGCTCCAAGTTAGGTTTTCGCTTGGAGTTACAGGAGACTTCACCACTAGTTATATAAAGCTATATCCACTGTGCAGTTATATGCTGTACTCTGATGATTGGTACGTGTATACAGTTCCTTGTATAAAGATAATTGATATTATATTTGATCTGTTCAGCTGTGAGATTCTAATGTGATGTTCTTCTTCTTTCTTCTATTCTAATATTTCTTTCTTATCTCACCCTCTAACTTCTTTTTAATAACTATCCGGTGTTTTCGGTGCTTGGAGGATCGACATGAGATACGGTAATGGTATTTACGTTGATTTTCAGGCCAAAAATCCTTGGGTCGTTACAGTGGTATCAGAGCTATTGGTTTAGTGATAACCTTAGCTCTATGGCGTGACTCAATAGAGATGGGGTTAGTAATACCCTAGATTGAGTTTGTGTGTATATATATATATATATATATATGAGAGCGCCTATTTGTAATTTGATATAAAAATTATTTTTGAAATTATTTCTGCCCAATTTATTTTATAAAACAATAAAAGTAATAATTTTCTCAAATTATTATGATATGGGCAATCGATTGATTGGTTAATGCTGATTTGTATGATATGTTGGATGGTATGCTCGATCTCATGGATATAAACCTGAACCTGAATCGACTTGGTTAAAACGAATGTGAAATAAATAAGTTAGATAATCTATCCAAATTCAAAAGAAAATCCGAATGTATAATTTAAGGGATAAATGGATTGTTAAGACTTGGTTATAATCTCGTGTGGATTGATTTGTGTGTAAAATTAGTTGATATGGATGATATGGATATTTTGAACATAATTGACATTTAGGGACTGTTCGGGGTTGCTGGCAGGGTTTTTGAAGGGGCAAGCCCCCTGCTTTGTTTCGAGTTTGTTTGAGTGAGAATAGGTGAAAAGGTGCTAATTCAACTTTAAAACCTAGCCAGGGAAATTCTGGAGTTAATTGAATCCAGTTTGGATAAAGCTGCGTTATAATTAAGCAAGCTCGAGAATAAATTATAGCTTATTACATAATAGCGCTCGTAAAAAGGTACGCCTACGCAAATATGAAATTTTGGTTTTGTTTGGATTTTGGATTTTTCCGACCTTGTTGGTCGATGGATACATATTTCTTGATCCTGCAATATTGCAGATGTCCCTCCGTACAGGGGAGACTCTGCCGAAATTTTTCCAAAATTTAGAGTGTTAGAATTTTTTTGGAGATTTTTGGAAAATTCTTTTATTTGAAATAAATTAGTTTAAAACCAATTGGGCCAGTTTGAAAATAAAACCCAGTTTTAATTAAATATATTTTATATAGATAATGGATTTACAACATTTCTTCTACCTTAGCAATTTCGAGGACGAAATTATTTTAAGGGGGAAGGAATGTAACGACCCGTATTTTCTGCCTATTTATTTGGATTATTTTGATTATTTTAATTATTTAAAATATTGTTTTGAATTTAAATATTTGAATTTAACAGTTTATTTTTGAATACATTATTTAAATAAATAATAAAATAATATTTTAAATTTCCAAATAGTCGGAAAATGTTGTATTGGCAAGATAGTGTGAACGGGTAGTTTAAAATGGTTGAATATTGGTTTATATTGAATTATATTGGCGATTTCGTTTAGTTGACGACGATGAATATATATAGTTTATAATTTAAATATAAAACGAGCTGCAGTGGCGCGGTAGTTCGTAATTTGGCGTTTTGAACTTCAAACGGCTGTATAGGGCCCAAAATAAGTCGGATTTTCGCGAAACAAGAAACATTGGAATCTGTTTGAGGATATCATTCTAATAGGAGAGAAAAATCCAGTTTTCATCATGTACATTTTATTTTATGTCCAAATCGAATTTTGAAAAGGTCGCTATGGAAATATATATATATATATTATAGCGATTATTTATATAAAATAAATGGTTTTTAATTATTTTAAATATCAATTTGGCTAGAAATTCAACCCGGAGTATTTTACCTTGGTAGTGTATCAAATTCTAGTCGTGTATGGCCAATTACAAGATTATATATATATATTATATTGAGGTATTTTAAAATTGGTTTATTTTATTTGAATTTGGTAGTTATAAAAGGGAAATTTTGCAGACGATCTCTATTTTCGACGAAACCACTTCAGTTGGATCCGGGATGTCAAGTTATTGCAACATTCCAAAACTCGTAATTTGATGAATCAATATGTAAGCGTGGTGAAGTAAAACATGTTTTGACAGTTTCAGTCAATTTCGATCGACAGTCAAAAATGGCCATTTTTCAAACGGTCTCATAATTTGACGAAATTTATTTTGTAAGAGCCATATCGTCGATACCAAGCTAGAAAATATTTTTCGGGAATTTTTTGGGTCCGTATGTGGCCCCAGTAAATTGAAATGTGCGTTCAAATTCAATATATAGAGGTGTATTTTGATTTTGATGAAAACTGATCGAAACGGCCGAACTGGCTAACGAAACATATCTTATTGTGTTCTGAATGGGGTATTACGCTAGGAACGACAGTCGGTGGGTTTGATTTCGAGTTCAAAATAAAAACTAACTTTTGGAAAATAAAATAATATAATAATTATATAAATTCAAAACCCCCTGTCCCCTCCTACTCAAGTCAACGTCCCTTTCCCCCCGTTACTTTTCGCGATTGAAATAGAAAATGAAAAAAAAAACCTCGATCTCGCGCGACGCCTCCTCCACCGGCCACCGCGGACTGCTGACGCCACACCCCACCTCCGACGAACTCCCCCACCTCCCCTCCAGTCTCCCAGTAATCGCCCTCTCTCCCCCCTTCGATTTAGAACCCACGCCCTAGCCAGAATACCTGCCACCACTTGGACCCGCTCCCCCACCACTCCCCGACGCAGGCGCCGCCTATTGCCACCTGAGGCGACCAGAAAACCCCCCTCTGCGAAGATCCGATTTCTTTTAAATGAAATGTAAGTTTCATTTTATTTATATTTCTTTGTGTAAATTAAAAGGTGATTAAATTAGGAAAGTTTAGATTTTTATAACGTAAAAAGATTCAATTTTTACATGAGAAATCCTTGAATAAAAATGCTATTTTTATATTAATAGCTTTGCAATAAAAATTTGATTTTTATTTATATTGAAATAGGATAAAAATTTGATTTTTTTATTTATGTAGAGAAATAAAAATATAATTTTTATATATGTCGAGTAGTAAAAATATAATTTTATATAAGTAGAGATATAAAAATATAATTTTTATATATGTCGAAAGTTAAAAAAATTGATTTTTACATATATTAAAGCAAGATAAAAATATGATTTTTATCGTTCAAATGGAAAAGCAAAAATATGATTTGATATATATATTAGCGATATAAAAATATAATTTTTATACAGAAAGATGCGTTGTAAAGATATATGAAGTATAATAAAAATGTGATTTTTATTTATTGGAATGAAGCAATAAAAATATAATTTTTTTATGAACAGCGTGAAAAGGACTGCATTGGAATTTCAAACAAATCCAAATGGTTCAGAAATTCAGAAATAGAGAATGGAGGAGTGGAACCCTCGATGAGAACTTCTCACTTTTATTTTATTTCTAGTTGAAATATATACTAGGATGCAGACGGTGCTTAGCAGCACCCGGCACCCATCGTCCACAGACCATGGATGACTTGTTTGTTTGATTGATGTGTTGTGAAATTTTATTGTGTGATGTGGAAGGCATAAAATATTTTATAGTTAAAAATATAATTTTTAACGTGTATATAAAATAAATGTTTATAAACAAATCGGACGGTTTGTTTATGTACACCCATTTGAATGATAATGATTGGGACGATAAATTTTACACATCGCCCAACTGCACAAATAAAAATCTGTGTTTGTTGATTTGAAACCCCACACGGGTGTTGGGATGATATTTGGCGTACACTAATCCCAATTGTTTAGTTGTATGTCAATCGATAGGTTAACAGACTGTGTAAGCGTTAATTATTTATGTTTAATGCTTATGTAGTTGTGTGGTGCACTTTGGATGATGGTTGATTATTTATCGTTGCTATTATATACATGTGTTGTAGGGAATCCATATAATTAACATTATTTGGCAATTGATTGGGCCTCATTCCAATTTGGAAAATAAAGAAAATTCGTGTGTTGAACAAAATATATATTCATGTGTTGAATAAAAGAAAATTCATGTGTTGAATAAAATATATATTCATGTGTTGAATAAAATAAATATTCATGTGTTGAATAAAATATATATTCATGTGTTGAATAAAATAAATATTCATGTGTTGAATAAAATATATATTCATGTGTTGAAGAGAATATTCATTTGTTGAATAGAATAACGAAATTATTGAAATATATAAAGCCGTGTTGATTAGATATGCGCCATTTTGATGCAAACAATATTTATATCGATTATATTCGTTTTTACAATGAATATAGAAAAGGAAGTGACTTCAAAAGATAACGTTTTAAAAATATTATCATTTATATATTAATGATATGAAATATTCAATTTTGATCTGAAATTGAATATGAAGTTGAAATCGTTTTGAAAACGAATTTAAAACGATTTATTAAATACGTTTAAAAAGGAAATCGATGAGATATATAATATATTATATATATATATATATAATGGCCTGAATAGAACGCGCTGCGCTGCTGCAGTTCGCGAATTTCGACCATTGACTTCGAATAGACGTTATGGGAGATCCGACCGTCGGATTCTCCTAAAACCGGAACCATTGGGTTCGTATCGAAAAGTGCTTTCTAATGAATATTAGAAATTTGAAATCTAACAGTTGGATTTAGAATTAGGACCAAATCAAATTTGGAAAAGGTCACTGTAAGTGCAGTTCGATGGTCGTTGATGGAAATCGACTGTATGGGTGCGACGATCCCAAAATCTGAGGGGCGGTATTAAGGATAATAATTGGAATATAACACATTAATCATCATAGCAGAGTACAGATAATAGCAGAAACAATAAATAGAATAATTTTACATGGATATGAAAGCGGAATCACAGCATGTAACAATATCAGAATAGCACAGCGTAGGATATAACTTAGTAAATAAAAAGGAAAGTGATCAGTCATCATCGCCAGAGGCGGAATACATACATGCAGTGAGACATAATAAGGGTATCAGTCTACATCGCCGAAGGCGGGACATATACATATGATAATAAGTACTGAAAGTAAATCAGTCTGCATCGCCAGTGGCAGAATCATAATATAAGTACAATAATGGCGGAAAATGTCAAAGTCGTCTCTGTGAAGTCAGCCTCGCCATGAGCCAAAATGCACTCTATGCAACAGCGCAGAGCCAAAAACAACCTGTCACCTGTGAACTAGGCTGCCCATGTGAAAATAAGGGCACTCGCGCTTGCAAAGTGAAACAAACAACGAGTCAGTCATGGGGACTGGTATGAGGAATCTATTTAACAATTTAAATAACAGTAATAAGCAAATCATAGGACCACGCCACTTTCGCGGAACGGGTTTACTCCAGTGATTGCTAGTGCATTTAAAACAAAGTAAATTCTTTTAAAACAACGCAATGCTTTTAAAAAGAATGAAGCCATTATAAGACTCAGGTCCCATCACACAATGCAACGCAAGCCGGAGGATAGAGTTTTACCTTATAATGGCCAAATATGCTTGATACGTGTAAAGCAAAATCATTTGATATTATTACTAGTGCATATATGTTTCATAAATGAATAGCATCATAAATATCAATCATATGCGACATGAGCGTCCCATGCCACTATGTCGCCATATATAAGTTACAATCGAATCCGTTATCTCGTATTTGAAATTGGATTTCCGTCATGAGTCGAGGCAAGGGGCAAGCTCCTCTCCGCTTCGAGACACTCTAGCAAATGCCTCAGGACTACACACTCTGGGCAACCCTGGATTCGGCTGGGCCAGTCCTCTCTTACGTTTGAGGATTGGCAATTCCTGAACACACATTTCCCAGTCCTTACAGACCTATAATCGAGGCGCCTCGCATTCAATCAACCACAAAGGTGAAAAGTAGATATAAATGTCAGGGCTGGTAAGTCACTGACACCACCATAGCTAGAAAGAAACGTCGTGCTCTCCCAGCGGTCCGTATCCCGTTTTTGACTCATACCGAGGTGTGAGGCTCGCGAATCCACGCTATACACAAAGCCAAGCCACGCAGAACGTGCTTTGTTCATCATCCACAAGACTTTGCTTTGTAACAGAAGCCTTGATCACAGCATCTTGGCATGCTACATAGGCAATCCACTCCATACGATTGATTTCCATCGATATATAACCTCTGAGCTCGTATGTCTCAGAGAAGGGCGTTAAGCAAAAGAATAAATTCTCCGCCGCCAAACAGATATATATTTAACAGAGATCAATCAGTATAGAACAAAATCCAATGTCAGACACACAGTCCATTTACAAGTCCGTTCTGGGTCTGAACGAAACCGAAGGCGTCAATTCCTCGTATATCCGTACAATCAACACATACGTTCAGACGGCTACTACTTCCGCCCCATTCCGGTAGCTACTCCGGTCAGGAACCTCAGCAGCGCCCATCCAACCGATACGAAGATCGTCGGTCTTGAATCGTCTTTGTATTTTCCAATTCGAATCGCTCGATAAATTATTTGGAATGAGGGTTATCTCGGCCTTTTCAAATAATTCACGTAATTAGAATTTAAATCGATTCTTTCCATGGTTATATTATTCGACATCCATCTTTCAGTTCTTTAGTGTTATTTTCGTGTCAAGCACATACAACCATCAAATATCAAACAATTCAAGCCCAATTGGTCTATTTGCAATCTATGTTGCTTATAATATTTTATAACAATTTTTCGCCATTTTTATTTATTTAAAAATGGCCATATTTAATTAAACGACGTTTCAGGTCGTGTCGTGGCACTGGCGCTATTTTTCCCCTAATTTGTTTTACACATATCGGAAAATCTAACCGTTGGATTTCTACAAAGTCTTTATCAGTGGAAAGATATTCCCAAAGCGAACCCAACGGTTCCAGTTTCGTGAAAATCCCACGGTCGGATCTTCCACACTAGTCGTTTGAAGTTACGGTTTCAAAATTCGAACTGCAGCATCGTTATTCGATTTAATTTAATTATATTTATATGTAAATATAAACGATTCTGGCGTTGTTTTTCTTCAGATTTGAATTAAACATTCCGAACAATCCAACCGTTGGATTTTTACATGGTTGGTGCCGTTGGGAAGATATTTCCAAGGCGAACCCAGCGGTTGTGGATTCGGGAAAATCCGATGGTCGGATTTCTCGTACTAATCGTTTCAAATTACGATTCCGAAACACGAACTGCACGGCTTCGTTTCCTTTTAATTTTATTTATATTTATATATATAAATATAGTTCATTCTATAATTCCAACTATAGTTCATTCTATATTTTCAACTTCGTTTTCACTTCAAATATTTCACTAACGCCTAAATATTTCGAAAAATTTCGCCATAACCTTCTTTGTACGGGGAGGGGTTTGGAAATTTATTGGGCCGTGTTAGGTACCCAATAAATCCTAAAAAGCATCCACATATTTATAGTGATATATTCTGGTGTTTACGGGGGAGCATGTATAGATAATCACTCCAGAGAATAAATTCTCATCACCCCGTTTCCGTGTGGAAATAAATAGTCCATGTGCCGTGTCTAATAACTAGAGCGACGTGATTATTGTCAACTCCAGACGCGTGTGGGGTTTTTATTAATCTGGCAATTTATCGTTATATTTTATATAGTCCATATCAGTCATCAGTTCAACCTGTAGTATATAGTCATCGCCATACAAGCTTCTCGCTCGTATGGTGGATCTTCCACCTTGTCACACAAGCTCCAATTACTTATGTGGAATATGATGAAGTATGCCTATCGTCAAGAAGTATGCCATGTAGTGTAGTTCAAAATTAATTGTTACTATCCTATGGCGATATTTATTATTTCACACAGAATAACCAGCACTCCGCATCCAATGGCATTCACAGGAGTTGATATAAAAATAAAATTGCGCAGCCAACTCATCAAGGTTTACCTATTTGTCGGGCACGCAAATAATTTCTTTACTCTACAGCTAATCCATTTTTCCTGTTCAACACATGTATATATATGCAGAATAAAGCTAATAATAATATTTCTAGCAAACTATTATTTATTTCAACACGTGTGTATTTTTATCAAAGCGTATACATGATAAAAGAAATATTTTTATCATCAAAAATATTTATTCAACACGTGAATGTTTTTAACACTTCATATTTACAATAAAAATGTAGTTTTTATTGTCGATTCATTTTATTTTAACATACGATAACATTCAACACATGAATTTCAACTCGACGAACGAATTTCAATTCAACACATGAATATTCTCTATAGTTTGTATATATATATAAATGTGATTTTTATCGCTAAAGCTATTTGTTAAAATTCAAATAATATTCAACACATGAATTTCAACTCAACGAATGAATTGCAACTCAACACATGAATATTCTCTATAGTTTGTATATATATATATATATAAATGTGATTTTTATCGCTAAAGCTATTTGTTTAAATTCAAATGATATTCAACACATGAATTTCAACTCAACGAATGAATTGCAACTCAACACATGAATATTCTCTATAGTTTGTATATATATAAAAATGTGATTTTTATCGCTAAAGCTATTTGTTTAAATTCAAATAATATTCAACACATGAATTTCAACTCAACGAATGAATTACAACTCAACACATGAATATTCGCTATAGTTTGTATATATATAAAAATGTGATTTTTATCGCTAAAGCTATTTGTTTAAATTCAAATAATATTCAACACATGAATTTCAACTCAACGAATGAATTGCAACTCAACACATGAATATTGGTTATAACATATGTAATTTATTTCAACGAATGAAAATTATTCTAACACATGTATATTTCAGAAAATTTCGGCAGCATAACGGCAGGGTAATTAAAACCGGGACCGTCCCTAGTACGGCTCCTCGCTCTACCTTAAAACCTCGCGGTTTTTGACAATGGGGATCATGCATCTAGTTCGCACGCAGGCGGCATGTTTTATTTTCAATTCCACAATCCTATTCTAATTTGTTTCAACCACAAGAGGGTATTTTTCAACCACAAAGGTATTTTTCAACCACAATATCAACCACAAACAATTATTTCCAACCATTCGTCATACCACATAATATCACGTCAATCACAAGAAATATATATCGTCCATGGTCCGTGGACGAGGGGAGTATATATATATATATATATATAATATTGTAATTCACTTGCATTTCATCACAATTCAAAGCATATATGTTTCATTCAACGCTTGTATAATTTATATATCACTAATATAACTTATACAACACATGTACATGAGGTATACAATGCGTATATAATTTACACTTCGCTTATATAATTTATACAATGCGATTCCATTCACACAATTCAGTTTAGATTCCTTACATTGGTTTCTGCATTGCTAAAAATCCTAGGAAGATCAGAAAAATCTGTGGCTTCTTCTAGAATGTTGAGAGCCTTCTTGCGGTCACGGTGTCTCCTGTTTCATCGAATTTCGTTAACGAATGAAAAAGATATTATTTTTCAAAGTTTTGCAACGCTTTATAGTGTAAAAACAGTTCAAAATTACATAACCCGTTAGTTTTCAAACCTGCTCAAATTTAGGTTTTGATTTTTCTCTCGATTCGTTGCTCGATAGATCGATCAGATTGTTGGACGTCGATGAGGGAGGGAAGGGCTTTCTGGCGCCACCAGTCTCTTCCAGTTCGACGTCGAGACGAACCCTGGGCGGTGACTTAGATGCGCCCACTTTGGAGCATCAAAACTCGATGGCGGTGCTTCTGATGGTGGCGAGACTGGGTCGGATGTGAAGAGGGGACGAAGGCGAGTGGAGGTGGTGGCGCGGCCTAGCTTCGCCTGTGGCGGTCGGAAAATGGAAGAGAAGCACGGAGCAACGAGGAACGTCCAAATCGCCTGGCGGCTAGGGTTTCTTGCGATTTTTTTTTATAAAGGAAAAATCCTATTGGTCGAAGCTTTATAGGAAATTTTAAATAGTGTTTTTACAAACGAACTTGAAATCAAACCCAACGACTGTCGCCCCTAGCTAAATATCCCCATTCCGGACACAATGGGATATGTTTCGTTGGCCAATTCGACTGTTACGGTCAATTATTTTTCAAATTAAAATATAAAACATTCAATATTTAATTTGAACGTACATTTCAATTTGCCAGAGCCACAAAATGAATCGAAAAATTCCAGAAAAATAAATCTAGCTTTGTTTTGACGATACGGTCCTAACAAAACCAGTTTCGTCGAATTTTGAGCTCGTTTGAAAAACGGCCATTTTTAGGTCGACCCATTTTAACAGAAATTGACCAATCACATTTTCTTTTGCCCCGCTCACATACTAGCTTCAAAAATTATGAAATTTGAAACTTAGCAATAGTTTGACATCCCGGACCCAACAAAAGTGGTTTCGTCGAATTCCGAGGTCGTATGCAAAATATCCATTTTCAGGAGCTATATATGCTATATAGCGACCTTTCTGAAAATTCATTTGGCCATAACTTTTGATTCCCGTTATGAAACTTCGATTTTTCAGATTCGTTAGAAAGGTATTCATAAACAGATTTAAATATTTTCAGTTTCGCTAAAATCCGTTATATTTTCCACCCGGTACAGTCAGACAAAGTTTGTATTCAAACTTTCAAGCTGCAATACTATACCCAATTTTTTATTTTATTGAAATATGCTATTTCAACTATTCAAATTCTTTGGTAATAACCAAATTTAAAATTTTTAAATTGGTTCACATTTTCCGGGTTATTACAATCTCCCCCACTTAAAACTTTTCGTCCTCGAAAAGGAAATAACAGCTAAGTAGGAAATAAAATGTAAATGCAAAGTATTGTAAAGGTACCTTGCACCGGAGTTAGTCAGAGATGTCCACTCTGCATTTGGGGTAGGCTTGTTTAATGCTTTCCTCAGTCTCCCAAGTACAGTCTCTAGGATCACTACTCCACTGCACTTTGACTAAATGAATCTTTTTGCTCCTTAGCTCTCTAGTTTCTTAGCCAACAATCCTTAATGGCTCTCTTCTGAGTGCTAATTCTGGAGTTATGTCTATATCCTATTGTGCTGCTTCTTCCACAACAAGATCTGGATCATGAACATGTTTTCTGAGTTGAGACACGTGGAACACATCACGTACACCAGGCAACTAATCAGGTAATGAAACCCTATATGCAAGAGTTCCAATCCGTTCAAGTATAGGAAAGGGACCAATAAATCTCGGTGCCAACTTCCCAGTCTTGCCAAATATGATTACTCCCCGCATTGGAGAAACTCTTAGATAAACATAATTGCCAACGACAAATGATAAATCTCTTCTTCTAGCATCAGCATAAATTTTCTGTCGGCTTTGTGCGGTTTTCAATCGCTTCTTAATGAAATTGACTTTATCCGATGCTTCTCGAATCATATCGGGCCCTAACACAAGTTTGTTGCCAGGTTCTACCCAACATGCGGGAGATCTGCATGGTCTACCGTATAATGCTTCAAATAGAGACATTCCCAGACTTGCTTGATAGCTATTGTTATATGAGAATTCGGCTAAATGTAAGTGATCTTCCCATGAGCCTCCAAAATTGATAACGCAAGCTCGCAGTAAATCTTCTAGAATTCTATTCACCCTCTCAGTTTGGCCGTCTGTCTGAGGGTGATAAGCGGTGCTTAGATTCAACTTGGTTCCCAATTCTGTCTGGAATGCTACCCAGAATTTGCTAGTAAATAGGGGGTCTCTATCACTGACTATATTGAGCGGCACTCCATGCAGTTTAACTATTTCTTTGAAGTAAACCTGTGCTAAACTTTGAGCCGTTCTATTGGATCGGACAGGTATAAAATGGGCAGTCTTCGTGAAGCGATCTACGATTACCCATATACTATTGTTTCCTTTCTTAGTTCGAGGCAAGCCATCAATGAAGTCCATCGAAATTTGCTCCCACTTCCATCTTGGAATTTCTAAGGGTTGTAATAGTCCAGCTAATTTCTGCTGATCACTCTTAACTAGCTGACAAGTGGAGCATCTGCTAACATATATTGAAATATCTCTTTTCATCGCCTTCCACCAGAATGTGCGCTTGATATCGTTATACATTTTGCTCACACCGGGATGGATACTTAATTTGGACTTGTGGCATTCATCAAGTACTTCCCTTCTGAGCTCAGGAATTCCTGGCACACAAATTCGCCCTCGTAATCTTAGGACCCCTTGGCTATCAAGGCTAAAATCTGAGGGTTTTCCTTCTCGGATCCGCTGGCCAATCCTTTTAATAAATTCATCGTCTTTCTGTAGAATTGTAATCTTATCTTCTAAGGAAGAAGTAATGATAAAACTGGCGATGATTTCATTCTTTCTGCTGAGCGCATCTGCTACAACATTGGCTTTCCCTGGAGTGTATAGAATTTCAAAATCATATGCCACAGGGAATTCTAACCAACGCTGTTGTCTCAAGTTTAGATCTTTCTAAGTGAATAGATATTTCAATGATTGATGATCCATGAATAGTTCAAACTTCTCACCCAGTAAATAATGCCTCCAGATCCTCAAAGCAAACACGATAGCTAATAACTCAAGATCATGAGTTGCATAGTTTCTTTCATGCGGCTTCAGCTGACGGCTGGCATAAGCGACCACTTGGCCTTTTTGCATTAATACAGCGCCTAGCCCTCTAATAGAAGCATCTGTCCATACAGTCAAGTCTTGGCTGCCTTCTATAATTGTCAATAATGGAGCGGTTGTCAACTTCAGTTTCAGCTCCTAGAAAGCTTCTTCACATTCGGGAGTCCATTTGAATTTCTCGTGCTTCTTTGTAACCTTTGTCAATACACCAGATATCCTTGAAAAATCCTGAACGAATTTCCGATAGTAACTGGCCAATCCAAGGAAACTTCGAACTTCTGTGGGGGTAGTAGGTTGTTTCCAGTTTTGAATCGCTATAATTTTGCTTGGATCTACAGCAGTCCCTTCTTTTGATACGACATGGCCTAGGAACTTAACTTCATCCTGCCAGAAGACACACTTAGAAAATTTAGCTTTCAAGACATTTCTCCTTAGAATTTTCAACACTTGTTCTAAATGTTTTGCATGTTCCCCTTCCGACTTGGAGTAGATTAAAATGTCATCAATGAAGACTTGAACAAATTTATTCAATACACCACGGAACACTCTATTCATAAGATCGACGAAGTATGCCGGAGCGTTACACAAGCCGAACGACATTACTAACCATTCGTAGAATAAATCGGGACCCCTGAAGGCTGTCAAAGGAACACAGTCTTCGGCTATACGTAATTGGTGGAAACCTGTAGCTAGGTCCATTCTGGAGAATATTGTTGCTCCATTTAATTGATCTAACAGATCATCTATACGTGGCAAGGGATATTTGTTCTTCAGTGTCTGCTTATTGAGATCTCGGTAATCAACACAAAGTCTTAGAGTACTGTCTGATTTCGGGACAAATACTACTGCTGCTCGCCAAGCTAAAAAGCTCGGTCTTATCGGACCTTTCCAAAGCAATTCTCGGGTTTGACTACCTAACTCTTCCTTTTCTTTTGGGGCCATTCTTCTAATTGGATGCACTACTGGTCGGGCGTTAGGAATTAGATCTATCCTAAATTCAATTTCTCTTTGCGGCGGTAATTTTTCTACTTCTTCAAACACATCCGCGTAGTTTTTAACGACCGGTATCTTTTCTAATGAAGGGGGAGTAACTTCTAAAGAAAACCAAAATTCTGTTCTATTAATTTCTGAACCGTGGCATGGTATATATATATATATAGGTCCAAGCTTCGTTTCGACTTTAACGATTCTCTCGGCACATCTAACTTCGGCCTTATATTTTGTCAACCAGTCCAGTCCCAGTATGGTATCAAATTCGGAAAGGTCCATGACAATCGAATCAAAAGGAAATCGGTATCGCGAAAAGGAAATAGGTAATTTGCAATAGGTACTGAGACTAACCGAACCTCCTATTGGGTTTTGAACTTTAATTGGTTCTCTAAGCTTTCTTCGTTTCAATTTTAACTTGTGAACAATGTTACCATAAATGAAGCTACGTGATGCACCAGTATCAAAAAGTACAGAAACAGGAATATTTTTAATGGTAAGGGTACCTCCCAAGACGTCGGGTTTACCTGATCCATCGGTGGTAGCTGGCGGGGTATCCCCGTCATACACATGAGCCACTTGAGCATTCTGCTTCAGAGGACAGTTCCTGCTATAGTGCCCTTTCTTATGGCAGTTGTAGCATTCGGCTGAGTCTGGATTTGCCTTTGATTTCCTCGGGGCTTTGCATACATTAGAAAAATGACCTGACTTCCCGCAGTTGTAGCAATTTGCTTTGGGGATCTTTCCAGGTTTCTGAGTAGCGGCCGCGGTAATGCTAGACTCTGGCTGTTCTGTTGAAGCCTTGCGCTTATTTCCAGCTTGGCTTTTGGCGCGGTCTTGGCTGGCGTGTCTTTCATCCATATCTTCATAATTGCAAGCCATTTCTACCAATTCTGAGAAGGAGAGTTTGATGTTACTCATGGCTCTGTCATGGTACTTGCGCTTTAGCCTAAATATAAATCTCTTGTTCTTTGCTTTGTTAGTCATAATAAGCTCTGGAGCATAGCGCGACAACTGGGTGAATTTATTGTGGTAATCCTGGATAGAGAGATCTCCTTGCTGGAGATTAGCAAACTGCTCTCGCATCCTCTCTAAAGCCTGTTCAGGTACAAACTTCTCGTTGAACATGGTTTTGAATTGCTCCCAGGTTCTGACAGTACCTGCTGCATCCTCTGAGGTGATGGCATCCCACCACAGCTCTGCTTCCTCCTGTAGGAGCCAAATACCTAGTCGTGCTTTGTTGTTGGTTCCCAAACCCATGCCTTCAAAGATTTTCTCACAGGTCTTCAACCAAGCTATTGCCTCGGTCACTGTACCAGTGCCAGAAAAGGGTTTTCCCCCAAGGTTCCTATACCTCTTCGCTACTCTGTCTAGCACGAAGTCCTCGGGTGCTGGTGGCTGAACAATAGGGCCTCCCTCAACTTTGGGGATATTCCCCCGTCCTCCTGCTGCTCCTGCTCGGCCTCCACGGCCTCCTCTAGCTGCTGATGCTCGTGTAGCCATCAGAAAGAGTACTGTATAAGCAAGAAAAGAGTCAAGCTCACAGATTTGATAATTTTCATATATGATAAAGCAGGGGAATATAAGGAAAGGAAATGATGTACTGATCAAATTGTTTTGCTAATCTGCTTAGCTCATTCTAGGACATTGCTAATCCTATCTCTAATGAGCTACTCGCCTTAGAACACTACTGATTCTATTCTGACGAGGTGTTTAATGTGCTAGATCCCGGAAGTAAGATTAACCAAAGCTCTGATACCAACTGCGACGATCCCAAAATCCGAGGGGCGGTATTAAGGATAATCATTGGAATATAACACATTAATCATCATAGCAGAGTACAGATAATAGCAGAAACAATAAATAGAATAATTTTACATGGATATGACAGCGGAATCACAACATGTAACAATATCAGAATAGCATGGCGTAGGATATAACTTAGTAAATAAAAAGGAAAGTGATCAGTCATCATCGCCAGAGGCGGAATACATACATGCAGTGAGACATAATAAGGGTATCAGTCTACATCGCCGAAGGCGGAACATATACATATGATAATAAGTACTGAAAGTAAATCAGTCTGCATCGCCAGTGGCGGAATCATAATATAAGTACAATAATGGCGGAAAATGTCAAAGTCGTCTCTGTGAAGTCAGCCTCGCCATGAGCCAAAATGCACTCTATGCAACAGTGCAAAGCCAAAAACAACCTGTCACATGTGAACTAGGCTGCCCATGTGAAAATAAGGGCACCTGCGTTTGCAAAGTGAAACAAACAACGAGTCAGTCATGGGGACTGGTATGAGGAATCTATTTAACAGTTTAAACAACAGTAATAAGCAAATCATAGGACCACGCCACTTTCGCGGAACGGGTTTACTCCAGTGATTGCTAGTGCATTTAAAACAAAGTAAATTCTTTTAAAACAACGCAATGCTTTTAAAAAGAATGAAGCCATTATAAGACTCAGGTCCCATCACACAATGCAATGCAAGCCGGAGGATAGAGTTTTACCTTATAATGGCCAAATATGCTTGATACGTGTAAAGCAAAATCATTTGATATTATTACTAGTGCATATATGTTTCATAAATGAATAGCATCATAAATATCAATCATAGGCGACATGAGCGTCCCATGCCACTATGTCGCCATATATAAGTTACAATCGAATCCGTTATCTCGTATTTGAAATTGGATTTCCGTCATGAGTCGAGGCAAGGGGCAAGCTCCTCTCCGCTTCGAGACACTCTAGCAAATGCCTCAGGACTACACACTCTGGGCAACCATGGATTCGGCTGGGCCGATCCTCTCTTACGTTTGAGGATTGGCAATTCCTGAACACACGTTTCCCGGTCCTTACAGACCTATAATCGAGGCGCCTCGCATTCCAACAACCACAAAGGTGAAAAGTAGATATAAATGCCAGGGCTGGTAAGTCACTAACACCACCATAGCTAGAAAGAAACGTCGTGCTCTCCCAGCGGTCTGTATCCCGTTTTTGACTCATACCGAGGTGTGAGGCTCGCGAATCCACGCTATACACAAAGCCAGGCCACGCAGACCGTGCTTTGTTCATCATCCACAAGACTTTGCTTTGCAACAGAAGCCTTGATCACAGCATCTTGGCATGCCACATAGGCAATCCACTCCATACGATTGATTTCCATCGATATATAACCTCAGAGCTCGTACGTCTCAGAGAAGGGCGTTAAGCAAAAGAATAAATTCTCCGCCGCCAAACAGATATATATTTAACAGAGATCAATCAGTATAGAACAAAATCCAATGTCAGACACACAGTCCATTTACAAGTCCGTTCTGGGTCTGAACGAAACCGGAGGCGTCAATTCCTCGTATATCCGTACAATCAACACATACGTTCAGACGGCTACTAATTCCGCCCCTTTCCGGTTGCTACTCTGGTCAGGAACCTCAGCAGCGCCCATCCAACCGATACGAAGATCGTCGGTCTTGAATCGTCTTTTTATTTTCCAATTCGAATCGCTCGATAAATTATTTGGAATGAGGGTTAGCTCGGCCTTTTCAAATAATTCACGTAATTAGAATTTAAATCGATTCTTTCCATGGTTATATTATTCGACATCCATCTTTCAGTTCTTTAGTGTTATTTTCGTGTCAAGCACATACAACCATCAAATATCAAACAATTCAAGCCCAATTGGTCTATTTGCAATCTATGTTGCTTATAATATTTTATAACGATTTTTCGCCATTTTTATTTATTTAAAAATGGCCATATTTAATTAAACGACGTTTCAGGTCGTGCCGTGAAACTGGCGCTGTTTTCCCCCTAATTTGTTTTACACATATCGGAAAATCTAACCGTTGGATTTCTACAAAGTCTATATCAGTGGGAAGATATTCCTAAAGCGAACCCATCGGTTCCAGTTTCGTGAAAATCCGACGGTCGGATCTTCCACACTAGTCATTTGAAGTTACAGTTTCAAAATTCGAACTGCAGCATCGTTATTCGATTTAATTTAATTATATTTATATTTATATATAAATATAAAAGATTCTGGCGCTGTTTTTCTTTAGATTTGAAGTAAACATTCCGGACAATCCAACCGTTGGATTTTTACAAGGTTGGTGCCGTTGGGAAGATATTTCCAAGGCGAACCCAGCGGTTGCGGTTTCGGAAAAATCCGATGGTCGGATTTCTCATACTAATCATTTCAAATTACGATTCCGAAACACGAACTACACGGCTTCGTTTCCTTTTAATTTTATTTATATTTATATATATAAATATAGTTCATTCTATAATTCCAACTATAGTTCATTCTATATTTTCAACTTCGTTTTCACTTCAAATATTTCACTAACGCCTTAATATTTCGAAAAATTTCGCCATAACCTCCTTTGTACGGGGAGGGGTTTGGAAATTTATTGGGCCGTGTTAGGTACCCAATAAATCCTAAAAAGCATCCACATATTTATAGTGATATATTCTGGTGTTTACGGGGGAGCATGTATAGATAATCACTCCAGAGAATAAATTCTCGTCATCCCGTTTCCGTGTGGAAATAAATAGTCCACGTGCTGTATCTAATAACTAGAGCGACGTGATTATTGTCAACTCCAGACCCGTGTGGGTTTTTTATTAATCTGGCAATTTATCGTTATATTTTGTATAGTCCATATCAGTCATCAGTTCAACCTGTAGTATATAGTCATCGCCATACAAGCCTCTCGCTCGTATGGTAGATCTTCCACCTCGTCACACAAGCTCCAATTGCTTATGTGGAATATGATGAAGTATGCCTATCGTCAAGAAGTATGCCATGTAGTGTAGTTCAAAATTAATTGTTACTATCCTATGGCGATATTTATTGTTTCACACAGAATAACCAGCACTCCGCATCCAATGGCATTCACAGGAGTTGATATAAAAATAAAATTGCGCTGCCAACTCATCAAGGTTTACCTATTTGTCGGGCACGCAAATAATTTCTTTACTCTACAGCTAATCCATTTTTCCTGTTCAACACATGTATATATATGCAGAACAAAGCTAATAATAATATTTCTAGCAAACTATTATTTATTTCAACACGTGTGTATTTTTATCAAAGCGTATACATGATAAAAGAAATATTTTTATCATCAAAAATATTTATTCAACACGTGAATGTTTTTAACACTTCATATTCACAATAAAAATGTAATTTTTATTGTCGATTCATTTTATTTTAACATACGATAACATTCAACACATGAATTTCAACTCGACGAACGAATTTCAATTCAACACATGAATATTCTCTATAGTTTGTATATATATAAAAATGTGATTTTTATCGCTAAAGCTATTTGTTTAAATTCAAATAATATTCAACACATGAATTTCAACTCAACGAATGAATTGCAACTCAACACATGAATATTCTCTGTAGTTTGTATATATATATATATATATATATATATATATATATATATATATAAATGTGATTTTTATCGCTAAAGCTATTTGTTTAAATTCAAATAATATTCAACACATGAATTTCAACTCAACGAATGAATTGCAACTCAACACATGAATATTCTCTATAGTTTGTATATATATAAAAATGTGATTTTTATCGCTAAAGCTATTTGTTTAAATTCAAATAATATTCAACACATGAATTTCAACTCAACGAATGAATTGCAACTCAACACATGAATATTCGCTATAGTTTGTATATATATAAAAATGTGATTTTTATCGCTAAAGCTATTTGTTTAAATTCAAATAATATTCAACACATGAATTTCAACTCAACGAATGAATTGCAACTCAACACATGAATATTGGTTATAACATATGTAATTTATTTCAACGAAAGAAAATTATTCTAACACATGTATATTTCAGAAAATTTCGGCAGCATAACTGCAGGGTAATTAAAACCGGGACCGTCCCTAGTACGGCTCCTCGCTCTACCTTAAAACCTCGCGGTTTTTGACAATGGGGATCATGCATCTAGTTCGCACGCAGGAGGCATGTTTTATTTTCAATTCAACAATCCTATTCTAATTTGTTTCAACCACAAGAGGGTATTTTTCAACCACAAAGGTATTTTTCAACCACAATATCAACCACAAACAATTATTTCCAACCATTCGTCATACCACATAATATCACGTCAATCACAAGCAATAAATATCGTCCATGGTCCGTGGACGAGGGGAGTATATATATATATATATTATATTGTAATTCACTTGCATTTCATCACAATTCAAAGCATGTATGTTTCATTCAACACTTGTATAATTTATACATCGCTAATATAACTTATACAACACATGTACATGAGGTATACAATGTGTATATAATTTACACTTTGCTTATATAATTTATACAACGCGATTCCATTCACACAATTCAGTTTAGATTCCTCACATTGGTTTCTGTAGTGCTAAAAATCCTAGGAAGATCAGAAAAATCCACGGCTACTTTTAGAATGTAGAGAGCCTCCTTGCGGTCACGGTGTCTCCTGTTTCATCGAATTTCGTTAACGAACGAAAAAGATATTATTTTTCAAAGTTTTGCAACGCTTTATAGTGTAAAAACAGTTCAAAATTACATAACCCGTTAGTTTTCAAACCTGCTCAAATTTAGGTTTTGATTTTTCTCTCGATTCGTTGCTCGATAGGTCGATCAGATTGTTGGACATCGACGAGGGAGGGAAGGGCTTTCTGGTGCCACCAGTCTCTTCCAGGTCGACGTCGAGATGAACCCTGGGTGGCGACTTAGATGCGCCCACTTTGGAGCATCATAACTCGATGGCGGCGCTTCTGATGGTGGCGAGACTGGGTCGGATGTGAAGAGGGGACGAAGGCAAGTGGAGTGGTGGTGGTGGCGCGGCCTAGCTTCGCCTGTGGCGGTCGGAAAATGGAAGAGAAGCACGGAGCAACGAGGAACGTCCAAATCGCCTGGCGGCTAGGGTTTCTTGCGATATTTTTTTTTATAAAGGAAAAATCCTATTGGTCGAAGCTTTATAGGAAATTTTAAATAGTGTTTTTACAAATGAATTCGAAATCAAACCCAACGACTGTCGCTCCTAGCTAAATACCCCCATTCCGGACACAATGGGATATGTTTCGTTGGCCAATTCGACTGTTACGGTTAGTTATTTTTCAAATTAAAATATAAAACATTCAATATTTAATTTGAACGTACATTTCAATTTGCCAGAGCCACAAACTGAATCGAAAAATTCCAGAAAAATAAATCTAGCTTTGTTTTGACGACACGGTCCTAACAAAACCAGTTTCGTCGAATTCTGAGCTCGTTTGAAAAACGGCCATTTTTAGGTCGACCCATTTTAACAGAAATTGACCAATCACATTTTCTTTTGCCCCGCTCACATACTAGCTTCAAAATTTATGAAATTTGAAACTTAGCAATAGTTTGACATCCCGGACCCAACAAAAGTGGTTTCGTCGAATTTCGAGGTCGTATGCAAAATATCAATTTTCAGGGGCTATATATGTTATATAGCGACCTTTCTGAAAATTCATTTGGCCATAACTTTTGATTCCCGTTATGAAACTTCGATTTTTCAGATTCGTTAGAAAGGTATTCATAAACAGATTTAAATATTTTCAGTTTCGCTAAAATCCGTTATATTTTCCACCCGGTACAGTCAGACAAAGTTTGTATTCAAACTTTCAAACTGCAATACTATACCCAATTCTTTATTTATTGAAATATGCTATTTCAACTATTCAAATTCTTTGGTAATAACCAAATTTAAAAATTTAAATTGGTTCACATTTTCCGGGTTATTACAATGGGCCTTGATAAAATTATTAAAAATATCAACAATTAGTGTAAAATCATAAGAAATGATTTGGAAAGAATTGGGATGAAAAACTCCAAATTTGAAAAGATAAAAATAGTTTTTTATTGAAATGAACTAGTTTTGAACTAGAACTATAATACATTTATTTTTGAAATAAATAAATTGGATTTGAAAGTGTTTTAAAAGTAACCAGAATGTCCAATAATTGAATTGGAATGGATTTGAATTGAAATTGTCTTTGGAATATTTCGATGTTGGATTTCGTGATTATACAGATATTGTTATGGAAATTTGAAAGATATATTTATATCGTTATTTCCAATACGATATTTGTTAGTTGTAGAATTTGATATTGAATATAAGCCGATATATTTTCTATTCAGAGCCTTGTATTTAATATCAAATGGGATTTGGGTTTGTCGTGAATGGTGTCTTCGTTAACACTGTTCTTAAACCCAGTTGAGAAAAGGATTAAATCTTTTTATTTAGATTTAATGAAGTATACCAATTAAATGGTATTTAATTGGTATTGAATTTGAATTGATTTTTGGGTTTATCGTGAACGGTGTTTTAAATAACACTTGTTCTTTAACCCGATAATTAATGGAATGTGAATGGGGTTTATCATGAACTGTGTTTCAACGACATTCGTTCTTTAACCCGATTTACAGTGAATGTGATTTGGAATTTATAAATCTTTTGTTAAGATTTAAAGGAGATTTTCCAAATTAAAGTTTTCCAATTTAATAAAATAAATTGGAATGGAATGGAATTCGATTTGGTAATAATCGAAGTGAATTTCTGTGGAGGAAGACTACTAATATATCTGAAATTTAAAAGGCGTTGCCGTTATTCCGTTTATATTATTGGTCGGATATGGAAGTTTATATCGATTATATATATCGGTTTATTTTCCATGAAGATTCCTTCGTTAATGGTATATGATTTCGGGTTTATCGTGAACCGTGTTTTAAATGACATTGGTTCTTTATCCCAGTTAAAGACGGGACATGTTTTCCCAAGTTAAACAATCATTAATATTGATTTTTGGGAAGATTAAAACAAAGTGGAGTTTTAATGAATCTTTAATTAGATTGAAATAATCGAGAATAGATTATCACCAGTTTTGCTCCAAGCGATAGTTAAATCTTTAATTAGATTTGAACGTGAAATGGTAATTGAATTTACCGATAACACCGTAGTGTTAGATATGAAGTATGACTAGTTTTACTTCATGGGATGAATAGGTTGGGGTTGGGAAATTTAACAAGTGATTACTTCGGTAAGGTTCGCTAATCCCGACTAGTTTGGATAAACCATAATTTGGTTTGAATTGATATTCAAAAGAAGATTAAAGAATAAATTTAAAAGAATTTATCTTTGATAAAATTAATGGGAACCTTTCCCAAAGTATAAGAATATTTGAATAAAAGAATATTCTGAATTGGAATGAGACGTATGTTATGTTTGTGTAACACTTGTTTATTATATACGCGAGTTATTCAGAAAGACCGGGTTTATCCCATTCTGAATAACTGATTCGACGATGTGTCGAGGATGAAGACGGTGGCCGAAGACTGGAGGTCTTCACATCGTTTGGATAATTACTGATGATCTTGATTGGGCTGTACACCCAAAGGAGGGAATCAGTTGGTGATCGTCCATACGTACTTGGAGATCGATGGATATGCGAAGTACAAGGTGCCTCCGGTTTCGTTCAGACCCAGAACGAACTTGTATGGACTGTGTGTCTGACATTGGATATAATTCTGTGTGATTGATGGATATCAGTTGCATGGAATGGTTTTCCTGTGTGGCATGCTAAGATGCAAATGATCAGGGCTTCTGTTGAAAAGCAAAGTCTTGTGGTTGATGATCAAAGCGCGGCCTTTGTGGCATAGCTTTGTGTAGCGTTAATTCGCGAGCCTCACACCCCGGTTGTGAACCAGAAATGGGAGAGGACATCAGGGAGGGCATGCGTTTCCTTCTAGCTAGGGTGGTGTCAGTGACCTACCAGCCCTGACATTTATGTTATTTTCACCTGTGTGGTTGTTGGATTGCAAGGCGCCTCGAATATATCGGTGACTATGTGGAGCCGATGGAGTCATAGGACTCATTTACGCCCCAAAGGGGGGGGATGCAGTGTTCAGGCATTTTATCCACATCGGTGGACCGGCCCTGACAATCCAAAGGATTGACTGAGTACTTGCCTGAGACTCGGGCTGGACAGTCTCGAATCAGTGAGGACTATATTTTGCCTCGGTTCACAGGTGGAAATCAAATTTCCAAATACGACATCGTGCAGTTTTGATTGTATACCTATATATGGCGACGTAGTGGTATGGGGCACTTATGCCGTCTATGATTGATACTTATGATTGAAATTGTTTTGACACTACACACGTATAGTAATAATAAAAGATGAAATTTAGCGTATCAAGCATTCTTTGGCTATTATAAGGTAAAACCCCATCCTCTAGCTTGCGTTGCATTGTGCAATGGGACTTGGGTCCTATAATAGCTTCATTGTTCTTTATTTAGCATTGCGCTGTTGTTTTATGCACTGGTACTCTTGGGAGGAAACCCGTTCCGTGTTATACGGCGTGATCCCTTCATTTACCTAACTTTAAAATAAAGATTAATAACTGTTTTAGTTCTCACACCAGTCACATGACTGACCTGGAGTTTATTGTTTTAACCTAAACTCTGGGTGCCCTTATTTTCGACACGGGCAGCTAGTAGTTTCAGTTTGCAGATTTATATTCACAGGAACCTGGGTTACAGCTGGAATGATATCCGAAAAGCTCTATATCCGTATATCTCTTTCAGTTGTGTATTGTATTTTTTTTCCGCTGTAGTAATGTATTTAAATCTCTGATATTTCTCTGATGTATTATATTTGTTTATACTTTGTATATTCTTGTATTCTGATGGAATTGTTGTAATAAGCAATGAAATGTTCTTCTATTTGCGTTCTGATTGGTCTTGTCCTCAAAGCAATTCGGGGTTTCGAATAGTCTTGGCCAGTTTAGCGATCGATTCAGATCGAGTGAAATTCCCTGTTGTCCCATTTGGTATCAGAGCTTTGGTTTACAGAGCTCGGAGAACAAGACACGTTAGAACCAAATGAAAGAATTCATCAGAGATTGGATTTGTAATATCCAATGAGAATGACTCGTTAGAGATGGGATCAGTAATATCCTAGAACGAGTGTGAAGAGTATATTTTTAAAATGAAAACGAATTTTTTATTAAAATTTAAACTTTATTCAATGTATTCGAATATTTATTTGTATTGGATTTGGACAATCAAGTATATAAAGGTTTTGCATATGCGTCTGATCCGCGTGTATTCGAAGTTTTAATATACTGGATGGATATAGAGTCACACCCTAGTCGCCCGGGCATGATTCTACTGATGACGTACGACATCAGTGGTCTGTTTTTGAGTTTTGAAGGTGTGATATTTATATATTTCCATTAGACTGGTGTGATAACCAAAACTTACATAGGATTATTTGTTGTGATTTGGCATCAAAAATATGATTTTTAGACTATATATCAAAGTTAGGAATTTGAAAAGATAATCAACTAATTGATTGCTGATTATGTTGTTTGATTATTGAATGATTAAATAAATGTTGAACCTTTAGCCAAATTGAACCGAATAGTGAATTGTATTGAAAATTAGTTGCATTTACATGCATATACATGTGCTTACATTGAATAGGTCATAGCAAGGAGGCTAGAGAAGAGGAATAAAATTGTTTGCCCAACAAGTAGTACATGTTTATTGTATTTCTTGGGTTTTTGATGATTTTATGAGCCGATTGGCTAGCCGCTTGGTTGTTTCGTTTTCTTTTTGGATTGGTGAGGGCCATGGGAGGCTATTTGAAATATCCCGAAGCTCCCGGTAAAGGGGAGGTTATGGCGAAATTTTTCGAAAATTTAGGGTGTTAGCCAAATTTTTGAAAAATTTGAAAAGTTCTTAGAAATTGAAAAGTTGAAGAACTTAAGCCGTAAATAAAATAATGAAAGTTGAGTTGGTTTGTAAAACAAATTTCAGCTTCGTTCCTTTTCGGGGACGAAAAGTTTTAAGTGGGGGAGACTGTAATAACCCGGAAATCCAAGCCAATTTAATTTTTTTTTATTTTGGCTATTTTAGTGAATTTTAATATTTAAAATGAATTATTTTAAATAATGATGACAAGAAATTCATTTTGAATAGAATTAGAACGTATATATTTATTTGAATCGTCGCTAGAATATATTTATTTGTTTATAATTATAAAAGGAATTGAAAGTGGCGCGGTTGTTCGAAATTTCGATTTCAAATTTCAAATGAATGTACAGGATTAAAAATAAACCGGATTTCAGTGAGACCAAAAATATTTGAATCTATTTGAGAATATCTTTCCAACGAATCCCAAAAATCAAAATTTCATAGCGGGAATCAAAAGATACGTCCAGTTGAAAATTCAGAATAGCCGCTACGGAATTTTGGCCCTTAAAAATGAAAATTTTGCAAACGATCTCTATTTTCGACGAAACCACTTTTGTTGGATCCGGGATGTCAAGTTATTGCTAGATTCCAAAATACGTAATTTTCTGAATTAATGTGTGAGCGTGGTGAAGTAAAACGTGTTTTGACAGTTTCAGTTAATTTCGATCGACCAGAAAATGGCCATTTTTCAAACGGTCTCAGAATTTGACAAAATTAGTTTTGTTAGAACCATATCGTCGATACGAAGCTAGAAAATATTTTTCGGAAATTTTTGGGGTCCGTATGTGGCCCTAGTAAATTGAAATGTGCGTTCAAATTCAATTTATAGAGTTAGATTTTGATTTTGACGAAAACTGATCGAAACGACCATGATTTTGACGAAAACTGATCGAAACGGCCAAACTGGCTAACGAAACATATCCCATTGTGTTCGGAATGGGGGTATTACGCTAGGGATGACAGTCGGTGGGTTTGATTTCGAGTTCAAAATAAAAACTAACTTTTGGAGAATAAAATAATATAATAATTATATAATTATATAAATTCAAAACCCCCTATCCCCTCCTACTCAACTCAATGCCCCTCCGTTACTTTTCATGATCGAAACAGAAAATGAAAAAGAAAAAAAAGAAAAAACCCTCGATCTCGCGCGATGCCTCCTTCACCGGCCACCACGGCCTGCTAGCGCCACACCCCACCTCCGACGAACTCCCCCACCTCCCCTCCAGTCTCCCCATAACTGCCATCTCTCCCCACTTTGATTTAGAACCCATGCCCTAGCCAGAAAATCCGCCGCCACCTAGACCCGCTCCCTCACCACTCCCCGACGCCGGCGCCGCCTATTGCCACCTGAGGCCGACCAGAAAACCCCCCTCCGCGAAGATCCGATTTCTTGCAAATGAAAAGTAAGCTTTATTTTATTTTATTTATATTTCTTTGTGTAAATAAAAAGGTGATTAAATCAGGAAAGTTTAGATTTTTATAACGTAAAAAGGGTCGATTTTTACATGAGAAATCCTTGAATAAAAATGCTATTTTTATATTAATAGCTTTGCAATAAAAATTTGATTTTTATTTGTATAAAAGTAGGATAAAAATTTGATTTTTTTATTTATGTAGAGAAATAGAAATATAATTTTTATATATGTCGAGTAGTAAAATTATAATTTTATATAAGTAGAGATATAAAAAATATAATTTTTATATATATAGAAAGTTGAAAAAATTGATTTTTACATATATTAAAGCAAGATAAAAATATGATTTTTATCGTTCGAATGGAAAAGTAAAAATATGATTTTGATATATATATATATATATATATATATATATATTAGCGATATAAAAATATAATTTTTATATAGAAAGAAGCGTAGTAAAGGCATATGAAGTAGAATAAAAATGTGATTTTTATTTATTGGAATGAAGCAATAAAATTATAATTTTTATTATGAACAGCGTGAAAAGGACTACATTGGAATTTCAAACAAATCCAAACGGTTCAGAAGTTCAGAAATAGAGAATGGAGGAGTGGAACCCTCGGTGAGAACTTCTCACTTTTATTTTATTTCTAGTTGAAATATATACTAGGATGCAGACGGTGCTTAGCAGCACCCGACACCCGTCGTCCACAGACCATGGATGACTTGTTTGTTTGATTGATGTGTTGTGAAATTTTATTGTGTGATGTGGAAGGAATAAAATATTTTACAGATAAAAATATAATTTTTAACGTGTATATAAAATAAATGTTTATAAACAATCGGACGGTTTGTTTATGTACACCCATTTGACTGATATTGACTGAGACGATAAATTTTACACATCGCCCAACTGCACAAATAAAAATCTGTGTTTGTTGATTTGAAACCCCACACAGGTGTTGGGATGATATCTGGCGTACACTAATCCTAATTGTTTAGTTGTATGTCAATCGATAGGTTGACAGACTGTGTAAGCGTTAATTATTTATGTTTAATGCTTATGCAGTTGTGTGGTGCACTTTGGATGATGGTTGATTACTTATCGTTGCTATTATATACATGTGTTGTAGGGAATCCGTATAATTAACGTTATATGGTAATTGATTGGGCCTTATTCCAATTTGGAAAATAAAGAAAATTCGTGTGTTGAATAAAAAATATATTCATGTGTTGAATAAAAGAAAATTCATGTGTTGAATAAAATATATATTCATGTGTTGAATAAAATAAATATTCATGTGTTGAATAAAATATATATTCATGTGTTGAATAAAAGAAAATTCATGTGTTGAATAAAATATATATTCATGTGTGAATAAAATAAATATTCATGTGTTGTAAAATATATACTCATGTGTTGAAGAGAGTATTCATTTGTTGAATAGAATAACGAAATTATTGAAATATATAAAGCCGTGTTGATTAGATATGCGCCATTTTGATGCGAACGATACTTATATCGATTATATTCGTTTTTATATAGAATATAGAAAAGGAAGTGACTTCAAAATATAACGTTTTAAAAACATTATCATTAATATATTAATGATATGGAATATTCAATTTTAATCTGAAATTGAACTCGTTTTGAAAACGAATTTAAAACGATTTATAAAATACGTTTTAAAAGGAAATGGACGGAATATATATAATATATATTATATATATATAATGGCCCGAATAGAACGCGCTGCGCTATAGCAGTTCGCGAATTTCGACCATTGACTTCGAATGGACGTTATGGGAGATTCTACCATTGGATTCTTCTAAAGCCCGAACCGTTGAGTTCGTATCGAAAATAGCTTTCTAACGAATATTAGAAATTTGAAATCTAACGGTTGGATTTGGAATTAGGTCCAAATCAAATTTGGAAAAGGCCGCTGTAAGTGCAGTTCGATGGCCGTTGATGGAAATCGACTGTACATGCCTTGATAAAATTATTAAAAAAATCAATAATTAGTGTAAAATCATAAGAAATGATTTGGAAAGAATTGGGATGAAAAACTCCAAATTTGAAAAGAAAAAAAATAGATTTTTATCGAAATGAACTAGTTTTGAACTAGAACTATAATCCATTTAATTTTGAAATAAATAAATTGGATTTGAAAGTGTTTTAAAAGTAACTAGAATTTCCAATAATTGAATTGGAATGGATTTGAATCGAAATTGTCTTTGGAATATTTCGATGTTGGATTTTGTGATTATATAGATATTGTTATGGAAATGTGAAAGATATATTTATATCGTTATTTCCAATACGATTTTTGTTGGTCGTAGAATTTGATATTGAATATAAGCCGATATATTTTCTATTCAGAGCCTTGTATTTAATATCAAATGGGATTTGGGTTTGTCGTGAATGGTGTCTTCATTAACACTGGTCTTAAACCCAGTTGAGAAAAAGATTAAATCTTTTTATTTAGATTTAATGACGTATACCAATTAAATGGTATTTAATTGGAATTGAATTTGAATTGATTTTTGGGTTTATCGTGAACGGTGTTTTAAATAACACTTGTTCTTTAACCCGATAATTAATGGAATGTGAATTGGGTTTATCATGAACTGTGTCTTAACGACATTCGTTCTTTAACCCGATTTGCAGTGAAATGTGATTTGGAATTTATAAATCTTTAGTTAAGATTTAAAGGAGATTTTCCAAAGTAAAGTTTTCCAATTTAATAAAATAAATTGGAATGGAATTCGATTTGGTAATAATCGAAGTGAATTTCTGTGGAGGAAGACTGCTAATATATCTGGAATTTAAAAGGCATTGCCGATATTCCATTTATATTATTGGTCGAATATGGAAGTTTATATCGATTATATATATCGATTTGTTTTCTATGAAGATTCCTTCGTTAATGGAATGTGATTTCGGGTTTATCGTGAACCGTGTTTTAAATGACATTGGTTCTTTAACCCAGTTAAAGACGGGATATGATTTCCCAAGTTAAACAATCATTAATATTGATTTTTGGGAAGATTAAAACCAAGTGGAGTTTTAATGAATCTTTAATTAGATTGAAATGATCGAGAATGGAGTATTACCAGTTTTGCTCCAGGCGATAGTTAAATCTTTAATTAGATTTTAACGTGAAATTGTAATTGAATTTACTGATAACACTGTGGTGTTAGATATGAAGTATGGCTATTTTTACATCATAAGATGAATAGGTTGGGGTTTGTAAATTTAAAAAGTGATTACTTCGGTAAGGTTCGCTAATCCCGACTAGTTTGGATAAACCATAATTTTGTTTGAATTGATATTCAAAAGAAGATTAAAGTATAAATTTAAAAGAATTTATCTTTGATAAAATTAATGGGAACCTTTCCTAAAGTATAAGAATATTTGAATAAAAGAATATTCTGAATTGGAATGAGGCGTATGTTGTGTTTGTGTAACACTTGTTTATTATACATGTGAGTTATTCAGAAAGAACGGGTTTATCCCATTCTGAATAACTGATTCGACGATGTGTCGAGGATGAAGACGGTGGTCGAAGACCAGAGGTCTTCACATCGTTTGGATAATTACTGATGATCTTGATTGGGTTGTACATCCAAGAGGAGGGAATCAGTTGGTGATCGTCCAGACGTACTTGGAGATCGATGGATATGCGAGGTACAAGGTGCCTCTGGTTTCGTTTAGACCCAAAACGAACTTGTATGGACTGTGTGTCTGACATTGGATATCATTCTGTGTGATTGATGGATATCGGTTGCATGGAGTGATTTGCCTGTGTGGCATGCTAAGATGAAAATGATCAAGGCTTCTGTTGAAAAGCAGAGTCTTGTTGTTGATGATCAAAGCACGACCTTTGTGGCATAGCTTTGTGTAGCGTTAATTTGCGAGCCTCACACCCCGGTTGTGAACCAGAAACGGGAGAGGACATCAGTGAGGGCATGCGTTTCCTTCTAGCTAGGGTGGTGTCAGTAACCTACCAGCCCTGACATTTATATTATTTTAACCTGTATGGTTGTTGGATTGCGAGGCGCCTCGGGTATATCGGTGACTATGTGGAGCCGATGGAGTCATAGGACTCATTTACGCCCCAAAGGGCGGGGAAACGCAGTGTTCAGGCATTTTAATCCACATCGGTGGACCGACCCTGACGATCCATAGGCTTGACTGAGTAGCTGCCTGAGACTCGGGCTATACAGTCTCGAATCGGTGAGGACTATCTTTTGCCTCGGTTCACAGGTAGAAATCCAATTTCCAAATACGACATCGTGCGGTTATGATTGTATACCTATATATGGCGACATAGTGGTATGGGGCACTTATGCCGTCTATGATTGATACTTATGATTGAAATTGTTTTGACACTATATACTTATATTAATAATAAAAGATGAAATTTTGCATATCATGCATTCTTTGGCTATTATAAGGTAAAACCATATCCTCCGGCTTGCGTTGCATTGTGTGATGGGACATGGGTCTTATAATAGCTTCATTGTTTTTTATTTAGCATTGCGCTGTTGTTAATGCACTGGTACTCTTGGGAGGAAACCCGTTCCGTGTTATATGGCGTGGTCCCTTGATTTACCTAACTTTAAAATAAAGATTAATAACTGTTTTAGTTCTCATACCAGTCACATGACTGACCTGAAGTTTATTGTTTTAACCTAAACTATGGGTGCCCTTATTTTTGACATGGGCAGCTAGTATTTTCGGTTTTGCAGATTTATATTCACCGGAACCTGGGTTACAGCTGGAATGATATCCGGAAAGCTCTGTATCCGTATATCTCTTTCAGTTGTGCATTGTATTATTATTCCGCTGCAGTAATGTATTTAAATCTCTGATATTTCTCTGATGTATTATATTTATTTATACTCTGTATATTCTTGTATTCTGGTGGAATTGTTGTAATAAGCAATGAAATGTTCTTCTGTTTGCGTTCTGATTGGTCTTGTCCTCAAAGCAATTCGGGGTTTCGAACGGTCTTGGTCGGTTTAGCGATGGATTCGAATCAAGCGAAATTCCCTGTTGTCCCATATATGGTTACTTCAATATTAATTTCAAATTCAATATACATAAATTACGAAACATAAATTATTATTGAATATAATTATTGAGATTCATTGTTAACAAGTCAAATCAAGTTAATATCTTAACAATATATGACATAAATCATTATATTTTAATAATTAAAACAATTGTTAAAAGAAATCACATTAAATTTAATAATTCAAATCATCGCAAATCTCGAGATGTTACAACATATATAAGAATCAAACATGCCCCGATACATAGAAATGTTGACAATAATATATCTAAAAAAATATCACTTACAGTGACAGCACATGTTATTATCCGTTACATTATAAAATCAACTCTAACTGGATATCTTATATTATAAACTATTGTGAATGAAATCATGAAAATATACTACACGTTGAAAGATTAGGCAGCTAAAATCTTGCACAATAATAGACACTCGATCTAAGCCATTTCCCTACCAATGTAACAGAAAGATAGACCTTGTGAATCTCCTTACATATAATTTTACTTTTAAAGAAAAAACATAAACCAGATTTTTTTGTTAGTAGGAAATTTTACAAACTTAAAATTGACCACTTTTGTTAGTACGAAAAAGCATTAGAATCCATCATAGGAAGAATGATGATTTGTCAACTTAAACCAAATGTAGAAAAAAAAGCTTTAGTTAACTGAAAAAGCAACAATAGAATACAACTTTGGTTATAGCTTGTGTAAGTATATCTGGAGTCTTCATATTGGGGAAGATAATTAAATTTCATGTATGATCAACATGTAAATTGAAACCTCATATAATATTAGCAAAAAACAAAAACAAAAATCGTATTATACATTCATCCATTTCAAAATATTCATCGAGTGTGAATGGAGAAAATAAATGCATGATATAACAATTTTTTACTGTGTTTGCCCAAAGCAAGTATTTTTGCATTATGAAAACCATCCAAAAAATAAATTGTTGAATGCGTATTGCCCGATATTGAGAAATTATGTGAAAATTGATTAGTTACTTGTGTTAACCAACGTAAATTGTTTGTATCATAGAACGCATTCTAAAATATTATTAACTCAAAGAAGTATATTTTTCAATATGCAAAATGAAGTTTTTTCTAATAAATTTATGAATACCATTGACTGGATATTCCTATGAACCATTTTATGACATAACACACTTGCAAATAATATCAAATCAAATCATTCATATAAGTATTAAACATTTATTTACTAAAACATAATTCATTGTCCATAATCATATCAATATTATAATTCAAGGAATGTACTCGATATAAATGAAAGTTCGAAATTTTTATACTTTAGAATTTTGCCAACATGAATTTGTATTAACCATGTATTGATAAATTGTTATCTCATTTTGTAATGTTTAAAAGTTACCCATTTTCAGTATTTATCAAAAGTTATAATCAATACAATAACTTTAAAATTCAACTCCAGTCATTAGCAGCCTGTATATCATCAATTGAAAGGTTAAATTCAATCATGGTATCATTTCGCAAAAATTGAAATAAATAATGTACACTTGAACTTAAAACCCATTCATTAGTAAATATGATGAAGTATTCATTACTCACTGGTAAACAAAGTAGCAATCAATTTGAAGTAGTTTGAAAAAGATGAACTCAGTTAGTATGATATTTTAGAGAAAAATAGACCTCAATAAGTATGGTAAAATTTTTGCAAAATGAAAGGTTTTTGGTAGTAGTAAACAATTCCAGCATATGTTGTCAAAAGTGAAGCCTTTTAAACAGATTGAAGTTGGAATACTCCCTTTACATGGAATTTAATCACTATGAAAAACAAAAAATAAAGACTATGTGAGTAGTTGATTTTTTAAAACCTGTATCCATTTTATTTACCAACATGTGAATGGACAGCTCTTATTTAAACTTTTAAAAAAAATTATATCGCACATAAGTGGATACGGTGAATCCACAAACAATCGAGAGTAAAAAAAACTAAATAATCTCTTTTACCATCACCAAGCCAAAAAGCCCAAATCATTAATAAAGTATAAAAAAAAGGTTTACTAACTACCAACTGTCAACATACTCTCATAACAACCAAGTAGTTATAAAGCTATTAGACGTGTTCCAAATGAAACGACCATAGTGGATAATTTTAATATTAAGCAATATAAATAGGCGTATGAAAATCCAGTTTTAAAAAAAATTGTCATATGGTATTAATTTTTTTTTCATGATTTTGGAAGAACTTGAATAAACTATGGCATGCACAAACTTTAACTCGAAGGTTTCGGATGTATTATTAATGGTAATATTTAGTTTAAAATATAAATTATTTATTCAACAATATTTTATCTTTCTTTTGCATCTAAGAATACTGATATAATTGGGGTACAAAACATTGTTTTTTAGTTCTCATAATCTTAAAACCAAAGTAATGAACATAAAAAAAGGATATATTTATTGTCACATATTTTATAGGAATTTTTGGCACATATTTTATAGCATCCATGCCACTAATTCGAAATTATGTAATTTTGTTTTAATTTGTTTATGATCTGTGTCACAATTAATAACCGATGATTTATATATTTCATATTAGGAAAAAAAATTCATCAAGTTCAATACAAATGTCAATTGATCAAGTATTAGTATAACATACCAAATACTCAATACCATTCCAACAACATAAGTGTGTGAATTTTTGTGAGATTAATTTCAATGAGAATATAACAATGACGACTTACGAATAGTAGAATATCACAATAAGATATAATGGTAAGTAGCATGCACAGTCATGTTTCATGCTCCCTGCTACCTGCATTACAGAAACATATCAATCATATAGAACAATATCATGCATCAAAGAAATATTGTTGATATATTCCTACAAAAGCATTTAGCAATTTTAATGTATCTCATTTATAAAAGCATTAATGAAGAAGGTAAGAAGACAATTGTAAGTTCACATAAATAAATACTCTATGATTTAAAATTCCGTTCAACTCAAAATTATATTTCCAATAAATAGACAGGGAAGATTTGATCAAGATTCACTGATAAATCGTTTCTAGAGACAAAACGTGAAGCCGTAGACCATGCCCAAAAAATATTGCAGAAGAATAATATATGTCCCATCTTCGAATCTGTGTTTGATTCTTTGACACCTAAATATGTGCAAACGTAATTAAGTCGTTGTCAAGTTACACATACATACACATATATGTATACATGAACGTGAGAGTGCATGTGTACACTCGATGTCCAATTTGTTGAATCACAGTAATTGGAATTTCATCTGAAATCTCCAAAGTGGTATACCAATATATAACACAGATAGTTATTGCATTAATATTCTATTTTAAAAAGGTAGAAATTAAATATATTAAAATTAATGCCTCCTTTATAAACTTATCCTACCTGTTAATTAACAACACTGCTTATAATCCATGGATGATTTTTGGAACATGCAAAAAAGTGTACATCTGAATTCATCTACAATAAGTTAAATTGTAGTTAACGATATAAATTTTATATACATGAAAGATGTCATACATAAATAGATAATTCGGTCTTACAGTAATTATCCAGGCTCCTTTGAGAATTTATCATTACTATGATTTAGTTAATTATAATAGCTTTAAACTGACGTTTTAAAACCAGATAGCTTAGCAGTGAAGATGACACGTATATATCCTAAAAAGACATATCAATGAACAAAAGCAAATTAAAATGAGAAACATGGTACATGCTAGAATATACATCGTTTACGTCCATAAACTCCACAAAACATTTGAAGTAATCCATCAAAATTGATTGGAAAATCAACAGTCAACATGAGTAATTTCTGATTGGGAACCTAGATTGGAAGAATGCTAATATGAGGCTAACTCATTTCGTTTGAAGTGATAAATGGAAAGTAAAGAGTTTTAGTATGTAGAATAGGTATATTCTTTGATAATGCTTATTGCTGTTGTATATGAAACTTGTAAAACTGAATAACTATACTTCACATACTGACATTGGAACAAATTAAATATCTATTGTATGTCTTATATGCTTTTTTCTTTGCTGTTTTGTGTTAGTTACATGAAAGGAAGGATTCTTTGTGATAGCTCAAACAATATTTTATCCAACTCAAGACTGGAGCTCGTGCAACATAACCTAGAAGATCTATTAACATTTCAAAGGAAAGACATAAAAGTTCAAAATATAGACTCTAAGCTACTAACCGTATTATTATTCCACTCGTTGTGATGATAAATACACAAATAAAATAAATAGAAGGTAAAATAATCATTTACTTTCCAACAATATCAGGAAAGTTAATCAATATTTTAAGAACTTTTGTTCAACTCACATTTGACATCAGATCATAGAAATATAATTCACATTTGAAAAATTACTACTGGGAATAAATTACACACTTCTTTCGTATGTAATGTATTAACAAACGTAAGACTAAAATCGTTAATTACGGTAGTAGCTATCTATAATCAAAGAAAGAAAATAGCAAGGCAACATTTTATTATGGCATAAATATCTCTGAACTTAGTATTTCTTTTTTATAGTTAAATTAACAATGCTAAAAATCATTTTATATACACAATACTTATAATATAGTATTAATGTGTAAAAGCAGTATTAATCTCAACATGTTTTCCAATAATGCACAACAGTCCCAGGTCAAATTGTAATGTACATTAATTAAATTAATATTTGATAGTTAAGGATACATTCCTTTGCAGTTTATGTCATTTTTCTGCAAATTCCTTGATTATTAATTCCACCAAGGGTTCATGACTATTGATTACCACAGCAATTTTGATATATGTCTTATCATATTATAAATTTTTATGTAAACATAAAAGAAATTTGTATGATTATTTGTGTCTCATCAGTATAGAATCAAACATTGTTTTTTTTCTCAAGTATTTGCCAATTTGTGTGTACTTGGTATACATGGTTGGAAATCCATGTTGTCTAGATAACTTACGAGTTCACGAAACACGTCAATCAATGATATCGTGTAAGCTTACACTGAAATTGACTATACAGAAATTTTCCCTGCAGCATAAGAAACCGTTATATATATTAAATGAATGAAATACAGTTCAAATGTATATTAACAAATAGTTTTTTAACTATACATACCAATCAATGGGCAAAACACCTCTTTGTAAACAATATTCTGTGTACGACCATCTCGTGACCCATCTGAATTGGTTATTAACACTTTTAGACCTTTATATGAAGATGTCCTGGAGATGGCTACATACAGCTGACCATGTGCAAATAACGATTGCGGTAAGTATACCCCAACACTTTGTAATGTCTGGCCCTGACTTTTATTAATTGTCATTGCAAAACAAACTTTGATAGGAAATTGCCTTCTTCGGAGAACAAACAGCCACTTTGTGTCAACTGATGTCAGTATTATTCATGGAATAAAAAACTTCCTCCCAGTATTATTACCTGTTATAATTTGGGCTTCGATAACTCGACTGCCAAGCTGCGTAACAACCAATCTAGTGTCATTGCAAAGGCCTAAACCTTGATTAAGATTTCGTAAAAGCATAATTGCCTTTAATTGCAACTTATGATTGGGCATACCGGATACTTTCAAGCTGTTTAAAAATTCTGTAGGATATAAAAGGTTTTGATCTTCGGATCCGTCTATTAGCGGACTTATAGAATCCGCACTTAAATAAGTTGTAACATTTCCTTGTAAGTTGGAGAGTACAAAAGAATTAATAACCTCTACCGCTTCATTTGTATGAGTGAGAATGCTGCGGTCCCGAAGATAATTTTTTTCTAGCGTTCTTTTTTCCAAATCAGTATACACACACTCTGTAATATTCTTAATATCACCAGCGCCCTGTGGTATCAAAAACTGGTTACATATTTGGATCCATGATGGTTCTTCATTTGGCCGTGCTGAAACCATTTCAACATTTCCTTCCCTTACATCTAGCATCCATATGCAGAATTCCGCAATTTGTTTTCATCCACATCCACACCACCTAATTTTAAGCGCATGTTTTCTTTCAGTTCGAACAAAGTGAACCTACTCCACAAGCTATAATGATTTATAGTTTCTTGCACAATCATTTTCCTTGTTCCTTGTGGAATGACAGACGATGTTTGTCGGAAATCTCCACCTAACAAAACAGTTTTTCCGTCAAATATTTTACCAACAACAAAATTATTAGTTGTAGTTATTATATCTATCATGGTTTTTTCAAATGCTTCCAAAGCATTTCTATGCACCATAGGAACCTCATCCCAAATTATTAAATCTGTTTGTTTTAAAAGCTCCGCTAAAGACGATTGCTTTGATATGTTGCAAATTGAATTGTCCTCGAAGGTAATTGGTATTTTAAACTTGGAATGAGTTGTTCTACCACCAGGAAGAAGCAACGATGATATGCCAGAAGAAGCCACTGCAAGAACAATCTTTCCTTTTGCTCGTAAACTATTTATTATGGTCTTCCACAAGAAAGTTTTCCCTGTGCCACGGCTACCATAGACAAAATAAAAACCACCATCCCCACTTTCAACGGCATGCTGTATCACATCATAAACTTTATGCTGCTCTAAATTTAATAATGGTATCATTTGTTGCAACTGATCATCAATTTCAGTAATGTAACAACCCGGAATTTTGGGGCCAATTTAAAAATTTATTTTAAGTGATTTTAATAAGTTTGATATTTAAAATAATTTATTTAAATAATAATGATCACAAATTTGATTTAAATCGAAGTTAGAATGAATGATTTAATTTTTATTATAAAAAGAGTTAGAAATAACGCGGTAGTTTGAAAAGTCAAACTTGAACTTTGACTGACCGTACAGGATGCAAAATTTAACGGATTTTAGTGAAACCTAAAATATTAGAATCTATTTAAAAATATCTTTCCAACGAATCCGAAGAATCGAAATTTCATAACGGGAATCAAAAGTTATGGCCAATTCAATATTTAGAAAGGTCGCTATGAAATTTATAAGGGCCAAAATGCTACATTTTGCAGAATAAGGAATTAGGACCCGAAACCATCTCCATTGGTTTTAGAATGTTGTTTACATATAAAAATGACTATAAGAACTTATATTTTTGAGTTTCGGAAAAATTCCACTATTTTTGGTATTTTTAAATATTAAAATATACACCTGAAAAATAGAATTTTTGCAAACGAACTCCGAATTCGACGAAACCAGTTTCTATGGATTCGGAATATTAAATTAAGGTTAAATTCTAAAATTTATAATTTTTGGAATTATTTTGTGGCCTGTATAATTTTTACAGTGGAAATACAACCTATTTTCAGACTTCGGAAATTTATAATAAATTCATACGGAATCGGAAAATTACGAAATCAGGTTCATTGGATTCGTAATGACCTGAAATAATTATGTTTAAAAATTTATTAATTTTGAAATTCGCATGTATTTATAAGAATTTCTGAATTGAAGAAAACAGTTGAAAATTGAGTAATTGGGCACGTAATGATATTTGGGCCCAAACCAAAATTAAACTCATGGTATATATTATCTTTTTTCTGAGATTTAGGGCTGAAATTCGAAATGCACAGCAGCCACTTCTCTTTTCCATCATTTTTCCCAATTTCCATGGCGGCTCCCTCTTCCTCTAAAATTCATATAAAATAAAATCTCTTCAAACCATAGCAAATTATATGTCCTCTCGAAGGTCTCGACGATACGAAGCTAATGGTGTAGTCGGTTTTGTCAAACAATGCTCGGATTCGCCGGAATCTCGTCTTAAAGCTCGCTGTTTTCGAAATTCAGAAGCTCAAAACGTAAATCAAGAAATTCCCGTGAATCGAGGAAGAATTAGACGAAGTCACGAACACGGAAGTTCTTCGTCTACGTGAGGTGGAGGTGCTCGCCAAATTTCAGGCAGTTTGGAGGTGTGAGGCAGCCTGTGGGACCCGCGAGGCGAAATCCGTTCTAGGCGATTTCCCGATGATCGGAGAAGCTTTAGGGGCGGCTCTTTCTGGTGGTGGTGCGTCTCGCCAAGACGAAGACATTGGCGGTGGTCCCGTGGCGTCAGGTGGCCTGAAGCAGCGGCAAATCGCGGTCAAAGTTCGGCGGTGAACAGTGTTTCGCGGTCAACGGGCTGAGGGTATTTTCTATTTTATTTTTAAATTATTTAATTAATTTCCAGAACTTTAAAATTGCATAACTCACTCATACGAAGTCGAAAATCGACGATTTCAGGTGCGTTGGGATCGTGGCGACGAGATGGACGCGTGGACACTAATTTTGTCCAATTCTGAGACAGTGAAATTTTTAGGTATTTTCACGAATATTAATTAATTATTTAATTACCCGATCTTTAAAAATTCATAACTCTTTTATATGAGGTCCGTTTGACGAACCGTAAATTGCGTTGGAATCACAAAATTAAGAGCTTCGCGATGGCGCAGACCGCAGCTGAAAAGGAGACAGTAAAATTTTGGCCAAAAATTCAATGTGAGGATTCTAATTTTATTTGTTTAATTAATTATAAATTATTTTCTTGCATTAAAAATAATTGTTTGATCGTTTAATTCTGACCTGAAATGTTGGGTGTTGTTTGGAGTGATAATTGTTGTTTTTTGAATGATTGTTGTACATGATTTGCAAATCCGCTTGGATTTATATATATCTTATTTGCGGTTGGAGAAATGAGATCATAACATATTTTATTTAGTATATATATATATATATATGTTAAGATTGGATTAGAACTTGTAAAACAAATAAAATCCTCTTTTATTTTTAGAACATGTACACAAATGAATTTCTTTTTGTCCTTAAAATAAAAAAAAAGAAAAAGTTTTTATTTACATTTCTGTTATTAATAAAAGAACAAGTTTTTATTTACATTTCTTTGTAAATAAATGAACACATTTAGATGTGATAAAAAGAGTTAAAAAGACAATCTTTTTATATTGAAAACACAAAGATGTAATTTTGACGATGAAAATAAGAAGATGATCTTTTTACATTTAAAATAGAGGAGTTATCATTTTTACATTGTAAAATAGAAAAGGTCATATTTTTACATTACAAAACAGGTTAATCCTTTTTTTTACACCTTCCTTTGTAAATGATAAGACCAAAAATATGTTATTCACATTATTGATGTTTATATGGTGAAAGAAAAGAAACAAAGTTTTGTTAGTCATTTTGTTTACATTGCTTTTGTAAATAAATGAACAGAAATATAAAGAAAAATCATTTTTCTATGTAAACCAAAAGAGAACATAATTTGTGAATTGTTTTTATTTACATTTATATGTAAAACAAAAGAGAACATAATGGGTAAATCATATTGTTTACATTTTATATGGAAACCAAAGGAGAACATAATGTGTGAACGGTTTTTGTTTACATTTTCTTTGTAAAAGAAAAAGAGTAAAACATGTTAATCATTTTGTTTACATTTTCTTTGTAAAAGAAAAAGAGTAAAACATGTTAATCATTTTGTTTACATTTTCTTTGTAAAAGAAAAAGAGTAAAACATGTTGATCACTTTGTTTACATTTTCATTGAAAAGGGAAAAAAGTAAAACATGTTAACCAATTATGTAAATAAGAAGAATGGAATTTAGAAAAACACATTTTATTTACATTTTCTATTGTAAAAGAAAAAGAACAAAATTTGTGAATCAATTTTTTTTTTATTTTCATTTTCTATTGTAAATGAAAAGGATAAATGTGTGAATCATTATATTTACATTTTCAAATGTAAAATCAAAAGAACAAAATATATGAATCATTTTATTTACATTTTTTTTTGTAAATGAGAAGAACAAAATACGTGAATTACTTATTTACCTTTTCAATTGTAAATAAAAAGAATAGAATTTAGAAATATATTTATTTACATTTTCTATAGTAGGTAAAAATAGAATTGTTAATGTTGGATATTTTATCGTCATTTTGAATGCGGTAAAAATAGAATTGTTAATGCTGAATATTTTATCGTCATTTTGAATGCGGTAAAAATAGAATTGTTAATGTTGAATATTTTATCGTCATTTTGAATGCGGTAAAAATAGAATTGTTAATGTTGAATATTTTATCGTCATTTTGAATGCGGTAAAAATAGAATTGTTAATGTTGAATATTTTATCGTCATTTTGAACGCGGTGAAAATAGAATAGTTAATGTTGTCATTTTTATCGACATTTTTAGTGCGATAAAAATAGACAATGTTAGTGATTCATTTTTATCGACATTTTTAGTGCGATAAAAATAGACAATGTTAGCGATTCATTTTTATCGACATTTTTGGTGCGATAAAAATAGACAATGTTAGTGATTCATTTTTATCGACATTCTTGGTACGATAGAAAATAAAAAGAACAGGAACATGAGAATCATTTATTTACAACTCCTACTGTAAGTGAAAAGAGTAAAAATATGAGGACCACTTTATTTACAACTTCTTTTGTAAATGAAAAGACCAAAATATGTTGATCATTTTATTGGTATTTCTATGGTAAATAAAAGAACAAGACATGTGAATCCTTTTTATTTTCATTTTATATTGTAAATGAAAAAGAACAACATTCTTGTCAAGACTTGATTAGTGAATTTAAATTGTCATTTTGAGTTAACATGTCAAAATTAGAAAATGAACCTTTCTATACATTAAAAGGATTAGTTAAAAATGAACATTTTGTGTCATTAAAAAGAACTAATTAGAAATGAACACTTGGTGTCATTAAAAAGATTAAATTAAAAATAAACATTTTTTTTTATGCATAAGAAAAGAGACTAAAACAAAATACTCATTTTTGTATATTAAAAGTGAATTAGACAAAATGGACATTTTTGGCACATTAAAATGAATGAAGTAAAAATAGACATCTTTATTCATTGAAAAAGATTAGACAAAATTCTCATTTTGTTGCATTAGAAGTTAAGAAACAAAATCATCATATTTGTTTATGTTGAGAAAAAGAATGGATTTAAAATGTATGTTTTCATACATTAAAGAGAATGAATTAAGGATGTATATTTTTATACATTAAAAAGAATGAAGTCAAATATTCATTTTGTCATTAAAATGAATGAGACCAAAAATATGCATTTTTGTAAATAAATAAAAGTCACGATTTTTATTATCGTATGTTCATAATAAAGAGTATTGAAATATTTGCCTGTGATGTTGTATTTTGATGTGTTAAAAGTGATGTTAGTATATTCAACATTGAATATTACACTTCCATTTACAAGTCATCCGACTTGTTTATGTGATTGGGACGATTAATTTTACACATCGCCCAAGTGCACAAATAATTTATTATTTGTTTGTTGGATGAAAACCCCACACGGGTATTGGGACGATACTTGACTGACACAAATCCCAATGTTATTTATATGTCTATCGATTGATCGACAGGCTGCGATGAGCGTTATTGTTTTATTTTAATGCTCACACAGTTGACATTGTCACTCTGGTTGTTAATGGATGGATTGAGGATTATTTCCTGTTATTACCCTATACATGAAATGTATGAAACCCATACGACCCAAATTATATGGTACATGGTTGAGTCGCATTCCAATGCAGAATTTCTTTTTAAATAAAGAATTTTTATATAATGAAAGGATTTTTGTAAAATAAAAGATTTTATATTATAAAGTATATTTTACATTCAGAATCTTTTATATAAAGAATATTTTATTGATTATTTTAAAATATGTTTTTTATAGTAATGATTTAATATCTTTAAGATAAATATTTTATTTAAGATTATTAGATCTTAATAATTATGTTTGGTGATTGATATGTAGATTGGATTTGCAGTGGACGATGTTTTAAATAACATTTATCCTTTAATCCAATTTACATTGAAATTACTATTTGAAATTTATAAATTAAATCAAAATTGGAATATTAATAAATCTTTTTAGAAAGATTAAAAATTTAATTTATTTTATCTTTGATAAAATTAATGAGAATCTTTTAATATAAATAATAATTTTTATTTAAAAGGATATTCAAAGTTGGAATGTGGCGTATGGTTGATTTTAATTAAGAATACGCGAGTTATTCAGGAAGACCGGGTCTAACCCATTCTGAATAATCATCACGGCGATCAAGAGTCGAAGATGAAGACGGTGACTGAAGACCGGAGAGCTTCACATCGTTTGGTTGATGGTGACTGATATCTTGAATTGGGACTGATCCCCCAAGGCAAGGTAAAAGTGATGATCTTCCAGACGTACTGGAGATTGACGGATACGTTGTTTCGTTCAGACCCAGAACGGACTTGTAAATGGATAGCATGCCTGACATTGAAATTTATTTCATGTAATTAAATTGGTTTTTATTTAATATATAAATGCATGGTGACGGAGGATTTATTCTCTTGCTTAACACCCTTTTGTATGTTAAATATTTACCGATCGCATGATATGAGTTGTTGATGTGGTATGCCAAGTTGCACTTGATCAAGGCTTATTGTTGCAAAGTAGGCCTTGTGGTTGATGATCAAAGCACGGTCTATTTCGGCATAGCTTTGTGTATATCGTGGCTTCGCGAGCCTCACAGCCCGGTAGAGTCTAAAACGGGAGAAGGGAACGCAGGGAGTGCGCACGTTTCTTTCTAGCTAGAGTGGTGCCAGGGACCTACCAGCGCTGGCATTTATTCATTGTGGTTGTTGGATTGTTCGAGGCCTCGGTTTATGCGGTCGCTACTGGCCGTAGTATAGGTCCAAAAGGACCGGGAAGCGTGTGTTCAGGCATAACCAATCCACAAAAGCAAGTGTGGACCGGCCCTGCAGGATCCAAGGGTTGGACAGAGTACCAATCCTGGGGCATTGCTAGAGTGTCTCGAATCGGTAAGGATCTCCTCCCTAGCCTTGACTCAGATGGAAACCCAAATTTCCAATACGACATCACGCGGTTTTGATTGTATACCTATATATGGCGACATAGTGGGATGGGGCACTCATGCCGTCTAGGATTGATACATTTACTTTGATGTACTTCAAATTGGTTGCACACTATTATTATATAATACCGTGTTTATCGTATCAAGCATTTTTTGATCATTATAAGGTAAAACCCTATCCTCCGGTTTGCGTTGCATTGTGTGATGGGACTTGGGTCTTATAATGGTTTCATTTTTCTAAAAAACATTGCGCTATTTTGACGATTTACTTTAGTCATGCACTGGCAATCCATAGGAGAAAACCCGTTCCGCGAAAGTGGCGTGGTCCTGTGATTAGCCTTATTATATTATATATGTTAAGTAGAATTCTCACACCAGTCCCATGACTGACCTGTAGTTTTGTCCACTGGCAAACTCGGGTGCCCATATTTTCCACACGGGCAGTCGAGTAGCTATTTTTGCAGATATATTAAACAGGATTCTGGGTTGAAGCTTAAAGCTGTGTCCAGAGATAGAAAGTCTTCCGCTGTGTTCTTCCGTTGCAGTATATTACATTTTTGTATTTATCTTCCGCTGTAATTATATTCCAATGTACTCTGATATGTATATTCTGTACTCTGATGTAACATTATATGATGATATGTTATAAAAGTCTTCTGTTGTTGTTTTAATATGTTGTATGCCCAAAGTTAAAGTATTCGTAGATTTTCACTTTTTGGGTCAGACCTGTGTGGTTTATGGTCGATTCAAAGGGTGGGGATTTGCGGGTCTTTACAGTTGGTATCAGAGCTTTGGTTAGCTCAAATCTTTGGGGTACAACTTGTTAGAACTGGACAAAAGACTCATCAGAGATTGGATTAGTAATGTCCAATAAGAATACTCATTAGAGATAGGATCAGTGGTATCCTAGAATGAGTAAACTCGTTAGAGATGGGGTTAGTAATGCCCTAGAACGAGTTCAGAGTTACGAATTTATAATTAACGTATTTTCGATATTTATAATCTATTCTTTGAAATATGATATTTATAAATATAAAGTTATGTATATTTTGAAAGGATAATTAACCGTTAAAATTTAAAATTAAGATAGTTAATTTTACAATTTTTAGCTACGTTCCTTTTCGAGGACGAAAAGTTTTTAAGTGGGGGCGATTGTAACAACCCGGAATTTTGGGGCCAATTTAAAAATTTATTTTAAGTGATTTTAATAAGTTTGATATTTAAAATAATTTATTTAAATAATAATGATCACAGATTTGATTTAAATCGAAGTTAGAATGAATGATTTAATTTTTATTATAAAAAGAGTTAGAAATAACGCGGTAGTTTGAAAAGTCAAACTTGAACTTTGACTGACCGTACAGGATGCAAAATTTAACGGATTTTAGTGAAACCAAAAATATTAGAATCTATTTAAAAATATCTTTCCAACGAATCCGAAGAATCGAAATTTCATAACGGGAATCAAAAGTTATAGCCAATTCAATATTTAGAAAGGTCGCTATGAAATTTATAAGGGCCAAAATGCTACATTTTGCAGAATAAGGAATTAGGACCCGAAACCATCTCCATTGGTTTTAGAATGTTGTTTACATATAAAAATGACTATAAGAACTTATATTTTTGAGTTTCGGAAAAATTCCACTATTTTTGGTATTTTTAAATATTAAAATATACACCTGAAAAATAGAATTTTTGCAAACGAACTCCGAATTCGACGAAACCAGTTTCTATGGATTCGAAATATTAAATTAAGGTTAAATTCTAAAATTTATAATTTTTGGAATTATTTTGTGGCCTGTATAATTTTTACAGTGGAAATACAGCCTATTTTCAGACTTCGGAAATTTATAATAAATTCATACGGAATCGGAAAATTACGAAATCAGGTTCGTTGGATTCGTAATGACCTGAAATAATTATGTTTAAAAATTTATTAATTTTGAAATTCGCATGTATTTATAAGAATTTCTGAATTGAAGAAAACAGTTGAAAATTGAGTAATTGGGCACGTAATGATATTTGGGCCCAAACCAAAATTAAACCCATGGTATATATTATTTTTTTTTCTGAGATTTAGGGCTGAAATTCGAAATGCACAGCAGCCACTTCTCTTTTCCATCATTTTTCCCAATTTCCATGGCGGCTCCCTCTTCCTCTAAAATTCATAAAAAATAAAATCTCTTCAAACCATAGCAAATTATATGTCCTCTCGAAGGTCTCGACGATATGAAGCTAATGGTGTAGTCGGTTTTGTCAAACAGCGCTCGGATTCGCCGGAATCTCGTCTTAAAGCTCGCTGTTTTCGAAATTCAGAAGCTCAAAACGTAAATCAAGAAATTCCCGTGAATCGAGGAAGAATTAGACGAAGTCACGAACACGGAAGTTTTTCGTCTACGTGAGGTGGAGGTGCTCGCCAAATTTCAGGCAGTTTGGAGGTGTGAGGCGGCCTGTGGGACCCGCGAGGCGAAATCCGTTATAGGCGATTTCCCGATGATCGGAGAAGCTTTTGGGGCGGCTCTTTCTGGTGGTGGTGCGTCTCGCCAAGACGAAGACATTGGCGGTGGTCCCGTGGCATCAGGTGGCCTGAATCAGCGGCAAATCGCGGTCAAAGTTCGGCGGTGAACAGTGTTTCGCGGTCAACGGGCAGAGGGTATTTTCTATTTTATTTTTAAATTATTTAATTAATTTCCAGAACTTTAAAATTGCATAACTCACTCATACGAAGTCGAAAATCGACGATTTCAGGTGCGTTGGGATCGTGGCGACGAGATGGACGCGTGGACACTAATTTTGTCCAATTCTGAGACAGTGAAATTTTTAGGTATTTTCACGAATATTAATTAATTATTTAATTACCCGATCTTTAAAAATTCATAACTCTTTCATACGAGGTCCGTTTGACGAACCGTAAATTGCGTTGGAATCACAAAATTAAGAGCTTCGCGATGGCGCAGACCGCAGCTGAAAAGGAGACAGTAAAATTTTGGCCAAAAATTCAATGTGAGGATTCTAATTTTATTTGTTTAATTAATTATAAATTATTTTCTTGCATTAAAAATAATTGTTTGATCGTTTAATTCTGACCTGAAATGTTGGATGTTGTTTGGAGTGATAATTGTTGTTTGTTGAATGATTGTTGTACATGATTTGCAAATCCGCTTGGATTTATATATATCTTATTTGCGGTTGGAGAAATGAGATCATAACATATTTTATTTAGTATATATATATATATATATATATATATATATATGTTAAGATTGGATTAGAACTTGTAAAACAAATAAAATCCTCTTTTATTTTTAGAACATGTACACAAATGAATTTCTTTTTGTCCTTAAAATAAAAAAAATAAAAAAAAGTTTTTATTTACATTTCTGTTATTAATAAAAGAACAAGTTTTTATTTACATTTCTTTGTAAATAAATGAACACATTTAGATGTGATAAAAAGAGTTAAAAAGACAATCTTTTTATATTGAAAACACAAAGATGTAATTTTGACGATGAAAATAAGAAGATGATCTTTTTACATTTAAAATAGAGGAGTTATCATTTTTACATTGTAAAATAGAAAAGGTCATATTTTTACATTACAAAACAGGTTAATCCTTTTTTTTACACCTTCCTTTGTAAATGATAAGACCAAAAATATGTTATTCACATTATTGATGTTTATATGGTGAAAGAAAAGAAACAAAGTTTTGTTAGTCATTTTGTTTACATTGCTTTTGTAAATAAATGAACAGAAATATAAAGAAAAATCATTTTTCTATGTAAACCAAAAGAGAACATAATTTGTGAATTGTTTTTATTTACATTTATATGTAAAACAAAAGAGAACATAATGGGTAAATCATATTGTTTACATTTTATATGGAAACCAAAAGAGAACATAATGTGTGAACGGTTTTTGTTTACATTTTCTTTGTAAAAGAAAAAGAGTAAAACATGTTAATCATTTTGTTTACATTTTCTTTGTAAAAGAAAAAGAGTAAAACATGTTAATCATTTTGTTTACATTTTCTTTGTAAAAGAAAAAGAGTAAAACATGTAGATCACTTTGTTTACATTTTCATTGAAAAGGGAAAAAAGTAAAACATGTTAACCAATTATGTAAATAAGAAGAATGGAATTTAGAAATACACATTTTATTTACATTTTCTATTGTAAAAGAAAAAGAACAAAATTTGTGAATCATTTTTTTTTATTTTCATTTTCTATTGTAAATGAAAAGGATAAATGTGTGAATCATTATATTTACATTTTCAAATGTAAAATCAAAAGAACAAAATATATGAATCATTTTATTTACATTTTTTTTTGTAAATGAGAAGAACAAAATACGTGAATTACTTATTTACCTTTTCAATTGTAAATAAAAAGAATAGAATTTAGAAATATATTTATTTACATTTTCTATAGTAGGTAAAAATAGAATTGTTAATGTTGGATATTTTATCGTCATTTTGAATGCGGTAAAAATAGAATTGTTAATGCTGAATATTTTATCGTCATTTTGAATGCGGTAAAAATAGAATTGTTAATGTTGAATATTTTATCGTCATTTTGAATGCGGTAAAAATAGAATTGTTAATGTTGAATATTTTATCGTCATTTTGAATGCGGTAAAAATAGAATTGTTAATGTTGAATATTTTATCGTCATTTTGAACGCGGTGAAAATAGAATAGTTAATGTTGTCATTTTTATCGACATTTTTAGTGCGATAAAAATAGACAATGTTAGTGATTCATTTTTATCGACATTTTTAGTGCGATAAAAATAGACAATGTTAGCGATTCATTTTTATCGACATTTTTGGTGCGATAAAAATAGACAATGTTAGTGATTCATTTTTATCGACATTCTTGGTACGATAGAAAATAAAAAGAACAGGAACATGAGAATCATTTATTTACAACTCCTACTGTAAGTGAAAAGAGTAAAAATATGAGGACCACTTTATTTACAACTTCTTTTGTAAATGAAAAGACCAAAATATGTTGATCATTTTATTGGTATTTCTATGGTAAATAAAAGAACAAGACATGTGAATCCTTTTTATTTTCATTTTATATTGTAAATGAAAAAGAACAACATTCTTGTCAAGACTTGATTAGTGAATTTAAATTGTCATTTTGAGTTAACATGTCAAAATTAGAAAATGAACCTTTCTATACATTAAAAGGATTAGTTAAAAATGAACATTTTGTGTCATTAAAAAGAACTAATTAGAAATGAACACTTGGTGTCATTAAAAAGATTAAATTAAAAATAAACATTTTTTTTTATGCATAGGAAAAGAGACTAAAACAAAATACTCATTTTTGTATATTAAAAATGAATTAGACAAAATGGACATTTTTGGCACATTAAAATGAATGAAGTAAAAATAGACATCTTTATTCATTGAAAAAGATTAGACAAAATTCTCATTTTGTTGCATTAGAAGTTAAGAAACAAAATCATCATATTTGTTTATGTTGAGAAAAAGAATGGATTTAAAATGTATGTTTTCATACATTAAAGAGAATGAATTAAGGATGTATATTTTTATACATTAAAAAGAATGAAGTTAAATATTCATTTTGTCATTAAAATGAATGAGACCAAAAATATGCATTTTTGTAAATAAATAAAAGTCACGATTTTTATTGTCGTATGTTCATAATAAAGAGTATTGAAATATTTGCCTATGATGTTGTATTTCGATGTGTTAAAAGTGATGTTAGTATATTCAACATTGAATATTACACTTCCATTTACAAGTCATCCGACTTGTTTATGTGATTGGGACGATTATTTTTACACATCGCCCAAGTGCACAAATAATTTATTATTTGTTTGTTGGATGAAAACCCCACACGGGTATTGGGACGATACTTGACTGACACAAATCCCAATGTTATTTATATGTCTATCGATTGATCGATAGGCTGCGATGAGCGTTATTGTTTTATTTTAATGCTCACACAGTTGACATTGTCATTCTGGTTGTTAATGGATGGATTGAGGATTATTTCCTGTTATTACCCTATACATGAAATGTATGAAACCCATACGACCCAAATTATATGGTACATGGTTGAGTCGCATTCCAATGCAGAATTTCTTTTTAAATAAAGAATTTTTATATAATGAAAGGATTTTTGTAAAATAAAAGATTTTGTATTATAAAGTATATTTTACATTCAGAATCTTTTATATGAAGAATATTTTATTGATTATTTTAAAATATGTTTTTTTATAGTAATGAATTAATATCTTTAAGATAAATATTTTATTTAAGAATTATTAGATCTTAATAATTATGTTTGGTGATTGATATGTAGATTGGATTTGCAGTGGACGATGTTTTAAATAACATTTATCCTTTAATCCAATTTACATTGAAATTACTATTTGAAATTTATAAATCTATTTTATAAATTAAATCAAAATTGGAATATTAATAAATCTTTTTAGAAAGATTAAAAATTTAATTTATTTTATCTTTGATAAAATTAATGAGAATCTTTTAATATAAATAATAATTTTTATTTAAAAGGATATTCAAAGTTGGAATGTGGCGTATGGTTGATTTTAATTAAGAATACGCGAGTTATTCAGGAAGACCGGGTCTAACCCATTCTGAATAATCATCACGACGATCAAGAGTCGAAGATGAAGACGGTGACTGAAGACCGGAGAGCTTCACATCGTTTGGTTGAGGGTGACTGATATCTTGAATTGGGACTGATCCCCCAAGGCAAGGTAAAAGTGATGATCTTCCAGACGTACTGGAGATCGACGGATACGTTGTTTCGTTCAGACCCAGAACGGACTTGTAAATGGATAGCATGCCTGACATTGAAATTTATTTCATGTAATTAAATTGGTTTTTATTTAATATATAAATGCATGGTGGCGGAGGATTTATTCTCTTGCTTAACACCCTTTTGTATGTTAAATATTTACCGATCGCATGATATGAGTTGTTGATGTGGTATGCCAAGTTGCACTTGATCAAGGCTTATTGTTGCAAAGCAGGCCTTGTGGTTGATGATCAAAGCACGGTCTATTTAGGCATAGCTTTGTGTATATCGTGACTTCGCGAGCCTCACAGCCCGGTAGAGTCTAAAACGGGAGAAGGGAACGCAGGGAGTGCGCACGTTTCTTTCTAGCTAGAGTGGTGCCAGAGACCTACCAGCGCTGGCATTTATTCATTGTGGTTGTTGGATTGTTCGAGGCCTCGGTTTATGCGGTCGCTACTGGCCGTAGTATAGGTCCAAAAGGACCGGGAAGCATGTGTTCAGGCATAACCAATCCACAAAAGCAAGTGTGGACCGGCCCTGCAGGATCCAAGGGTTGGACAGAGTACCAATCCTGGGGCATTGCTAGAGTGTCTTGAATCGGTAAGGATCTCCTCCCTAGCCTTGACTCAGATGGAAACCCAAATTTCCAATACGACATCACGCGGTTTTGATTGTATACCTATATATGGCGACATAGTGGGATGGGGCACTCATGCCGTCTAGGATTGATACATTTACTTTGATGTACTTCAAATTGGTTGCACACTATTATTATATAATACCGTGTTTATCGTATCAAGCATTTTTTGATCATTATAAGGTAAAACCCTATCCTCCGGTTTGCGTTGCATTGTGTGATGGGACTTGGGTCTTATAATGGTTTCATTTTTCTAAAAAAACATTGCGCTATTTTGACGATTTACTTTAGTCATGCACTGGCAATCCATAGGAGAAAACCCGTTCCGCGAAAGTGGCATGGTCCTGTGATTAGCCTTATTATATTATATAGGTTAAGTAGAATTCTCACACCAGTCCCATGACTGACCTGTAGTTTTGTCCACTGGCAAACTCGGGTGCCCATATTTTCCACACAGGCAGTCGAGTAGCTATTTTTGCAGATATATTAAACAGGATTCTGGGTTGAAGCTTAAAGCTGTGTCCAGAGATAGAAAGTCTTCCGCTGTGTTCTTCCGTTGCAGTATATTACATTTTTGTATTTATCTTCCGCTGTAATTATATTCCAATGTACTCTGATATGTATATTCTGTACTCCGATGTAACATTATATGATGATATGTTATAAAAGTCTTCTGTTGTTGTTTTAATATGTTGTATGCCCAAAGTTAAAGTATTCGTAGATTTTCACTTTTTGGGTCAGACCTGTGTGGTTTATGGCCGATTCAAAGGGTGGGGATTTGCGGGTCTTTACAAGTAATATCGTAGCTCTTCTCTTCTCGTAGTAAGCTATTATCGATAGAAGTTTTAGTAGAACAATTTAGTTCAAACGAAGACGAAAACTATTTTAACGATCGATTATTTCTACACAATATCTTCTCTGCCTCCGGTAATGCTAAATCTTTCACCTGCAACTCTGTTAGCTCTAGTTTATCATTTTTTGTAAGCCGTTTTTCTCTCCATGTTATGTCATATGAAAACAACTCCCAATGTCTTTCCCATACACCTCTCGGATCCATAATTTCACAAAATATTAACATCATCACAAGCATTTCCCGTAACGAAGAGGCGGAAGGCCATCATCCCGCTTCTATTATTGCATCATCCCATTCATTGTCATCGTCCAACAAACCATATGCAGAACATGCATTTTTAAATGTTTCATAAATCACACCATTTACGGTTCTAATGTCCTCGTAACTACACGGGCTTTTCACAACGTTCAACAACAACCAAAGGTAAAATCTTTCACTAGAAGTTAGATGAGCATAATAGATTCTACCTATCGTTGTCCCTTTTTCCCTATGAGTCCATTTCTTCAGCGTTTTATTCCACACTCACTTAGTTGGAAAATCTTCATAAGTAAGTTGACATGGTTCTGGATATAACTTATTTGTCTCCATCCACTATGTAAAATTTGTGTGTTCAACATTTGGACGATTCGACACCTCTTACAAACTATTTCTCACTCCATAATAAACATGTGTTCTTCCGGCATATGAAATTGAAGTCTCTCTACCGCGGGAGTGCGATATTGAATTTCAAATTCAAATTTTCTCCAACATGCTTCAGCTGCAGATAGATATCTATAATCTAGATATGTTTTTAACTCATCAATTTGCTTCACAAAATTATGATTTGTGACATTATTCTCCTCAATTGCCATAGTTGCTCTGTCATGGCCTTTGTTAATGTACTTAAACAAATATTTCACAAATCTTGCTCTGTTGCACACTTCAACATTAATATGTGCTTGACATTTTACAACCAAATCTACATTATGAGTTATCAGTTAACCATTATCTAACTATATACCATTGCCTGCTCTTACCATACAACGTTATTTCTTCTTCTGTATTGCGGGAAGCCATTTTTGTCAAACACTGTTTCTTCCTTATACATCCGCGGAAAGTGTTTAGAGAAAGTATCTTCAACCATGCATGGACAACCTGGATTTAGAACACCGCAAGGGTCATGAATCATAAATTGACTCACCGATGCATATGCAACAAGATCCATCCTACCATCTGGAATCTCTGCACTAACATACTTATCTACATTGGCAACCACTTATAGTTTATCTTCAGGTTGAAGAAATATCAGAAAATGTGCATGTGGCAAACCCCGTTTCCGAAATTCAATTGTGTACAAAACTGCAAACATGTAATTGAAAATGAGACCAATAGGAAAAATTATACAGTTAAAAGGAAAAAAATGCTCACGGAATGAGTGTAAATACCTGCTTTAAGACGTCCAATAAAGCCATTTTTAATATCTTGCAGCAATTCAAACAATTTAATATGGAAGACACATGCAACAATATCCGGTCTGTCTTCTACTGTATGCCCTTCTATACTTGATAAGTAATAGTATATTTCCGGCCATTTAGGGTTGTAGGTAAAAGTTAGAAAATAGTCTGGGCATCGTGCCCAACGACATATTGCCATCGCATCTTGATAATTTTGAACCATATACCTAGGACCGCCTATGAACGATGAAGGGAGAATGCTATGTTTTCCTATTGATAACGCATATGTGTCCCCTGCTGTAATTGCATCTTGCAATCCTCGGTAAACTTCAAATCTAATATGTTGTTGATTGTTTTGAATCCAACTTAGTCGATCCTCTTCTACAGAAGTGTAAGCATCAACCAAAAATTGTTAAAATAAGCGGCCTCCTTTTAGTAATGTTTGTCCACCACCATATCGAAATTGAATATATATGCATATTACTCACACATAATGACCATTGTTCGCTTACATGACTTACTAACTTTTGACATTACATAACTTATATGAGGTCTATAACCATCTTCTGCATATGGAAACAATATTGGATACTGCATTGCCATGAAACTTGGATGCTTCTCATTAATTCTACATAGCAACCCACTATTTCCCTCTACTACAACGTCCCTAAATGTAGGACTACTTCCACATCCACCAACTGACAATGCTGTTATCTCTGACATAGTGGGAAGGTTATATTGTCTACCATCTTTCTCCCTACGTCCTAACAATGTAATAGTCACAGGATGACGCTTATTTCCCTTAAATCGATCTCTTGCCATTTTGAATATTTTTGACAGTTCATTACACTTATCAAACATTAGTATCAAATTTTCAACAATTTTGCAATCCAACTTGTTTTGATGTTTTTTCTCACTTACAGCAGCTATTCTGTTCCTCACCTCATTCTCCGTGTCATAAATATAAAGTTATGCAAATTTTGGATCTCCATCAACCGGAAGCAAACAACCAATTTTATGGTGATTTGCCCATTCAACCTAAAAACATACGGTCCTCGACCATCATTGATGGAGTGATCAACATGTACACCCAATGAAGTGAATGTAAATATTGAATTGTATGCCCATATATTATCCCTAAACTTTCGACATATGCTTCCTCCTATGTACTGCAGTAATATGTTTAAATATTATGGACATCATTTGTACATAGGCAGTCTAACCTTTCCAGTTTGACAACATATACAGAATTCTAGATATCAGGATTTGTTGACTTTTTATTTCTTTCCTCATACCACATCAACGCACTACAATTTGGACAAATACAGTTTGGCGGCCCAATGTTTAACGGTTTACTTAATGTTCTTGCTGTGTTTATACTGTGAATCAGATACAAAAATAAACACAGATAACGTAGTAATAAAAAATTTGATATGCTACATACTCGGGTTACCTCATTTTTCACCAACATGATCTGATCCTACAGTAGGTCATTGGAAGGATTTCTCCCCTATTTCACGGCGTACACCATTCATGTTGCGAATAAAAGCCTCTTACTTCCATTTTCTTTTTTAACTGAAGAGACTGTTGCAAATTAAGGTTTGCACATATGAGTCATCATAGTCATAAAAAAAAAATTAATAATCAAAACATATTGTACAAATTAAACAACTCGTTACCATTTTTTTCTTTAATTTTTTCATTTGAGCAGCCACTGTACGGTGCGCTCGATTACATTGTGCAACTGTTCACATCAGCTTGATCATTGACATTAAAGTTTATGAATAGACTAATATTTACTAATGTAACACATGCCTTCTTTTCGAGCTACCGCTGGAATAAATGATTTTTGTTTTGCAACATGCGACCGTACATCACAACCTGCTGAATTTAAAGTCATCACAACTTGAGTTTGTTAAAACAATATGTACTCAACAACAACAACAACAACCGGATATCATTTTATTATCCACAAATGAATTGTAGCAAAACTAATGTGCTACGTATGATAATCAATCAACCCGTTTGTATTGTAGGGAAGAATGTAGAATTTACATTTGACTACTTAGTATGATAGTGAACATGAGCATGTTTTTCAATGGCAAAAACGATGTCAACCTATTTACAAAAAATAAAAATAAACTGGAACTCCAATTACCTTCGCATAAACATTAGATTTAAATAAAACATTAAAAAAATCGTATAAACCTCTTTTTTTTACAGATGGTGGGAAATGTAATTCTCGTTCAGCATCAATCATTCGGAAGTCAACACGCGACGAAGTGCAACCCAAATTTTCATGCCTGCATTTTGCTTGATCAGACCGTTGAATTGGAGTGGAACGACGATCAACCAGATGTAGCTTTCTTTTCAACCTGGCGTATCTTTTCGTCAGTCGACTCTCCATTCCTACACTAACAACGATTTATCAACCAAATTAAACTTTATGACACTTTAACACTACATACTCTTCGTACTCCGACATATATGGAACATCATCTCATCATCACAATCTGGAAATGATTGTAACAGTGATAGAAGAACAGGTATAAACATTACACCATTAAAGAATCATAACGTGATATTATCAACTTATAATGTAATGGAACAAACACTATTTGCATTGAATGGCACAGAGGTTGGAATAATTTTCCTAACTAGCGAACCAAATATAAAATATGACGAACTTGGGGTATAATGCATAATTAGTAATTTCTGATTTACATTCGTGGCCCTTCCCTTATAATCGACCATACATGTGAACATATAGTGCACCATTTTACTTCCACCTAACCTCTAATATTGATTTACAAATTAAGCTAATACCTGAAATTAGATGTACAACTACTGCATTAATAAACCAAACTATTAGCATAACTACACATCCAATTCTACATCAATGGGGCTTATAATTGACTTAACCTTTCATCTGGGAACACGAGCGATATATCAAGAACCTCAAACACATTTACAAATAAGAAGAAATAAAGGACGTAACAATTTACATACCTAACACTTACATAACTACGCAATTTATTTGCATTTAGTTCTGCACTTGGAAATACATGTAATCCAACAATCTACTGCTTAAAAAAGGGAAACTTTATGGATACAATAATTTTTTGGGAAACTTTATGCATAAATAATTTTTTTGGGAAACTTTATGTAGAATAGTGTTCTCAAAATTTTAATTAGAATGAAAGCCTGACATAAAGTATTAACTGATATTGAAGTTGACGAGGGAATATTTTCAATACTTGACAATAGTTTTACAAAAACACTGTCCTATATCAACAATAACCGAATTTTCAATACTGGTCAAGGATTACGTATACTTTGGACGCACGAAGCCCTTTTCACCCTGACAATCCATTCTACCAAAGCGAGAGACCAAATGAAAATTTCGTATTTGTGGGAAATGATTAAAATAAAGGATGAATTTATCTATAGCAGTATAGAAACAAAAAAATTAACAGATCATGGCACTGCACAAATGATCTAAACCATTTGCGCAGTGTAAAAAAGAAACCATATTTATAACATCTTTATTAAACTAACTTTACCTTGACCCAAGCCAGTTGTTCTGTATATTAAATATATTTCTAGTCATTTCAGGTTAAGGTATTAAAAATAAAAATAGATATTGAAATATAATAACATATTTTACAATTTTTTGTATTACTGCAAATCAAGATTCTGCTTTTCCTGCAATTTAAACAGTTACATATTTACTACAACCTGTATATTCATTTAGTAGTAAAAACATAATAATAATTACCTTTTAACTTTCTATATTTGTGTGTATACAGTTTCGTATATTCATTTTTCCATTTCGATGCTATAGAGAAATAAGATATTGGTTAAAGGTTGTCTTTAAAATTACTATAGCAACTGATATTTCCTAACATGCGATGTATGCTTTATATATACAGCAGTCAAGATATAACAGTCCGTTAAAATTTGGAAAAAACCTTGTTTTACCATCTTGTCCAAATGTTTCTTAAAATGCAACATAGATACACATAGTAGATAAGACATATGTTATCTAATAAGCTTTAGCTTGAATATAAGTGTTACAAAACAGCTACCGTGTACCAAAACTTCATTTGCATACTTAACATTACAAATGATGCACATGTCAAATGAGTTAAAAAAAATTAAGTGTTTGCGTATGTGTGACGTTTAGAAATTATCACAACAAAATATTAAGAGATTAGCACGACAATATATTAATAAAATTAGACATCTACGCATACGGACAACAATATATTAAGTCGATTAGAAAGATAAACACTATGGTTCAAATTGGAATCGAACTTAAAAACAAAAAAGCACAACAAAATTAACTACACTACAGTACAGGTAACAAATGATACTTGAACACCAAAGTTTTGAGTAAAAAAAGTTATTCCTCAATGCATAAACTATTGAATCAAAATGACATTGATTTCCCATGTCATACTACATACATTCAACGTGTTTCACATGCAAATCTCATTTTTTTTCTACAGGATGAATATATCATAAAACGGTATATAAGACATAATAATAGATAATAGTGCACAGTAATTTTTTTAAAGAAATTATACGCATCTTTGTTGTAATTGCATGCTCTAATTGTTATAATTTTGTCCACGCTTCCTTTAAAAATCTGAAAAGCAATATATATACTTAAATTGATTAGATCAAGGTACATTTCAAAGTTTTTGCAAATTCAAACTCGCAATCAAATGGGAATTCAAATTTCTTCATGCCTAAAACTTATCGACTTACAACAAACTAAACATTATATATTTGTAAACTTGATTGGCTAAAATATAAAGGACGGTGTACATATATTTGCATCTACAACCCATTGGTGCGCATCCATTTTTGGTGGGGCTTAAATATAAAAAGCCGTAACTACATTTTATAAAATTAACTCATAACCTCAAATATATATCTTTTTTCCCATTTCCAAAGTTATATGCACTGTTGTACTCTAAAAGCTGGTAAGCACTTAAAGTTGGTTTCTTCCAGATCAAAATAAGGTAGATCGTAAATAGTAAAACCATTTAAATATGCAATATATTGTCAGATATAAGAGCTTGATTAATGTTTGAAATTCAAGTATGTAAAAAACCATACTCTACTAAAAGTCTGACACATATGTTCTGAAGTAAAGAATGAGAATTATTCTCTAAGTTTCATACACATGTGAAACTGATGAGTTCATGGAATTTATTTAAACCCATTCTCTTACTTGAACCAACTATGCCTAAAATCTATGAAACCGATGAGTTCATAGAATTTAGTCAAACCCATTCTGTTACTTGAACCAGCTATACCTACAAGCTCTACGCACGTATTCAAAATTCCAAAGCTTATGTCTTGAGGTCTAAATCGTTGAAATCATTTCTTATGAAATGACTTCATTTTATTCCGACACGTTTAGCTAAACAGTGTTATGGCCAAGAAATTGTTGCATATGTATCACATTATTTGTATACAGCTTCAGGTTTATAGTGTTAAACAACAAAGAATTTATAATATAAATAGGTCCGTGTATTTGAAGCCTTGACATCCAAAACTTCTATTCTTTGGGATTTTGTAATTATAAGATTCAGGCGGATTTGAAATTTGACACACCTAAACATTAAAGGAAATACATTCTACACATATAACAATAGAGATCTATATGATGAGATTGGAATAGTTAATTTCACACAGTAATTTAAGAAGAAATCTCAATCAGGATTATCAACAGTAGCCGATATTTCAGAACCATTCACGTTGACATGTAATCATACTATACATGGTGCGTATGGCACATAACAATTTATTTATATATGAATCAACCGTCACAGATTTATACAGAACATGTGTCCACCTTATCGGCTAATTAAACATAACAAAGTGTGTGTCGGACCAAAAGATAAAGTATACTACGGTTTTGGTACAACATATAAAAAACAAAATCAAGCATGTACAGACGTCATATAACCATTTCGTTACCTGAGCAATCTCTGTCAGCCTATATGAGGAAATACAATCAATCAACCTAGACCACTATTACACACTGGGGTAGCTATGGACTGAGATTCCAACCTGTGGATGTAATTTTTCCTTCACTGACAGATAATTGGAAATAATGCATGATGCCAAGTATACTAACAATTTTAGATCGGAACAAACAATGTCAAATAGACGGAGAAGAAATAAACAGTAATAGACAGTTACCTATCAAGTTTAGATCGGATTAAACAATGTTAAATAGATGGGTGAAGAAATAAGGTTTGCAACACCGTTCGTACCCACGGTAAACTTCGACGCTAGTTTGAAAACGGCGACCAGCGTAGTTACACCATGGAAAGGCACAGATCTAAGTTTACTCACTGACACCCAGAACGGCTCACGTGCTTGCTTCACTCCTCCGTAACCGTCAACCAAACATACTGATTGAAGAAAAGCGTGGTAGAATTCAAAATCAACTAGGGCAGGTGTTCAGATCTGCAAATCGTCGACAATTTACTCATCAGAACAAAATCTGGTCGGAATATGTTTCATATGGTTATGATAATTGGGGATACTCGAAACTCAATCAAATAAATTAGGTTCAGTGATCGGGAAATGTTCAGTTTTGGGGAAGATAATTTTCAATGGGTTGGAGAACAATCGAACAAAAAATTGAGTTTTTCGATAATCTGAAAACGCACCACAGTCCGACACGTACGTCGGATTTGTAAACAAAAGAAGGGTTCCACATCAGCATTTCACATATTATGCTTTCTATTATATGTAAAAGATATTCTACATTATTTTTTGGGGTGCTGGGTATTAGTTTTATACCATTGTAGGTATCAGTTTTGTTGTTAATTTTTTTGTAGCAGGAATTGGGTGTCGATTTTTAATCGTTCTAGGTATCAGATTCAATTATTTTATTTCTTCACAGTGTTTAGGTATCAGTTTTATGCCTTGGTAGGTATCAGTGTTCTATTTTTTATTGTCTGCAGTTTATGTGTATCAGTTTTACAGTATTTGGGTATCTTTTTTTGAAAATTCAGTTATACATGAATATCACAGTATCACTACTGCATTAAAATTGGTATCACTTAAATAATTTGTCATGCAAAACAACAATATTATGAATATTTTATACATCAGCATATATATGAGCAACATTAAAATTGTATACATCAATTCAGTCAAAGCTGATATAAAAAAAAATAGAACTGTTTACACATTAAACTAACATAAAAAATATTATTTTTCTACACGATCCAGTCTTGAATTTAAGTAAATTTCAGCAGCATGCAGTATCTGCAAGTATTTCACACACAGTCAAAACTGATATCAACATAATTATGTAAATTCAACTAGCAAAACAAATAAAACAAAACTGATAGCAACATAACACTGTATTTGATACCCACAGGAATTAAAATGATACTTAATTAAATAAAAATCATACCAAAAAACTGCTACAATGCTAAAACAAAAAAAAACATAATACATTTAAAACTATCAAACTGGTACCTAAAAAAAAAAAAAAACTGCTACCTAAAAACTATAGCCTTTTTAACACATTTGAAACTGTAAAACTGATAACTAAAAATATATAAAACTGCTGCCTTTTTAACACATTTAAAACTGTAAAATTGATACCTAAAAAAATTTAAAACTGCTGCCTTTTTAACACATTTAAAACTGATACCAAAAAATATAAAACTGATACCTAAAAATTGCTATATAGCCGAATATTAAAATGATTATAACACTAAATTAAAACGATTATAACCGTAAACAATAATTAAATCGATGCAAACAGATAATAATAAACAAAAATTAAATCGTTTGCATTTCAGATTGCAAAATCAATTGCAAAATTTAATGATGAGATCTGAAATGCAATCTGAAATGCGATATGAAATTTGTGAGCTATGAAGATGTTTGAAGATTAAAACATGCAGGAAAAAAAAACCGCGTTGGAGAAAAATTGAACGAGATAGAAATGACGAAGAAGAAACGGGGCGTGTGATTTAGGGTAAAGTAAAAAAATAGTGCAATGTCCTTCTGATTAAATTATTAACAGGTTTGTCCTTGGGATAAAATTTTTAATGGGTTTTCCTTATGGTTAAAAAACCCATGGTAATTGTCCTTGTGATCATTTTCCTATATATTTTAATAGTTAAGCTTTTAAGTACTTTATACTTATATAGTTTTAGATTTATTTTATAACTTAAAAAAATTGATTTAACTTTACAATATTTGAAGATTATAAAGTTTCTATATCTATAATAATTTAATATTGTACTTTGAATTTCAATGCATTTTCATGTTTTACTATTTTTGTTTGTTTTGTTTTTCAAGAGAAATATATACTTAAACTTATATATACTAAATATTTCAAAATTTATTTTATAAATTCTTTATTAGGTTTCTTTAAATTAAAATGCCCATAAGAAATTAAGTATACAAAATTCAAAACATTTACGAAGTAAAATATTTTCAAAACTTTAAATAAATCGATTTTCAAGAATTAAGAAAAGTGTGTTGTCATATATTTTTAAGTGTCGACATTTGTGCTGTAATTTTCATAATACATGTCTTAAAATGAAGCATTGTATCTTTTTATGAGAGGACATGACTATTATTCCATTATATATAATGGTTAAACCCATGAATTTTGATTAACCACTTTCTTTATTTCCTATTTTTTTCACTTTCTCTTACGTTCCTGATTTTCTAGAACAAATTCCACTCAAATTCAAGCAAAATCAAACTTAAACTTTATTGATTGCTTCTCCATTTATCCTTTCTATTCTTTTACTCAAATCATATCAAATTGACATTTAGGAGGCTATATGATCAATTATACTCAATAATCAAGTATTTAGTCTTGGGATCTCTATCAAATCAAAAATTGGATGAGTTTGGTATCTCTGAAATCTAAGCGACTATGCTTGTGGATGTCAAAATCAAGTGAGTGTGCATGGTATTTTATTTGAATCTAAGTGAGTAGTGGCATCAACCTGAATCCGTTGGGTGTAACTAAAGCTTGGAAAATCTAGATGATGTGTCTCGTAGCTTTGAATTCAAGATTGTATTGGAAATTAATTTTGAAAAGGAACATGTACAATAAATTGTATGACTAGATATAGAGGTCGACATAATAGAAAAATTCCTAGAGTTCTCTTTCCAACTCCTTACTTTAATTCTATACCTTTATTTTGATTTGTATTTGCGTTTGTGACAATCAAGCCTGAATTGTTGAATATAAATTTAAAAAGATATAAAACGATTCATAAAACCCAATAAACAACATTCACCCTCCCCTTACTTGTGTTAATTTAGTCTTAAGATTCATACTTCTACATCCCACATTTATTTCTTTATTTGTCGATCATTAGCATATGGTATAATTATCTAACCTCCGTTTATATCTACGGATGCAGATATCTGATACCCAAAAATAATTTTGAATACGAATACGAAACTATTCATATTGAAAAGTATATGTTAATATGCCTACTGAATTTCTTACAAAAAGATGCATCAAGTTGTGTTCGACATCAGCAATGTAAGAATTTTACTTTTTGACCCTAAAAATTCTACACTGTTATATCCATAATATTTGTAACGGCCCATGGGATTTTTGACCCGGAAAATCGACGCAAAAACAATATGTCAAACCTTCAAGCATCGAAAATACTGGAATGTTATTAGAAAGAAATTAGAGGGTGAGATAAGAAAGAAAGAAATATTAGAATAGAAGAAACAAGAAGAAGGAAACACATCATGATCAGAGTCTCACATCGCAAGCGAAACAAAATATAATATAGAAATAAATCTTTATAGAGATCTTTAAATAAAGACTTACAATCATCAGAGTATATCAACACATCTGGATAGTTATAATAATCTATCTTCATATAAAACACACAGCAGAATAATAATATCATACGTCTGGACTCCTTCAGCTCGTCTCTTCATAGTATCTGATAACCTGAACCTGTATGACCCAGTCTAACCCGAGCATTACAAATGACTGATCAGTCTGGTGGAACAGATTGAGAAAAACACACTAAGTTTATAGGTATAACACAACTTGACTTTTAAAGTCAAAATCTTTTCGAAAGAAAAGGATAATCGTAGGACCAAATCCACACATAAACATGGACGGTTTTTACCTTATGATAACCCAAAACATTTTTGAAATCAATATTTTTTCTGATATTATAATAATGTCTAAATACAAATAAATATCAATCTAGTAGAACGCTTGCATCTCACTCTCCACATATATAGTATACAATCAAAACCATGGGCGCTTATTGGAGAATGGATTTCCTAGCAAGGTATGGGACCACCTTCCCGACAATGTACCTCTAGAGATGAATATATTGGGTTCAACAAGAACATCTTACAACCCAGGCTAAACATGACCGACCCCTCACTTTGCTTGAGAGTACCGAATATATCATTACCACGGTTGGGGGCCAGCCAACTGAGCCGATAGCATACATATAAAAATAAAAGGGACAACCAAAGGCATTTGATTTCACCAGATCAGGTAATGATATACCCTTTTGATGGGTACGACCCACATAACCATGCGACCTACCCGATTTTATGCCATTTCTCGGCTGACGAGGCTAGAGGTTAAGTTTATCCTTCAAAACAACGCATCTCCATTCACTTTGAATGCCACATTCTCAGATTTTCTAGATATCACTAATTGACGTCCACAAAAATACTCTGCAGCTAACAGAAGTACATTTGTAAAAATCAATGTTCGTGATTCTTAAGAAATACTCTGTTAGACATTCGTCCATACAAGTCGTCTAGGAATAGGATGAACCGAAGGCACTTTCCTACCACATCCTTGAATTACCCTATGGATCAGTAGCGAGTAGTCCTTGCAATCCGAAAGATTCCAATCATGACAGAACCACTGTCAAAATACCTCTGGGAGCTTACCAGAGAGATCTGACAAATAATTCTTTCGCTCATGAAGATCCACGATCTTCAATTGCTCCATCTTCAATCAACATCTTTCACGTATTTGCTGGTTTGGAATGGTTTTTGAATATAAATTCGATCCTGGACTTTCCGTACCAACAATCATATTAGCCAGATTTGATAGTCGGTTATTTAACTATCAAATAAATAATCATGAGAATGAAATGAGTTTACCGATTCAGTCCTTAGCATTACTTGGCCTCATTAATTAGCATCTATTAATTTTATTCTTCAAACCTTCCGATATTTAGAGTTATCTTTTACATCTTATAATAAATAAAAATATTCTTAAAACCATTTCATTCGCTTACAAACTTTTCAAATATAGTTTTTCAATGTTATTTACGGAAATCATAACTTATGTTTCCCTCAATTGCTCTCGTTTATAAACTAACACCATTCTTGGATAATCGTGAAGTCGTTCAAGTTGGGGTATTTATTTACCTCTCAGACCTTGACCAACAACATTCATATCTTCAGAATAAAAAAAGTTTATTTAGCACACGGTTTCCTTTGAAAATCTTATTCAAATCTCAACAACGTTTACTTAATTAATTATTAAGTAGACCATAATTATACTTCTCTATTAATCTTTAGTAATTCTTTATAATATTACTTGAGCATCGTTTCCATTATAAACAGAATCTTTATAAAATTTCTTTAATGTTTCTTTATAATATCTTTTCAAATCTTTCATTTATATCTTTTACAAGCCTTATATTTATACCTTTTACAACTCTTTATATTTATTCCTATCAAAACAATTCAAGTTATCAACTGTAACAAACGTTACAGATTTCATTTCAAAACCATTTTACTTTCTTTTAATTTTACTCTTTTCAAATCCTTCCGACAACTTATGCGTTGTCTAAAATCACATAGCAATCTTTTTAACGATCTGCAGTTTATACATTAAATAGTTCAATTTATTATTTGTAACAATTGTTACAAATTCATTTTCCAAATCTCTTACTTCATTTACAAACCCCGTTGTAAATTATTTATGAAATTTATATTTGTTGCTATTTCCAAATTCTTTATTTAGCTTACTCTCGGCTTCGCTTAGCATTCCGAACCTCGGAACAAATATCACTTCGTTATTTCATACCATTTCCCAATTTCTAAATTCCCTTTTTCTAACTTCAAATATTCAATAAATATTTGATTTAAGCTATCAGATTCGCTTAAATTTCTTTTTACAACTTTGTTATAAAACTCGGTTTTTATATAAAACCCATTCATGAACTATTTTCAAATTCCGATTAGATACATTTCACTTCAATCACTTTTTAAATGAATTTCAATTAAAAAGTTAATCTCTTAAATTGTTATTTAAATAATAATTTGCTTCGATCACTAACTATTATAGCAGTAGTTGACTTCTTAATTGACTAAAATAAATAGTAAATTCTCTTTTAAAATCTTATTAAAATTAAACAAATATTCGTTAAACTATTTTATTAAATTAATTCAAAATTAATTAATTTAATAATCAATTCCAGCGGTTGACTTAGTCAATTCAATACATGATTAATCCATTAATTGATCCTAATTAGTTCTCACTTTAAATTAATTACTAATACTATTAATTTAAATAATTCCATTTAATTGTATTGGAAAAAACAATTATCCAATTCTTAACCATTGGGTTAAGTTCTGCCCATTTACTTATAAATCTGATTAATATCAGATTTTACTTTATAATATCATTTAATAATTACTTATAAATTTAAATAATAAATAATAAATATTAATTATTTTCTTTTAGCAAACTTTTATTCAAAATAATAGATTTAAAAATCTATTTTTAGTTATAAAATAAATTTTATAACTTCATTTCCGTCGATTCACTTGACAGTAAATCCATATTTGAAAAACTATTGACTTATAGGCCATATACTGCCAATTACTCAACCAATACTACTCATTGGTTTAAACAAAATAAATTGTTGAATTTCAATTCAACGGTCAATGATCAAATCAATCGTCCAATCAGAATAGTTCATATAATGATAATATGAAAATAAACAACATTAAATATATTTGAGGACTCCCCCTCCAACTTGTTCTTCCCTGTATATGAATATGTTATCTCACATAAATCCAATCTATTCAACTTAACTAATATAACAATAAATAATAGCCATTTAACAATAACCAATTTATTTAACATTAACAAACAATTCAAACAATTAATTAAGTTAACGCCTTTATTTTATAAACGTGACCAACAAGGCAAGTTACCTCAGTTGGGTCCAATCGTTAAAATAACGATTTGATTTTTCACTGAAATTAAACAACCGTTTAATTTCATCGGTTCAGTCAATATATATAAAAATATATATTATTAACAAACAAACAGTTAACCATTAGCAATCATAGCACACAATTATAAAACCCAACTTATTTAAAATATAAGTGGGAGAACTGAGTGAGTTTAACTAACCTTGATTCCATTTCGTTGTTTATCGTTGGAGCTGTTTGATTGATTTAGCTCGATTAAACTGACGTTTAATTTAACTAAAAATCCAGTTGCTCCTTGTACTGTCCATGCTATTTCATAATGTTCTGCTCGAAAATACGATCCCGTCGCAACTTTTTTCATTCATTTCTGTTAACGGGATAAAGAGTTCATTACTACAAAATTGGTCTGTTGCTTCGCTTCATTTGCTTCAGCTGTCCTTACAACTGAAGCAATAGTGTTATTTTGCTTCTATTATCCTTGCAACCGAAACAAATGATATAAATAAATAATATTACTTGCTTCTGTTACGCTTGCAATAGAAGCAAATAGTATCATTTGCTTCTATTCTCCTTACAACCGAAGCAAATGCACCGAAGCAACTGCTGTCATTTGCTTCTATTTCTTAAAAACCGAAGCAACTAGTGTTATTTGCTTCAGTTTCTTAGCAACAGAAGCAAATGTAACAAAGAAAATATTATTACTTGCATATGTTCCATTGGAAATGAAGAAAATACAAATTATTTTAATCAAAGCTAATGCGTGTACAAATAATCATACACAATAACTTTATATGTTACTTTTCATGGTTGATTAACAATTAATAATTTCTAATTTCTAATCATTGTTAATCAATCGTTATCTTTTATATTCAATATTAAAAAAAATTGAATTTAACAAATAAAAATTTCTATTAAATGATTAATGTTAAATGAATACTGTCTTGCCAAAAAAATAATGAATACTATTGGTTATGTTATGAGAAATAATTATTATTTAGTAATTAGTAATTAGTATCGAATAATTATTATGATCAGTATTCCATAATTAATTAATGCCTTGTCAAAAAAATATTCCATAATTAATGTTTAACGTTGAATGTTTAAAAGATTAATATTAATGCCTTGTCAAAAAAATATTCCATAATTAATGTTTAACATTTAATGTTTAAAAGATTAATATTAAAGAATTAAGAATTAAATATAATTAATATGTAATTTTTAATAATAAATAGATAATAAATAAAAAGTTAAAATTAATAGTTACCATTAAATAATTAACAGTATGAAGTATTGTTTTAATAAAGTTCGAAAATTTTGTAATAAATTTATAATTCATAACAATCAAAAACAAAATTTTAAATTTTCATCGAATTACAGTTTGAATAGAATTAGAACTTCTAGAATTTTTGAAATTTTATAGTATTTAATCATTTATATAGAATTACTTGTTATTGTTGACTATTCGTGGTTAGTAATTAAGTCATATTTAATTTTTATTAGTTATATTTAACAGCTAAAAAATATAATTAACAACACTTTATTAATAAACTCGAAATAGGTAGTAATAATTAGTGATTATATTTCACCATTTATTGTTAGTAGTTAATAGCTAATAAACATAATTAATAAGGTAAATCTAATCCCATCGAACTTTATGTTTGGAAGGCATGGACCGATGAGATAATGAAAAAAAAGTATTCGTTCATATGAAACTAATCACAGCGCAGGTCGGAACATAGGCATGGACCCATTTTTTCGTTTCCCCCCCATATCTTTTCGTTTCCCGCTGCATTATTTCATTTTCCTCCATCTTTTTCATTCGTGCTTATCCTTTCCCAAAAAAAAAGAGAAAGTATTCATTCTACCCCATCACAACAGGCTACTCCTTCATCAAAACAAAAATGGACATAGCAGTTGTCCCCTTATTTTCTTCCATCCCCACTTCGAATTTTCCGCCCTCCTGCTAGTCCAGATTCGAGAGCTCTACCAGCTCGTGCCCGTGACCCCGCGGTCATCCCATCAGTCCACGCTGAGCCCTCAACCTCCCCACGCCCAGCAGCCGCCCGTGCCTCGCCCACATCGGCAAATCCCTGACCTTCTTGTTACTAACCATTCACAAGATGACTGGACCAGGATTACTGGACCACTTATGCTAAGATGACTGCAGAAATTGGTTAACAAGTCCAAATTGTCGGCGATGATCTTCTTGTTACTAACCCATTGTAAGTTTAATTATCTTTATTCGGTATCAAGATATTTTTAAGAACAATTCTCTTTGATTATTTGATTTTGCAATAACAATGATTGTGGATGATAGTGGGTTGCCAAGGCGACTAAGGAGAAGACCTGCAATGCTTTTCTATTGAAGGTAATGATTGAGTTCATCATTGTTATTTTATACTGTTTGTATGAAGAGCTATGCTTTTGACATAATTGATTGCTTTTATCATGTCCAGGTGAATCAAATTGGATCTGTAACCGAGAGCATTGAGGCTGTGAGGATGTCCAAACATGCTGGATGGGGTGTAATTAGCTATTATTGGGTGTGAATATATCTCGAATGAAGCTTGGCTTATTCAATTAGATGAACATAAAAGTTTAATGAAAGTGCTTATTTGAAAACAAACAAGCTAAAAAACCTTGATTGCTTATATAGTTAAGCATTAAACATAATTTTCTTATAACAAACAGTGCCTAATCATTTTTATTGCATTGTTTCCTGGTAATGAAAGTTGTCTATTGTCATCTTTCCAACTATAATAATTATACATTTCCAAATTGGTTATGTTATTTTGGCTGGATCAGGGTTATATTTTGGTTCGCTAAGATCTCATTTTTAGAAAGAGAGGGTGGTGTGTGCGCGTGGGTGAACTAGTTAACGAACTGAGGAGGTGTAATGACCCGGATTTTTGGTCAATTTATTTTAAATATATAGTTGATAATATAAATTAATTTTTTATATTGAGTTATCGATTTAATAATCGAATATAGTTTAATTTAGAATATATCAAATTATTGTAATTTGAAATATAATTAATTTCGAAATTTAAAATTGAATCAAAACAATCCAGATGACCGATATGAATTCTATTTGAATATATACGATAATAATAATTTATTATCGTGAAATTATTTGTCTAAAGTTAAATTATATTGCATAAATTTATTATGGTTACTTTATATATACACGTTCAAATTTAATTTTAGAACATATTCTGTTAAGCTCAGAACACCGTTATTACATTGAAACGACGGTCATACGCTAAAATAGTGGTTCATGGTTTTTAATTGTGAACCGAGATATTTGATTGTGGATAGGTTCGAAATCAAATCAGGATCCATTTAGAAAGGATAAAAATCTCTTGAAATCAAATCGTATTAATGTATAAATCAAATCAAAATTTATTCTGCCTGTACTCATGGGGACAAACCATTTATAACGCGTGTACTCTGTTGTCTCCCATTTCGTTTTATAAATATCGCAACTTCCCTTTGTTATTTTATTTCCTCAACAAATAAAGAAAAAATATCGTGATTTTTCCCTTTGCAAAATTCGAAATCAAAATCAATAAAAATTCGAATCATTCTAAACTCAAAGCCTTGTCGCCCTCAATATAATCGAATTCAACTGAAGCTTGATTTAGGTTTGCCGCACCCTATAGCAAAGAAGTAGAAGTCGCAAGTGGGGGCGTGGAGCTGAGGTTCAATTTCAGAAGAGAGCGAGGTCAGGGAGTTGCGATAGCACAAAGATGAAGTCGAGATTTGAAACTATGGGTTTCCCTAGAGCTCGAACCATTTGGAGAAGTCGTGATGGCCACGACTAGGTTGATTGGAAGGTTAGGATAGTTGATGAATGTGGTTTGTTGTGCGAATTTGATCCTGGTTGAAGTCGCGATGTTAATTGGTAATTGGATTATGGGGTTCTGGTGAAACGCGGTTTGTAATCCAAGGAGTAGCAAGCAGTTCGATTCGGTAATTGGATTATGGGATGGCTTGGGGTTGCGGACTTGGTGCGATGTACTGGAAGGAATGAAAGGGCCGTCGACTAAGGGGGTTTTGGGTTGCTGTCAGGTAGTGGGCGGAGTGGTTTGGAGATGGGGAAAAGTTGTTGTTTCAGTACAGTGGGATTTCAACAGTTGGACATTGGGAAGTTCTAATCGGCGTTGTTGATGAGGCAGTGTGAGGCTCAGATAACCAGTGAACGTTCTGTCTAGTGAAGAAGGTTTACAGTGCAGTGAGGTAAGGATTTAGTTAATAAAACTTATTAAGGATGTTAATTAAAAATATTCAAACTTATATAGAAATTGGTTTATATAAATTTGTAATCGATTAAATTTTATAAACCTAGGTATTAGCTAGTGTAGTAATTAAATTTGTTGTCTATTTATTTAAGTAAGCATTAAATATAAATATAGGTTTTAATGTTTAAAAATACATAGATTTATTTATTTATCTGTTAGGTTAATTTACATTAGTAATCGATTAATCGTTAAATAAAATTTAATAATCGTAGATGTTGAATGGATTCGATTGAGACAACTCGTAGCAGTTAAATTTGAGATTTAACAGAATACTCGGAAAAAGGAAAATCACGGTGAGTAAGTCTCACTCACCTTTTATTTAAAATTATTTTTATCAGTTAAAAATAATTGTTTGCTGCTTGTTTGGTTGCATTCAATATTTTCGTGCATCTTAAATATTTTAGTTATTTAGGCTTTGTGGTTGCTATTATATATATATATATATATATATATATATATATATATATATATATTGGTGGTTGGATTTTATGCAGTATCATTAGCGGATGCCCGCGGTACCATTAGCGGATGATTACCCTATACGCCCCACGCTATGATAGTGGATGACCTTCTATACCACGATATCCTGCCTCGAAGCAGGATGGATATTATTTCGGTTGACTAACGTCTGTGGATGCAGGAAAAACAGGTTGGAGGGATCCAACTGGATTCCTCAAAAATATATTATCTGTTTGTTTATTTGTTTACACATATACTGTCATATATGATGTGTTAGAAAACCTGAAATAAATAATTTGTTGTGTGGTGTTTAAATATCACTGGGCTTAAATGTTGATATTTTAAAAATATCAAAAAAGGAAATCTCCAGGGTTTAAAGGGGGAAATTCTATTTTTGTAAAATAGAATTTGAAATTTGAACAGAATATAAATATTAACTTGTTTTAAAAGAATAAAAAAATAGTTCTTTTATAAACGAAGCTTATAAATGAAGTAAAAAGAATTATCATTGGATAATTCATAAATAAAAATACAAGTGTGAAATTGAAAAGGGAAATCTATTTTCCAAAATTAGAAATATTGATTTCAAAAGAAATTGCAATCAAGACTTGTTTAAGAATGAATAAAGAAAATTCAAACAGAAATTGAATATAGAAATTCAAATGGAATTCAAATATAGAATTGAATATAGAAAATATAAAGGAAATTCAAATATAGAATTTGAATATAGAAAGTGAAATGGAATTTGAATAAAGAAATTTTAAATATAGAATTTGAATATAGAAAATTCAAATAGAATTGAAAATAGAATTCGAAAATAGAAAGTTGAAATCATTTCGAAATGGGAATGACGAAATATATTTCAGAATGCAGATTTTTAAACAGAATAGAAAATAAATCCAAAGGATTTATAATTTGTAAAAAAAGAATTGGAATTTAATATAGAAGATCGACGTATAAATAAATATATTATTGTGTTAGGAAAAATCGACAATTTTAGATAATCGAAAATATTATGTTGAATTGGGAAAATTGATTTGATATACATTAAAAATATATCAGAATGGAGTTGAATTTATTATAAGCGAAGTTTTAACGTTCATATATATATATATACATATATGTATATAATTAAAACGAACTCGCCGCAGTGCGGCAGTTCGTAAATTGGCGATTCGAACTTCAATTGAGTATATAAAACCCAAATTAAGTCGGAATTCTTTGAAACAAGAACCGTCAGGACCAGTTAGATAATAGTTTTCTAATAGAAGAGAAAAATCTGGATTTCATCGAATAGATTCTGAGACATGTCAAAATCAAAAATTTAAAAGTGCAGCGCCAAAATTGTTTAAAAAGCATAAGAGTTTATTTAAATCAATATAGGGATTTTTGAGCAAATAAAAATCCAAATTTCCATTTGAAAAATCCAGATTTGAGTTGTAAAATAAATGCGAGCTCAAGCTATGTAAATGAAATGATTTTGGGACAAAAATCATATTTTGAATTTCTGAATAGAGTTAACTAATTGAAGAATAATCAGTTAATGGGATTTTGAATCGATCTTGACTTTGGATGGGAGAATGGGGTTAGTAAATTTATATTCGAAATCGAATATGAAACTTAAATTAAAAATCGAATCCAAAGAGTTTATATGTGAGTTAGAATTTTATTTGAACATGTTATGTTCACATATAAAAGTAAAATAGGAAAAGGAGTAGACTAGAAAGTTAATTAACGAGTTGAGTAAAAAACGAATGTATTAAGTTGAAATGAATTAGAAATGTATGGACATATATGAGACAGGTATGGAATGAAATGTATGAAGATTTTAATTTATGTGCCCGACAAAAAGGCACACGTTTAAATTCCATATGAGGTTTTATGCGTTGTATCGGCAAGCCGCTTGGCTTTTTCTTTTTCTTTTTGATTGGAGAGGCTTGTGTGGCAGTTTGGGGATTTTCCCGATGATCCCGGTACAAAGGAGGTTATGGCGAAATTTTCCAGAAATTTAAGGAGTTAGAATATTTTTAAGAAATTTTGATAGTTAGAAATCAATATATCAATATATATTGAATTCGATAAGGAAACGAATTTAAAATAGAATATTATAAACAAAAAGGAAATTGATAATCTGATAATAGAAAGAGAAACATATATACGTTTAAAAATGAATAATGGGTTTGTATCGTGTTCATTATTCGGGAATAATGGTCTTGTCTGTTTTGAAGTTAAGGATGTTCTCAGTCAAGGTCTGAGAGGTAATTTTACCCCAACTCAATTGATTTCACTTTTAACCGATAAATAGCAAAGATCCAGTCTCGAAGATCAATGGTTGAATAAAAGATAGTTGAATGAAATATTTTGGGTGTAACGATGTTTTACACAACATTCGTTTTAACCCAAATAAGTGGAATTTTGGAAATATAATAATATATATTTCCTGAGAGTAGAATTAAATGAGTCTAGCAAGAGATAAGTAATTGGAAATGTTTTCTAATTATAAATAGAAGATATTTTTTTAGATACAGAAAATAAAAGAAGACGATATATGGAAATGTTTTTCCAAATAGCATAAGAGGCCAAGAAGATGATTATCGAAAATATCGTGTTAACAAATATTGATAAGGAAACAGAGAAGCGATTTAATTAAAAAAATATATTAATTAAGGGGCCCAGTGAATGTTTGATATTATGGACGAATGTTTGTTTGTTTTTCTTCGATAGTTAAATAACCGACTATCGAAGTGTTTGCCAATATCGTTGTCAATATGGAGAGACCGGTTGGATTATTATCCGTAAACCACTTCGTATTGGCAGTAGCGTTGCGAATCAGATTATATGAAGATAATCGAAGACGGAGTAAAGTGCAAAGACTTTTTCTATTAGTAGAAATTGTGCCTTCGGTTTCACTCAATCCCAGAACGAACGTATATGGACGAATGTCTGACAAAGTATTTCCAATGATCGAATATTTTGGTCTGTATAAATATATATGGTGGCAACGGATTTATTCTCTTAGCATAATATCCAAAATATATTTATGCAAATCAATTAGTGATTAACGGATCTGACAACGTGGCATTCAAAGTGATTATGCTATCAATGAATGGAAAGTAATCGTAGCCTCAGGCCTCAACAACCGAGAAATGACAAAAATCGGGCAGGCAACATGGCTAAGTGGGTCGCTCCCATTAGGGTGCATAATCACCTATCTAGAGATTCATTTAATTCCTTATTCTATTCGATGTTGTCCCATTCCGGAAACGATTGCTGATCCCAACCATTGGTGATATACATTCGATACACTCAGGCGAAATGAGTGGTCGGTAATGTGTGGGCCGGGTTGCAAGATGTTCTTGTTGAACCCAGTGTATTCCCCTTTAGAGATACACTATCGGAAGGTGGTTCCATACCTTGTTATGTTGGTAATCCATTCTCTAATAAGCGCCGTGGGTTTTTGATTTTATATTATATATGGAGCGTGAGATGCAAGCGTTCCACTAGATTCTATTTATTTGATTTAGACATTATTATAATATCACTGGATTTGATATCAAAAATATTTTGGGTTATCGTAAGGTAAAAACTATCCGTGTTTATGTGTGGATCGGTCTTACGATTATCACTTCTTTCGAAAGGATTTTGAAAGTTAAACAAATGGTTGGAGTTTACTCACACCAGTCCCATGACTGACCCAGAGTTTATTTCGTTTGTTTTCCCTAAACTCTTGGGTGCCCAAATTTGTACCGACAGTCAAGTAGTCAGGATTTTTCAGATTCACTTGGAAGAGCTAGAAGCAGGAGGCTTCACTAGTTAGCTATAGACTCATATATTCCGCTATGTACTATGTGGTATCTGGAAACAGGTGTTTATAACTGTTCCAGGAATAACTGTTGTGCTCTGATGATGGTATGTATATAAAGTTACTGATTTGTATTTCAAAAGTTATGTAATATATTTTATTCGTTCCGCTATGAAATTTTTCTTCTTTGTTATCTTCTATTCTAACATTTCTTTCTTTCTATTTATCATCCTCTAACTTCTTTCTACTAATGATTTTATTTCTGTGCAATTTCGGTTGGACGTGTGGTGTTATTAGTCAACTCAGATAGTACGTATTTGCGGGCCATTACAGGAGGGTTAAGCTATCACCAGGGTTCTGGAGATGCGGGTGGGGCACAACGATTGTACCCAGACTGTTTCTCATTGGGTGCGCCAGTTAAGTTGTGCGGGCTGAATTTTTGGGCCGAGTTTTTAAGTTATGTTTTTATTTACATTGAAATAAAGAAATCTGATCCCCCCTCCCCTACAAATTAAATTCATTTGATGTCTGTTGGCAAACACAGCTCAAACAGTTAGTAAACAACATTCGCAACCGATTTATTTGGTCCGTTCATTTTATATTTAGATTCATCAAAATGTTATGGACTTGATTAATCGTTTTAGATTGATGGGTCATGAGAAGATGTGTTTTCAGTGTAAATGAGAAGAGTGGTTACTTGGCCATGTTCTTCGTCCTCTTTTTTTAGTAAAACGAATGGTGCATGTTAGATCTTTTGAGAGAACAAATATAATTTGACATTCTTGATATTTGCATTAATGTCTCCTTAAGCTAAATATATACAGTGAACTTGCGACAAATCCCTTTTTCTTAGAATTACGTATCACCTTTGTTACAATCCTCTGCTGTGCAGCAATATGAATGATTGTATTTAAAACTAACATTCCAATGTAATTACAGCGGTGAAAGTGAAGATGCCTTCGTTGCCGATCTTGCTGTGGGTTTATCGACCGTAAGTTTCACATAATGACACAACATTGAAGGCAAAATCCCAAAGAAGTACTTTCTTCTTTTCTTAATAAACCTCAAATGACTTCAAAATAACCTTCATATGATGATGCAAATTTCTTTGTACTTGCTTATAAGAAGATACAAGGTGAAAGAGGGGACTTTTCAGCTGGAAATACTCGACCCATTTGAGTTTCAACAACTTGGTAGTTTATTTACAAGCATGATTATACTTGATAGAATGATTGGTTGTTGTACATAAAATGTTATTGTACATGAAATGTAATTTATTTGCATTAACATTAACTATGAATTATAATGTTTTATAATATGTTGTTGCTCTTAAATGTACGGATTATTATTAACACTATCAATGAAATTATTGCATTTTAGTAATGTCCAGTTTGAATTGTTTTATAGTTTTAATATATAAATGCAAGCAATAATTATTTCCTTTGATATATATATTTATATTGCTGTATGTTTGAGAATAACAATGATTTGTAAGGAGGTATTTATTTTTAGTCAAAGAGGATTTTTTGCTCCTGTTGTAACTACAACCGAAGCAACAAGTGGGGTGGTAGGTGATATGAGCAAAAATGAAAATTTTTTGTTGCTTCGGTTGTTTATCCGAAGCAACAATTATTTTTTGTTGCGTCTTCTGCATTTGCTTCGGCTGTTAAACCGAAGCGACAGGGGGTAAACAACTGAAGCATTTAAGTTTATTTGATTCAGTTGTTTATCTAAAGCAACAAATTTTGGTCTGTTGCGTCTACTGCATTTGCTTCGGTTGTAGAACTGAAGCAATAGGGGATAAACAACCGAAGCAACGAACCTGTTTTGTAGTAGTGGTTATTAGCATTTAAGTCTAAACGATAATAATTAAACTAATTAATTTCTGATTAATTATTAACCATATTTAATCAAACTAATTACGTTTAATTATTATTATTATTATTATTATTATTATTATTATTATATCATTGACTGGCCAACAATTACTTGTCTAACTAATTCTATGTCCTTCAAGCTGAACCGTGCTTTCATTTATTGTTTAGGCACGTTCAATAGAAAACGGTCTGTATATATTACATACGAAACAACCGCTATTCCCATGATTATAAATAAATCAGCCAGTAGAATAATTAGGCAAGTTTAATGAGGGTTAGGCATTTTCTCTACTACTGCTGCCTGTATACATTTATTGGTCATGTTAAAATGAAATGGTTGGTATGTTTTAATGACAACACGTGTTTTTTTCTTAACAGCGAAGTATGTACATCAGTAGAATAGCTGTGTGTGTTGTACTAGTGCTAGGCGTTAATATGTAGGCTTCGTTTTAGGTTAGTAGGGTATTTAGTCTGTAGGCTATTGTATGGGTTTTATTTATTTGGAGTGAAGAAATACACCGGTAGGCTTTCTTTTGCATTCGCACATCCGATTTGCAGAAAGAGAGATGCACACGTATTATTTTATTAAGATGGAAAGGAAAAAAAATATTATTATATTATCTAAACTTTACCGTGAAGCTTTTCGTAAAATTGACATTCTATATGATTTGTGAAAAGTTTTTTATAAATATCGATGAAAAATCAAGCGTTAAAAATTCCTATAATTACAGAAAAAAATCCAAAAAATATGAAACCTTGACATTTTACTAGACCTCTTCCTAACGGATCCAGTGAATCTTGTTTCGTTAAATTTGGAGTTTGTTTGTCCAGTCGTTTATTCGTTTAAAGTTACCCCTATGTCTAATGGTATAAATGGTTAAATAAAAACAGAAGCGTTTATCGCTGCCACGGTCAAATAGTAAGTCCGATTGACACGAAAATCGAAACCGTACAATATTTAACGTATACGATTCCAATGGCACACAGTTCGTTGCATTCCGAAATTGTTTCCCGGTACGCTATTTTTATACGCACCGCAATGCTATTTTGGACACCAAATTACATGGTCTCCAAAATAACAAATTATATATCTATCTTGGCTCTAAACGTTGATATGAAATCAATGGAATTGGTTTCGTGGCTTAATTCGATCATCTGCTCAAGTTACACTCAAATATCTTTTTATTAAATTAAATTAATTAACTGCATGCTATATAAAAAGACTAGGCATTTACGGCCGTCGTTGTCACATACGACATCGGTTTGCCATGCAATTTGATACCCTACAAACGGTTCATATGAAACTGATTTCATCAAAAACGGACTTAGTTTGCAAAATTACCATTTTAAAGGCGAATATAAAATCAATAAAATATTATTTAAATTCCAGAATGATCAAATAAAATAATAATAATAATAATAATTATCATAAATAGCCAACTGGAAATATCATATAGCTTCAAATATAAATTTACAACTCGATATCATCAATTTCGAGTTAAACGATGTCCAAATTATATTAAAACGCTATTATTAAATAAATAAACGATATATTTTAATAACGATTTCCATAGCGACTATTTTAAATTTTGAGTTGGACGTAACTAACAATCTATAACACAAAATCTGGATTTTTCTCTTCCATATGAAAATTATAATCAACAAGATTCCAACATTTCTTTTTTCACAGAAATCCAACTTATATCGGATCATGTATATTCAATTAAAGTTCAAAATCCAATATTACGAACTGCAACGCCATTTCGAGCTCGATTTATATTATATATAAATTTAACGTTTAGACTTCATTTTAAATAAACGGATTCAATATCAAATCCATTAATATTCCAAATAAAATATTTAAAATAATAAATTAAATTAAATATTTGACTACCAAAAATACAAGACATTAAAATATTCACCTATTAAACATCCTAATAAAAAAACTTTTAAAGTGAAAGAAAAGAAAAAAAGAGCAGATTATCACATCGTGGAAAGTAATATATTATATCCAGTAGATCTTTACAAAAAAGATAATTGCAATATACACTACAACAATCAAATTAATTATCTTTTCATCAACTTGAGCAGTTACAATAGTTTATCCTTATTGGGAAAAATACCTTAATCAAGACCACTCAACCTTTTCCCTATGCAATGCGGAAGTTAGGTCGTGATAGATAGTGTACAAACAATTGTTATCAAAACCAATCTCAAATACACACAAACTGACCACAACACCAAAACGAGCAATAATAATAGAGCAAATAATGATAAATAAATCACACCAAGAATTATAGTGGTTCCATCAACAATTTGTTAGTGTACGTCGACTTGAGAGAGAGATTATTTTATTAATACCAAAAAAAGAGTACAAGAGATTGGTTACAATGGTCACTCAATTCACTCAAGAATTTGATTTGTGGAGATAAGAATTGAAGAAAATAGATTTATCTTAGAGATCCTAAAACTTTATTGAAAGATAATTGGATGCCTTTCACTCCCTCTTTTAGGATCCTTTTATAAGATCAATTACTTATACTCAAGTTTACTTTACCCACAAGTCAAGTAAACTTGACATCAAAGTTTTTATATATATGGTAAAAGATCTTATTAAATATGCCATTGAAAATGGGAAATAAATATATAACCACATCTCATTAATTAGGGAAAGCTATATTTTCTCTTTCTCCCCTTTAAAAAAGATTTCCTTCCTTTTAATGTGGTTTAACATCATCAAATTTAACATTCCATCTTGATGTAAAATCACCTATCTCAAACTCCATAAACTAATGGTACGCATACCATCACTTGTAACTGATAGCTCTAACTATCACCATATCTACTTTCACCAAGCTTGAATGCTTTCCCAATGAGTTGCGGCAAAGCCACACCCCATTGCGCTCCATCAACGAGTTCAGGCAAAGCCCCCATCCGCTAATAAAGTGTTGAAAGAACCTAACTCCAAAATCATCTCAACCAAAGACTGAAGTGCTCATGAGTGTAAACTAGTACTTACAACGAAAGTAGAACCACAATCTCGCACCAATACTCTTTCACATCAAACAACTCCTCTCTCAGCTGTGCCACCTAGCACTTCTCCAAGTGAATCAAGTTTGAGCAATGCTCGAACTTCCCAACCGACAACGCCTTCGTGAACATATCTGTTGCATTGTCATTTGTGTGTACTTTTCGAATATATACTTGATTATCTTCAATCATGGCTACCAAGTTCGAATCCCTCACCCTTATGTGCTTAGTCCGTGAGCTAAATGCCAGATTCCTCGCCAAATGAATAACACTTTGGCTATCACAATAAACATCAATGCTATCGTGTTCATACCCCAACTCACACAACAATCGCTTACAATAGAATGCCTCCTTTTCCGCCTCCACTGCGGCTATCAAATTCACCTCCGTAGTGGATAAAGCTACTACGGTTTGCAATCTCTCTCTCCAACTTATGACCGTGCCACCAAGTGTGAAAACATATCCAAAAGTTGACTTTCTTCGATCCCTATCACCGGCATAGTCCGAATCGCAATAACCAATCAAATTGCAACTCTTCTTCTTACTATTCCCAAAAAACAAGTCAATTAGATGTTGTGACTTTCAAGTATCTCAAAATAAGCTTCACCGCTTCCCAATGTGATTTCCTCGAATTAGCCATGAATCCGCTAATCACCCCGGAGGCATTTGCAATATCACAACATTGCATACATTAAACTATTAACCGCACTTGCATATGGCACCATTGCCATATAAGCTGTGTCATTTTCTTCAATAGGCCATCCTTGACTCGTAAGCTTCACATGCAAAGGTAAGTGTATTAGACACCTTCACATTCTCCATGCAAGACCGGTAAGGCACTTTCTTTATGTACTCCATTTGAGTTATCTTTAACTCAAAACGCTTTCGGTCCCTTTCAATTTCCATACCCAAAATCTTATTAGCTTCACCAAGGACTTTCATTTCGAATTCCGCTTTCAATCTCAATTTTAGCTTGTTGACTTCCGTCCTGTCCTTTGAAGCTATGAGAGTATCGTCCACGTACAAGAGCAAATACACCCAACAATCATTTCCCAACTTTTTGAAATATACACAAGCATCTTTGATGCTTCGATGGAAGTCACTTTCAAGCATGAAATAATCAAACCTCTTGTACCATTGCCGAGGTGATTGCTTCAACCCGTATAGTGATTTCTTCAACTTGCACACCAAATTTGACTTATCATTACCTCGAAACCTTGCGGTTGCTCCATGTAAATGTCTTTATTCAAGTCACCATGCAAGAAGGCGGTTTTCACATCAAGTTGCTCTAACTCCAAGTCGTGAATAGCAACAATGACAAGTAATATCCGGATAGAAGTATGACGCACAATTGTTCCGAGTATCTCATCATACTCCTTTCCCTTCCTTTGTGAAAACCTCTTAGCCACTAGCTTAGCTTTGTGTCTTCCATCATCCTTCACCTTGTATATCCATTTGCACCCAGTTGCCTGATTTCCTTTAGAAAGTGGAACCAACTTCCAGGTTTGATTTTTCATCAATGATTGCATCTCTTCCTTTATGGAACAAATCCATTTCGAGCTATCACTTGATTTTATGATGTCATCAAGGTCTACTAGCTCATCTTGGACTACGTAAAGCACATAGTCCAACCAATCACAAAAGCTTAGCTTGTTCCAATCACCATATCTCTTCGGTGGTCTTATAGTGCAGGGACCAACCCGAGTAGCAATACCATAACCCGGAATCCTTTCGACTCCATCTTGAGTCGAATCCTCTCTAGGCTCATGTACATCACCAACACTACTAGAGGCGTCATGTGGACTATGTGATATTCCATCAACCACTTCTTCCCCATAAGCATCGCCAACCACTCTACTCACTCCACTCCTTAAATGAAATGTGGTAATAACCTACTTCTCCTTTGATTCATCATGAATCAAACTCGGAATATCTAACGAGCCCAACATTCTCCTTGAACATAGTAGAGACATAAAAAGTGAAATGACGTGAAATTCGCATCTTCTTCGTTTTCAGATTCCAAATCCAGTAGCCTTTCACTCCGTCTTCATAACCAAGCAAAATCCTTTTGAATGCTCTAGGTTCTATCTTATCTCCTGGAACATGCACATATGCGGGACATCCAAAAATATGAAGATAACACAAGTTAATGCTTTCCCCTTTCCACACTTCCTCTGGAATTTTTTTACCAAATAACAGTAGCCGAGCATGAAATTCGATTCACAATATGCACAACAGTTGACAATGCTTTGGCTCAAAATCCCTTAGACAAACCTGATGTGAATCTCAAGCATCAAACTATCTCTAGTAGAGTACAATTCATCCTCTCTGCAACCCCATTTGATTGTGGATACCAATTGTAACACCCACCCCGAGACCCATAATAATAAAGAGAATTACATAATAACTCTATCTGCTAATGCGGAGAATAAGGTTGGTTAGGGGAGACCAACTATAACTTAGTCTTAATTATCTATTGACACGTCGGCAAATGTTATCTATTGTTTTTCAACATAAGTGGATCGACATATTCGATAAATAATTAATGCAAATCTATAGATGGCTATGGATCAATCAGAACAAAAAACCCTAATTAATTGAATAACTCATCACATAACAGTGTAGATATACAAATTTTTATACATACAATGATACATCTCAATTTAGTACCAGAGTGGTATGATGACCACTCAATATACATGGAGCAAAGAATATACAATTTGATAATGTCTCATAAGGAAGCTGACAATCCCAAGTAAATGATTTGATCCCAAAAAGGAAGCATCATGTAACCATTACATCCAAAAAGGGAGAATAATACCTGAATACAACTCGATATACCTCATAAGGTCTATCATGAATTCATAAGGGATTTCATAGGCATGTAAGATATAGTGCAATGATCATACTTTATTTGTCTATGAATAATTAAGAATATCAAACATAAGCATACATAATCTTTAAGTAAAGGATAAACACCTTTATATATGCCTTGTCTCAACGGCATATACTAAATCCAACACACTTCAATATATCATAAAACACATCTACTTGAAACTTCTTAATCATTATACCTCATCTCATCGGTATAAATAATAATACATCTCAATCCATTACTAAAACTCATCATAAAAGAATTACCATAATCTATACCTCATTTCATTTGAACTCAAAACAATTAAAATCATCAAATTCTCCAAATATCGATATTTACTGATATTTAAATTTAAATAGAATTTAAATAAATTTAAATTCAAAATATCTACAAAACCGAGATAATCCGTTATCGGATATCATGGCTACAAAATTCATAGTAAAATACGTTTGAATGCCATGTTGCTTGCAATAATCCAAAAATTCTCTAGAAACATACTCTCCGCCATTATCGGATCTAAGAACCTTCAAAGATTTCCCACTTTCCTTCTCAACAAGAGCTCTCCATTCTTTGAATTTAGCAAATGCCTTCAATTTGGCTTTCATTACATACACCCAAATTTTTCGAGAAATAAACATCTATGAAGGAAATATATTACTTTGCTCCACCCAAGAAGCCACCGGTGCTAGACCCCAAACATCCGTGTACACATACTCAAGAACTCGTCCCAAATCATGTTTCCCTTCATCGAGTGTCACTTTTAGTCTTCTTCCCCATGACACACTCCTCGTAAAACTCCAACTTGTTGAAACTTTCTCCAGCAATCTTCTCCCTCTTTTGAAGAATCTCCAAACTCTTTTTCGTAACATGACCTAACCTCAAATGATACAACAGTATCGCATCCAAGCCACAAAAATTATCAACTCCTATGTAGGTTTCACCTTCAATGGTCACTCCTTGAAGCAAATATATTCTATTAGCCCTTGTACCTTTCATGACGACAAGCGCCCCCTTCGAAACCCGCAAGCTATCCCTTTCAATAATGATCATACATCTAAGATAATCAAGTTTCCCCAAAGAGATAAGCGACTTTCTAAGCCCCGAAATATAGCATACATTTGTGAGAGTGAGAAAAACTCCGTCAAACATCCTAATTTGCACGAAACCAATGCCTTTTGTCCCGAATATAGCACCATTACACATAACAATTACATCTCCAACCTTTTGAGCAATGGTAGAGAAGCAATTCCTATTAGACTTCATATGATAAGACTCCCCCGAATCAAGCACTCAATTGTTGCTTGAAACCTTCGACACTACCGCCGTCAAAATATCAACATCTCCCTCACCACTCTCTACCACTACTTCCTTCTTTCCCTTTTCTTTGTCTGGACACACATTCTTCCAATGACCGGATTCTTACATATATAGCACTTTCCCTTCATTTCCTCCAACTTTCCTCTCCAACCGGGATTCCTAAATCCTGAATGCCCCCGGTTCCCCTTCTTCACGTACTTCTTCTTCTCCAGAATCAGCCCTTGACCATTACCAGTATTACTATTTCCCACACTCGTCTCCTTCATTTGATCTCTCAACTCTTCACTAAGAAGACCCGACTTGACATCCTCTAATGTCAATGTATCCCGGCTATAGATCAAGCTATTCGAGAAACTTATATAATGATCCGACAACGAACATGGCAATATCATTGCCTTTTGCTCTGCCTTAACCTTTAAATCTATCGCCTTTATCTTCATTAGCAAGTCATTAAACACATCCAAATGTCCTTTAAGCGACGTTCCCTCTTTCATCTTGTAGGTGAAAAACGTTCGCAATAAGATCAAATGATTTGTGAGTGACTTTTTCATATAAAGCTCTTCCAACTTGTCATATATACCTTGAGCGGTTGTCTCACCACTAATTTCGAAAATTACATTGAAGTGTAGTAAATGCCCGCTGTTCCGTTTCCTTCTTTCTCTACATCTGAGATGTCTGTCGGCAACAAATGTGTGTCAAACACCACCCGATGAACCCGATTCCTCCTTAGAATGGTCTTCATCTTCCATTGCCACTTTTCAAAATAATTATCACCATTGCACTTATTAATAACCAGTTGTGATCCTGATGTCGTATACGATCCACGTACATATGACACTACTCCGTTTGATCCAATGTTTAAAGGACTATTTGAATTTGACTCCAATATTTCTACAACCACCTAACACACCAAAACAACTCTAATACCATTTTTTGGGAAAAGTACCTTGATCAAGACCACTCAACCTTTTCCTTATGCAATACGGAAATGAGTTTGATTGTGATAGATAATGTACAAATAACCGGATCTATTATCAAAACCAATCTCAAACACACACAAACTAATCACAACACCAAAGCAAGCAACAATAATAGAGCGTATAATGATAAATGAATCACACCAATATTTGTAGTGGTTCCACTAACAATTTATTAGTTTACATCCACTTGTGTGAGAGAGAACCTTTTATTAATACCAAAAGAAGAGTATAAGAGATTGATTATAATGATCACTCAATTCACTCAAGAATTTGATTTGTCGAGACAGGAATTGAAGAAAATAGATTTAGGTTAAAGATCCTAAAACTTGATTGAGAGATAATTGGATGTCTTTCACTCACTCTTCTAGGCTCCTTTTATAAGATCAATTATTTCATCCTCAATTTTACTTTACCCCAAGTCAAATAAGCTTGACATCAAAGTTTATGTATGTATAGCAAAAAGTCTTACTCCCTCCGGTTCGTTTTATTAGTCGTTTTAGAGAATTTTGCATTTTACAAAATATTTTACGTTCTGAGTAGAGTTGCCATTTTCTCTCCTTTCCAATGCAAAGCATTAATACAACCAACCTATTTCCAATGCAACTTTTATGTTTTCCTCCGGTTAAAATCATGGATAAAGAGAAAAAGATACTCCAAACTGCAGCAGCATTAATACAGCCCAGGTGACCTGCAGCAGCATTAATACTTTCCTTAATCGGTGTGCAAAACTACAAAACGTCCTATATAATGGACTGGATGGAGTATTAAATATGCCAACGAACGAGGAAAATAAATATATAACCAAATCAGAAAGATCTTATTAACTGTTGACCCTCCGCCTTTCTCAATACCACCCTCCCCAGACCCCCTCCTACATCTCCTTGTCCTCTCCTGCTGCGACTGCTTCTGTTCGTACCACGCGCAAGAAATGGTCATCGTTGTTCGCTACAAAACCAAGGAACGCTTGTACCTTTGTGTCGTCGCCTATTAAGCTACGTTTCTCTGGGATAATGATAGTTCCTACTGAGGAAATTATTACTGTAGGCATCGAAATTTGGAACGATTATCTCTTTGGATTTTTCTTCAATGAGGCTCCATCTTATTCAACGGTAATCACGCAACTGAAAAAGCACTGGAAGCCTCGGGGATCCATGAAGGTAAAATCAAATGGCAATTATTATTTTTCCGTTTTTCTTTAACTGAAGATAGTGATAAAATAGTTGAATCATATCCGTTAAAAATTCGAAATAAGGTCTTCATTGTCAAGCCATGGGACACGGCTATAGGGAATGACAGTAATAGAATACGAAATGTCCTGTATGGATTAAACTACTGAATATTCCTCCATTTTCTTGGTCAAAAATTGAGACGTGTTGGTTACCAACTAGGGTGGGGAAGGTTCTCTGTATGGATGAGAACACTGAAAGAATAGATAGAATCGAATTTGCCAAATGAATGGTTGAAGTTAACCCTGATAAAGAGTTACCTAATGAATGGTTGGAACATAGTATATAGTTAGGGTATCGTATCTTTAAAAACCGACCATTCCAAGTGTATGGTTTTTTGGCACGATATAGTTTGTTGTGTGAAATCCTTAGCTCGGTCTAAAGATGACAGTGTATTTCCCAAGAGTGGTGAAGAAAGGAATCAAAACAACATTAATGATGCTTCAATACAAGTGAAGGCACAGGGTAAGAAACATGAGAGGTTTTCTTTAAGAAAAAATAAGATTGGACGAGAGTGTTCAATTCTATACAGAAAAGTAAGCTGTCTAAGATTGAAGGGAGTGATAATGACCAACACAAAGTCTCGGATGTGCAGGCACTTCTTGTATTATAAGAACCAATTTCTATACTGTTACCTTCTTGTAACTTTGTCGCTGAAAACACTGGCCCTGTGGCAGTTCAGTCAGGTATTTCGATGGCCAAATTAATTGAAAAACTAGACGGCAGTAGTGAGTCACCACTGAGTATGGATAAATTGAATACAGTGGATGGAATGAAAGAAGGTAAGCTAGTTAATAAATTGGAGATAATTCTGTTCTTCATGAACATGAAACTATTTAACTAAAGAGTGTTGATGGAAATGCTAACAGTCAAAATGGTTTGCATGAAGAATCTGAACAACATGAATGTGAGACTGGGAATCGAAATACTAAAACAGATACTATTAACTTGATAGGAATAAATGACGGACTTGCGCAGATGAGGGATTTGTAGAGGAGGCAATCAAATTTAGCACAGTGACAAATTCTGGCGTTATAACAGGTCAAGCTACTCCACTTAACTCTCGTTTTACTTCAAACCAAGGGTTTTGAATAGGAACAACCCTTTCACAAAGTCTGACAATGCGACGGTTTTGCCTGTGATGGCAAACAATTCGGTTGAGGAGGTTGTGTGTATTATAAGGAGAACAGTGTTGAAGGGAAAACCCCTATCTCCTCAGCCAAGAGTAAGATGAAAAACAAACCGGAGAACCCATATGCTCATACAAAGCCACCACTTAGACACAAAGCTAGGCCTCCTGATGTTAAGGTAGCAGCCTCCTCGCCACTTGCAGGGTCTCTTCCAGGTTATAAAGACCTTCATGCACCCTTCGCGAGAAGCAAAAAGGCGAAGCTCTTGCGAGGCCACCTTCAAAGTAATGACTAATAGATGTCTCTACTACTTGAGCATACATGTGGCTCATGATATTAAAGGCAGTCAAATATTGTTTAGCTATTATTCTTATTGTGTTAAGCATTACCAGGCTAGGTCTTCCCTGCGTGGAAGCTTCTCATTTTGTAGATATGTGCGATGTATATCTCTTATACCTTATCTTCTTATTATTTTAATATAATAAAAGTGATATGGATCACTATAAAGACCGGTCCGTTTGACCAAAAAATATCATTTTTTTTAATGTGACATTCCTCACAAATACCGATAGACACCAACAAATAATACATTAGAAAATAAAATACCTTAGAATAGGTCTTGAAGGCATTCAACTTTTCTTTCAAAGCTCTAAAATGCCCATCTCTAAATCAGGAAAGTAATCGGGTTTGATCCAAATAGTATTAAAAAATAACAATCGGATCAGTCTGGTAAATAACCATGAGAAACTTAAATCATACGGATATTAATATTTATTAAAAAAACCTTTAAAAATAAAGGTATCTCTAAGACCATATCACATACAAACATGACGAACTTTTACAATACGATAACCAAACCATTTTTACTAGAAAATCTTGTAATATTAAACAATGTCAATGGCTTAAAATAAATATATAATATAGCTGAAATGCTTGCATTTCACATTCTAGCATATTTAATATGTTGTTAAGTCCATAAGACTTTGCATGACGAATTCTATAAAATGATAAGACATGGGACTACCTTCTGTTTAATATGTCTCTAGAGAAAATATAGCAAGACTGCAAATATTGCTTCTCTGCCACCATAGAATCGACCCACCCTACCTATATAGTACTCAATTTGATCGCAACTTGGTTTCCAACTTAGCAAACCATTTTTAGGATCCTGCAAAAAATATATGTAAATGTCGATCTAAATATAAGTGATGATCACACTCTATGGTAGTGAAGCATATAACCTTAACGCATATTCCACGTTCTATTCATTTTCGGGTGCGAGACTGAGCTTATGTTTCAATCTTACCAGCAAATCCCACTAGATATGATAACATTGTCTTCCAGGAAAAATGACAACATTCATCGATACAAGTTATATAGGATATGAACAAACATAACACACTACTCGTATTACATCATCAAGGCTAGTAGATATAATTGCTTGCATGTCAAAGAACTTCATATGTAATTCCATTATTTAAATGTCATTAATTCGAGCGTTTATGCTGGTTCAAAGTGGTTTTGGATATTTTTTGTTTATCCAATCTTAATCTCTTCAATCAACAATCAATGGCTTTTAAATTGGTCAAGATTTGATAGTCAGCTATTTAACTATCAAAACAACAAACAACTGAATTAGAGATAAAATCTTATATGAAATCAAGCACAATTTAGCGCATAAGAAACTACTAAACCATTAATCAAAACACATTCCTTTTCTGGTGTAACTAAATGAATTTTATGGAAATTAGGCCAAATATGTTTACCACCACTTTGTATTTCAAATTTGTGACATCCCTCGGTTAACAATAAAGATGGACAAGTTAGAAAACTTACCTTGCCTCGACATTCATTATTAATTCTCACATACAAAGATGAGTATACCCCTCAAAAATTTAGAGTTAAGTGCTAAAAATGGTTTTCATGCCACCATAAATTACAAAAATCATTTATAGAAATCGAATCTCCTATGTTTGCCATGTTTCTGATATTTTAAACCACTATATTTCTCGTTAAGTAATGGTCATATAGGTCAGCGTATTTGTTTCTTCTAGCCTAGCTTAGACACTCCAATTTTTGATCACATAAATATTGAAGTTGCTCAAGTTGGGATATTATTACCTCTCAAATATTGAGTCGATAACATTCTTATCTTTTAGGATAGATAAAAAGTTCCTTACTTTGACCCATAAAATCAACTATAAGACCTCATAAATTTGGTATAATTACTTATGATAAACAAAAGAGTATAAAATCAACATTCTTTCCGCTTTTCCCAAAATTATTCACTATAACAAGAAGGTTATTGTCCTTAATCTCTTTCTTTTTTCTTGAAAACATTTACTATGATAACATTGATTAAACCATGGTTCCTTCTTCTTTAAAAAGGTTCATTTAAAAGCCTCTAAAACTACTATTAAAATCATTTATACGAATATCACTTGAAGATCATTTCTCAAAGCCAGGTCTGGTTAGAATAGATAAGATCTCCTCTTATAAATACCATTTACTTTATTATATCAAATAATCCTTAAAAGTATTTATACTTCAAAACTAGTCAGGATTAGCGAACCACACCGAAGTAATCATTTATTTAATTTCCCAATCCCAACCTATTCATCCCATGAAGTAAAACTGGTCATACTTCATATCTAACACCCCGGTGTTATCGGTAAATTCAATTACCATTTCACGTTCAAATCTAATTAAAGATTTAACTATCGCCTGAACCAAAACTGGTGATACTCCATTCTCGATCATTTCAATCTAATTAAAAATTCATTAAAACTCCACTTAGTTTTAATCTTCCCAAAAATCAATATCCTGTCTTTAACTGGGTTAAAGAACCAATGTCATTTAAAACACGGTTCACTATAAACCCAAAATCACATTCCATTCCAATTCAATTATTGAAACTTCTGGTTACTTTTAAAACCCTTTCAAATCCAACTTATTTATTTAAAAATAAATAAATTATTATTCTAGTTCAAAACTAGTCCATTTCAATAAAAATCTATTTTTATATTTCAAATTCGGAATTTTCATCTCAATTCTTCACAAATCATTTCTTATGATTTTACACAAATTATTACTATTTTTAATAATTTTATCAAGGCCCGTACAGTCGATTTCCATCAACGGCCATCGAACTGCACTTACAACGACCTTTTCCAAATTTGATTTGGACATAATTCCAGATCCAACCGTTAGATTTCAAATCTCTAATATTCGTTAGAAAACTCTATTCGATGCGAACCCAACGGTTCCTGTATTAGGAGAATCTGACGGTCGCATCTCCCGTAATATCCATTCGAAGTCAATGGTCGAAATTCGCGAACTGCCGCGGCGCAGCGCGTTCTATTCAGGCCATTATATAATATATATATATATATATATATTATATTTCGTCGATTTCGTTTCAAAACGTATTTTATAAATCGTTTTAAATTCGTTTTCAAAATGATTTCAACTTTATATTCAATTTCTAATCAAAATTGAATATTCCATATCATTAATCTATAAATGATAATATTTTCAAAACGTTATATTTTGAAACCGCTTCCTTTTCTATATTCATTATAAAAATGAATAAAATCGATATAAATATCGTTCACGTCAAAATGGCGTAAATCTAATCAACACGGCTTTTATTCAACACATGAATATTTATTTTATTCAATACATGAATATTCTCAACACATGAGTATTTTCTATTCAACACATGAATTTTTTATTTCCATTCAACACATGAATTTATTTCTATTCAACACATGAATTTATTTCTATTCAACACATGAATTTTCATTTTATAATATTCTATATTTTCCAAATTGAAATGAGGCCCAATCAATTACCATATAATGTTAATTATATGGATTCCATACAACACATGTATATAATAGCAACGATAAATAATCAACCATCATCCATAGTGCATTCTACACTGTATAAGCATCAAATATAAATATTCAACGCTTATAACAGCCTGTCAATCAATCGATCGACATACAGCTAATTATTGGGATTAGTGCATGTCATATTTCATCCCAACACCCGTGTGGGGTTTCAAACAATCAGACCCAGATTTTATTTGTGCAGTTGGGCGATGTGTAAAATTTATCGTTCCAATCAATATCAGTCAAATCGGTGTACAAAAACAAATCGTTCGATTTGTAAATGAATATATATTTTATTTCAACACATGAACATATATTTTATTTCAAAACATGAAATTATATTTGATTTCAACATTTGAATATATATTTTATTTCAACACATGAATATATATTCTATTTCAACACATGAAATTATTTTATTTCAACACATGAATATATATTCTATTTCAACACATGAAATTATATTTGATTTCAACACATGAATATATATTTTATTTCAACACATGAATATATATTACATTTCAACACATGAAATTATATTTGATTTCAACACATGAAATTATATTTGATTTCAACACATGAATATATATTTTATTTCAACACATGAATATATATTCTATTTCAAAACATGAAATTATATTTGATTTCAACACATGAATATATATTTTATTTCAACACATGAATATATATTTTATTTCAACAGATGAATATATATTCTATTTCAACACATGAAATTATTTTATTTCAACACATGAAATTATATTTGATTTCAACACATGAATATATATTTTATTTCAACACATGAATATATATTCTATTCTTTCAACACATGAAATTATATTTGATTTCAACACATGAATATATATTTTCTGGCTACGTATTGACGATATGGTTCTAACGAAACTAATTTCGCCAAATTCTGAGACCGTTTGAAAACTGGCCATTTTCTGGTCGGTCGAAATTGACTGAAACTGTTAAAACACGTTTTACTTCGCCACGCTCACATATTGATTCAAAAAATTACGAATTTTGAAACCTGGCAATAACTTGACATCACGGATTCGTTGGAAAGATATTGTCAAATAGATCCAAATATTTTTGGTTTTGCTAAAATCCAGTTTATTTTAAATCCTGTACATTCATTTGAACTTTGAAATCGAAATTTCAAACTACCGCGCCATTTTCAATTCCTTTTATAATTACAAATAATTATTTATATTCTAACGACGATTCAAATAAATATATACGTTCGAATTCTATTCAAAATAAATTTCTCGTCGTTATTATTTAAAATAATTCATTTTAAATATTCAAAATTCACTAAAATTGCCAAAATAAAAATTTTAAATTGGCTCAGATTTTCGGGTTATTACACATATACTGCCAATTACTCAACCAATACTACTCGTTGGTTTAAACAAAATAAATTTTTGAATTTCAGTTCAACGGTCAATGATCAAAACAATCGTCCAATCAGAATAGTTTATATAATGATAATATGAAAATAAACAACATTAAATATATGTAAGGAATCCCCCTCCAACTTGTTCTTCCCTGTATATGAATTTGTTATTTCACATAAATCCAATGTATTCAACTTAACTGATATAACAGTAAATAACAGCCATTTAACAACAACCAATTTATTTAACATTAACAAACAATTCAAATAGTTCATTGAGTTAACGCGTTTATTTTATAAATGGGACCAACAAGGTAAGTTACCTCAGTTGAGTCCAATTGTTAAAATAACGATTTGGTTTTTCAATGAAAACAATCGTTTAACTTCGTCGGCTCAATCAATATATATAAAAGTATATATTATTAACAAACAAACAAACAGTCAACCATTAACAACCATAGCATACAATTATAAAACCAAACTTATTTAAAATATAAGTGGGAGAACTGAGTGAGTTTAACTCACCTTGATTACATTCCGTTGTTTATCGTTGGAGCTATTTGATTTAACTAAATTAAACTAACGTTTAATTTAACTAAAAATCCAGTTGCTCCTTGTACTGTCCAAGCTGTTTCATAATGTTCAGCTCGAAAATACGACCCTGTCGCAACTTTTTTCATTCATTTCTGTTATTGGGATAAAGAGTTATTAACATTTAAATCTAAACGATAATAATTAAACTAATTAATTTCTGATTAATTATTAACCATATTTTAATCAAACTAATTACGTTTTTTTTTTATTATTATATCATTGAATGGCCAATAATTGCTTGTCTAACTAATTTTATGTCCTTGAAGCTGAACTGTGCTTTCATTTATTGTTTAGGCACGTTCAATAGAAAACGGTCTGTATATATTACATACGAAACAACCGCTATTCCCATGATTATAAATAAATCAGCCATTAGAATGATTAGGCAAGTTTAATGAGGGTTAGGCATTTTCTTTACTACTGCTGCCTGTATACATTTATTGGTCATGTTAAAATGGAATGGTTGGCATGCTTTAATGACAACACGTGTTTTTTTCTTAACAACGAAGTATGTACATTAGTAGAATAGCTGTGTGTGTTGTACTAGTGCTAGGCATCGATATGGGTAGGCTTCATTTTAGGTTAGTAGGGTATTTAGTCTGTAGGCTGTTGTACGTGTTTTATTTCTTTGGAGTGAAGCAATACACCGGAAGGCTTTCTTTTGCATTCGCACATCAGATTTGCAGAAAGAGAGATGCGCACGTATTATTTATTAAGATGGAAAGGAAAAAATATTATTATAATATCTAATCTTTACTGTGAAGCTTTTCTTAAAATTGACATTCTATATGATTTCTAATTCGAGATTGAACACCTAATTCTAGCATAAAAAAATATTCCGGATCCAATGAGACAAGGTTTCATCGAATTCCGAGGTCGTTTGTGAAAAGTCCTTTATAAATATCGATGAAAAATCAAGTGTTAAAAATTCCTATAATTACAGAAAAAATCCAAAAAATATGAAACCTTGACATTTTACAAGACCTCTTCCTAACGGATCCAATGAATCTTGTTTCGTTAAATTTGGAGTTTGTTTGGTCAGTTGTTTATTCGTTTAAACTTACCCCTATCTAATGGTATAAATGGTTAAATAAAAACAGAAGTGTTTATCGCTGCCACGATCAAACGGTAAGTCCGATTGACACGAAAATCGAAACCATACAATAATTAACTAATACGATTCCAATGACACACAGTTCGTCGCGTTCCGAAACTGTTTCCCGGTACGCTATTTTTATATGTACCGCAATGCTATTTTGGACACCAAATTACACGGTCTCCAAAATAACAAATTATTTATCTATCTTGACTCTAAACGTTGATACGAAATCAATGGAATTGGTTTCGTGGCGTAATTCAATCATCTGCTCAAGTTACACTCAAATATCTTTTTATTAAATTAAATTAATTAATTGTATGCTATATAAAATGACTTGACATTTACGGCTGCCGTTGTCACATACGACATCGGTTTGCCATGCAATTTGATACCCTACAATAATTTAATGTTACGGTTCCAATGAAACCGATTTCATCGAAAACGGACTTAGTTTGCAAAATTACCATTTTAAAGGCCAATATAAAATCAATAAAATATTATTTAAATTCCAGAATTATCAAATAAAATAATAATAATTATTATTATTATCATAAATAGACAACTGGAAATATCATATAGCTTCAAATATAAATTTACAACTCGATATCATCAATTTCGAGTTAAACGATGTCCAAATTATATTAAAACGCTATTATTAAATAAATAAACGCTATATTTTAATAACGGTTTCCATAACGACTATTTTAAATTTTGAATTGGACGTAACTAACAATCTATAACACGAAATCTGGATTTTTCTCTTCCATATGAAAATTATAATCAACAAGATTCCAACATTTCTTGTTTCATAGAAATCTGACTTATATCGGATCCTGTATATTCAGTTAAAATTCAAAATCCAATATTACGAACTGCAACGCCATTTCGAGCTCGATTTATATTATATATAAATTTAACGTTCAAAGTTCATTTTAAATAAACGAATTCAATATTAAATCCAGTAATATTCCGAATAAAATATTTAAAATAATAAATTAAATTAAATATTTGACTACCAAAAATACAGGACATTAAAATATTCACCTATTAAACATCCTAATAAAAAAAAACTTTTAGAGTGAAAGAAAAGAAAAAAGAGAGCAGTTTATCACATCGTGGCAAGTAATATATTATATCCAATAGATCTTTACAAAAAAGATAACTGCAATATACACTACAACAATCAAATTAATTATCTTTTCATCAACTTGAGTAGTTACAATAGTTTATCTTTATTAGGAAAAATACCTTAATCAAGACCACTCAACCTTTTCCCTATGCAATGCAGAAGTTAGGTCATGATAGATAGTGTACAAACAATTGTTATCAAAACCAATCTCAAACACACACAAACTGATCACAACACCAAAACGAGCAGTAATAATAAAGCAAATAATGATAAATAAATCACACCAAGAATTATAGTCATTCCATCAACAATTTGTTAGTGTACGTCCACTTGAGAGAGAGATTATTTTATTAATACCAAAAAAAGAGTACAAGAGATTGGTTACAATGGTCACTCAATTCACTCAAGAATTTGATTTGTGGAGATAAGAATTGAAGAAAATAGATTTATCTTAGAGATCCTAAAAATTGATTAAGAGATAATTGGATGCCTTTCGCTTCCTCTTTTAGGCTCCTTTTATAAGATCAGTTACTTACACTCAAGTTTACTTTACCCACAAGTCAAGTAAACTTGACATCAAATTTTTTATATATATGGTAAAAGATCTAATTAAATATGCCATTGAAAATGGGAAATAAATATATAACCACATCTTATTAATTAGGGAAAGCTATATTTTCTCTTTCTCCCCTTTAAAAAAGATTTCCTTCCTTTTAATGTGGTTTAACATCATCAAATTTAACATTCCATCTTGATGTAAAATCACCTATCTCAAACTCCATAAACTAATGGTACGCATACCATCACTCGTAAGTGATAGCTCTAACTATCACCATATCTACTTTCACCAAGCTTGAATGCTTTCCCAATGAGTTGCGGCAAAGCCACACCCCATTGCCCTCCATCAACGAGTTCAGGCAAAGCCCCCATCCGCTAATAAAGTGTTGAAAGAACCTAACTCCAAAATCATCTCGACCAAAGACTGAAGTGCTCATGAGTGTAAACTAGTACTTACAACGAAAGTAGAACCACAATCTCGCACCAATACTCTTTCACATCAAACAACTCCTCTCTCACCTGTGCCACCTAGCACTTCTCTAAGTGAATCAAGTTCGAGCAATGGTCGAACTTCCCAACCAACAACTCCTTCGTGAACATATCCATTGCATTGTCATTTGTGTGTACTTTTCGAATATATACTTGATTATCTTCAATCATGGCTACCAAAATCGAATCCCTCACCCTTATGTGCTTAGTCCGTGAGTTAAATGCCAAATTCCTCGCCAAATGAATAACACTTTGGCTATCTCAACAAACATCAATGCTATCATGTTCATACCCCAACTCACACAACAATCGCTTACAATAGAATGCCTCCTTTGTCGCCTCCACTGCGGCTATAAACTTCGCCTCCGTAGTGGATAAAGCTACTACGGTTTGCAATTTCTCTCTCCAACTTATGACCGTGCCACCAAGTGTGAAAACATATCCAAAAGTTGAATTTTTTCGATCCCTATCACCGGCATAGTCCGAATCGCAATAACCAATCAAATTGCAACTCTTCTTCTTACTATTCCCCAAAAAAGTCAATTAGATGTTGTGCCTTTCAAGTATCTCAAAATAAGTTTCACCGCTTCCCAATGTGATTTCCCCGAATTAGCCATGAATCGGCTAATCACCCTAAAGGCATTTGTAATATCACAACATTGCACACATTAAACTACTAACCGCACTTTCATATGGCACCATTGCCATATAAGCCGTGTCATTTTCTTCAATAGGCGATCCTTGACTCGTAAGCTTCACATGCAAAGGTAAAGGTGTATTAGATACCTTTGCATTCTCCATGCAAAACCGGTAAAGCACTTTCTTTACGTACTCCATTTGAGTTATCCTTAACTCAAAACGCTTTCGGTCCCTTTCAATTTCCATACCCAAAATCTTCTTAGCTTCACCAAGGTCTTTCATTTCGAATTCCACTTTCAATCTCAACTTTAGCTTGTTGACTTCTGTCTTGTCCTTTGAAGCTATGAGCAAATCGTCTATGCACAAGAGCAAATATACCCAACAATCATTTCCCAACCTTTTGAAATATACACAAGCATCTTTGATGCTTCGATGGAAGTCACTTTCAAGCATGAAATAATCAAACCTCTCGTACCATTTCCGAGGTGATTGCTTCAACCCGTATAGTGATTTCTTCAACTTGCACACCAAATTTGACTTATCATTTACCTCAAAACCTTGCGGTTGCTCCATGTAAATTTCTTTATTCAAGTCACCATGCAAGAAGGCGGTTTTCACATCAAGTTGCTCTAACCCCAAGTCGTGAATATCAATAATAACAAGTAATATCCGGATAGAAGTATGACGCATAATTGTTGCGAGTATCTCATCATACTCCTTTCCCTTCCTTTGTGCAAACCTCTTAGCCACTAGCTTAGCTTTGTACCTTCCATTATCCTTCACCTTGTATATCCATTTGCACCCAATTGCCTGATTTCCTTTAGAAAGTGGAACCAACTTCCAAGTTTGATTTTTCATCAATGATTGCATCTCTTCCTTTATGGAACAAATCCATTTCGAGCTATCAGTCAATTTTATGATGTCATCAAGGTCTACCAGCTCATCTTGGACTACGTAAAGCACATAGTCCAACCTATCACAAAAGCTTAGCTTGTTCCATCACCGTATCTCTTCGGTGGTCTTATAGTGCAGCGACCAACCCGAGTAGCAATACCATAACCCGGAATCCTTTCGACTCCACCTTGAGTCGAATCCTCTAGGGTCATGTACATCACCAACACTACTAGAGGCGTCATGTGGACTATGTGATATTCCATCAACCACTTCTTCCCCATAAGCATCACCAACTACTCTACTCACTCCACTCCTTAGATGAAATGTGGTAATAACCAACTTCTCCTTTGATTCATCATGAATCAAACCTGAAATATCTAACGAGCCCAACATTCTCCTTGAACATAGTATAGACATAAAAAGTGAAATGTTGTGAAATTCGCACCTTCTTTGTTTTTAGATTCCAAATCCAGTAGCCTTTCACTCCGTCTTCATAACCAAGCAAAATCCTTTTGAATGCTCTAGGTTCTATCTTATCTCCTAGAACATGCACATATGCGGGACATCCAAAAATATGAAGATAACTCAAGTCAATGCTCTTCCCTTTCCACACTTCCTCTGGAATTTTGTTACCAAATAACAGTAGCCGAGCATGAAATTCGATTCACAATATGCACAACAGTTGATAATGCTTCGGCCCAAAATCCCTTAGATAAACCAAAAGTCAATCTCAAGCATCAAACTGTCTCTCGTAGAGTACAGATAATCCTATTTGCAACCCCGTTTGATTGTGGATACCAACTATAACACCCCAGCCCGAGACCCACAATAACAAAGATAATTACATAATAACTCTGTCTGCTAATGCGGAGAATAGGGCTGATTAGGGGAGACCAACTATAACTTAGTCTTAATTATCTATTGAACACGTCGACAAATGTTACATATTGTTTTTCAACATAAGTGGATCAACATATTCGATAAATAATTAATACAAAGCTATAGATGGCTATGGATCAATCAGAACAAAAAACCATAATTAAATGAATAACTCATCACATAACAGTGTAGATATACAAATTTTTACACGTACAATGATACATCTCAATTTAGTACCAGAGTGGTATGATGACCACTCAATATACGTGGAGCAAAGAATATACAATTTGATAATGTCTCATAAGGAAGCTGACAAAATTCATAGTAAAATACGTTTGAATGCCATGTTGCTTGCAATAATCCAAAAATTCTCTAGAAACATACTCTCCGCCATTATCGGATCTAAGAACCTTCAAAGATTTCCCACTTTCCTTCTCAACAAGAGCTCTCCATTCTTTGAATTTAGCAAATGCCTTCAATTTGGCTTTCATTACACACACCAAAATTTTTCGAGAAATAAACATCTATGAAGGAAATATATTACTTTGCTCCACCCAAGAAGCCACTGGTGCTAGACCCCAAACATCCGTGTACACATACTCAAGAACTTGTCCCAAATCATGTTTCCCTTCATCGAGTGTCACTTTTAGTCTTCTTCCCCATGACACACTCCTCGTAAAACTCCAACTTGTTGAAACTTTCTCCAGCAATCTTCTCCCTCTTTTGAAGAATCTCCAAACTCTTTTTCGTAACATGACCTAACCTCAAATGATACAACAGTATCGCATCCAAGCCACAAAAATTATCAACTCCTATGTAGGTTTCACCTTCAATGGTCACTCCTTGAAGCAAATATATTCTATTAGCCCTTGTACCTTTCATGACGACAAGCGCCCCCTTCGAAACCCGCAAGCTATCCCTTTCAATAATGATCATACATCTAAGATAATCAAGTTTCCCCAAAGAGATAAGCGACTTTCTAAGCCCCGAAATATAGCATACATTTGTGAGAGTGAGAAAAACTCCGTCAAACATCCTAATTTGCATGAAACCAATGCCTTTTGTCCCGAATATAGCACCATTACACATAACAATTACATCTCTAACCTTTTTAAAAATGGTAGAGAAGCAATTCCTATTAGACTTCATATGATAAGACTCCCCCGAATCAAGCACTCAATTGTTGCTTGAAACCTCCGACACTACCGCCGTCAAAATATCAACATCTCCCTCACCACTCTCCACCACTACTTCCTTCTTTCCCTTTCTTTGTCTGAACACACATTCTACCAATGACCGGATTCTTACATATATAGCACTTTCACTTCATTTCCTCCAACTTTCCTCTCCGACCGAGATTCCTAAATCCTGAATGCCCCTGTAATGACCCGCATTGGCAGAGGTATTATAATTTATTTATTTATTTATATAAATAGTGATATAGTGAATTTAATAGCCATTGAATTAAATAATAGTGAATATTTAATTAAAATAATAAATTAAATAATATATTTAATTCTCAAATAATCAGAATTGGCGGAAATGGTGTGAACTGGATCATCTGTGATATTTAATTCAGTTTGGAATTGAATTTGAATAATGAATATATTATATAAACGACAGTTTGAACATAGAATTATAATATAATTAAAATCGAGCTTGAAATGGCGCTGCAGTTCGTACTTTGGCGATTTGAACTTCAACTGAATGTACAGGATTCGTTTTAAGCCGGATTTCTATGAAACAAGAAACGTGTGGAGCTGGTGGAGCATATCTTTCTAGTGGAAGAGAAAAATCGGGATTTCATCGTGTAGATTTTGTTTTACGTCCAAATAAAATTTCAGAAAAGTCGCTGTGGAATTCCTTTGAAATTTATAAAGGAATTATTTATATTTTTATAAAGAAATTTCAATATAAACCGAATATCGGGTTGACCCAGAAGTGAATATCAAGTTAGAAATTCATATAGGAATATCATAGAGCTGTATGGTATTCCACTGTGAATATAGACGATAATATTTATTTTTAAATATTAAATTTAATTATATTTAAATATATTTATATATTTAAGTGGGTCATCCAGAGCTTTAAAAATAGGCAGTTTTGCAATCGAAGTCGGAATTCGATGAAACTAATTTTGTTGGATCCGCAATGTCAAATAGTTGTTAGATTTCCAGTTTCGTGATTTTTATAGTCACTGTGTGGCCGTACGGATTTTTAGAGTGAAAAACAGTCGGTATTTCGACAGTTAAAAAATACGCTGTGTGAGCAAACGGAGTCGGAATTTGATGAAACTAGTTTCGTTGGGACCGTAATGTCGAACTCTAGCTACATTTCCAGTTTGTTGATTTTTGAATATCGTGTGTGAGCACACGAATTATTAGAAGGCGAAAACGTATATGAAAAGATAAATAAAAATATCTAAATAAATATCTAGATATTTATACCTTCTATAAATACCCCCTTCAAACATTTCTAAACCTAATCCTCATTTCCACGGTCAACAAATTCCCACCGCCGCTCATGATAAAACCGTGAGTAAGAAATACCAAAAGAAAATCCAAGATCAAATAGAAATAAATCCTATAAATCAAAGCAAGAAGATATTCAAGATCAGGATGCAATTCTCTTCAACACAGTACGATTTTTATAGGACTTGAACGCTTTTTCTTGTCGCTGGAGACTCATCGTGAGTTAGGGTTGAAAATCGCAGGTCAATTGAAGCGTTGAATCACGGTTTGAAGTATGTAGCAGTGTTTGTGGTGTTTTATAGCACCAAATGGTGAAGTTCGATGGGATTCGGGCTTGAAAGATGTCACAACTTTTCTGTACAACGTAGGGAGGGGCTGAACGACGGACTTCGATTGAGGAGGCCGAGTTTGATCAATTGGGTATGAGGGAGATGAGATTTTGTAGAAGATTTCAAGGATGTGGATGGTTTTGATTTTCAGTTGAGCATCGGTGTTGGATTGAAGGTGGAAATCATGACCATGGTAACTTAAGATGGGCGTCTTTGTTATCCAGGAGTCGGAGAAGAACAGAGGAGCAGGTTTGGGTAATTACAATGAAGATGGGCCGTGTCTTAACAAGGGCGAGGCCCAATGCATTTTATTATTTAAGTTAATTCAAAGAAAATAGTGTATTTAACTTGTAAAATTCATATCTTATTCATACGTAGTCAGAATTAAACAAAACAAGATCCATTGGGATCGTATGGACGAGCACTACACGATGGAACTGACGGGAAGTCCATCGGAGCCTGTTACAATGTATAGCAAAATAAATTGTCCGTTTGAATCAAGCGATGGTTATCGTTATCAACAATGATCGTCCAATGTGAGTAAATCTCACTAACTCTGAACAGTTATAATTTCATGTTGTATTTTTAGAACTGTTAAATGTTGGTTGATTGACTGTGTGTTGACTGTTTGATTGAACTGCTAGTCAGTTAGTTGAATTTCTATATTGATTCTGTTTAACAGAATATATCATATGGAACTGAAAGTGATGTTGATTTTATATTGTATAACATCTGTGATGCAGGGAAACAGGTTGGAGGAATCCAACTGGATTCCTCAACATTTATTTTACTTTGATTCATATATTGTAATATATGATGTGATATATAATCTGTTGTCGATTATATGTGTTTGAACGATATTGGTCATCGTGATTTGATGTGTTAAATATCATAACATACCGGAATGGTGAAAAGGGAATTTTCAAAATGAATATTGAAAATAGATTATTCATAAAATCAAAGGATTTTATAAAAGAGATAATATTTATAACAATCAAAGAAGATTTTATAAAAGGAATTATTTATAAATGGAATATTTATAAATAGAAATTTATTTATAAATGGAACATTTATAAATAGAAATTTATTTATAAATGGATTATTTATAAATAGAAAATACTTAGAAATGAAACCCTAAAGAAAATTATTTGCAAACCATTTGCAAATAGATTAGAACGAGAAAGGTTTGTAAACCATTTACAAATCAATCAGAAAGAGGAATATTTGAAAAACCTTTACAAATAAAATCGAAAAGGAGATATTTGTAAAACCATTTACAAATAGAATTAAAAGGGAAATCATTTGTAAAGTGAAGAACCATTACAAAAAGTAAATCTTTATAAATGAATAGTTTAAAATAGTAAAAGGGGTTAATCGAATATAGTTTATCCAAATAGAATAAAGGAGTTAATCGAATATAGTTTATTCGAATAGTAAAAGGAGTTAATCGAATATAGTTTATTCGAATAGTAAAAGGAGATAATCAAATATAGTTTATTCGAATAGTAAAAGGAGTTAATCAAATATAGTTTATTCGAATAGTAAAAGGAGTTAATCGAATATAGTTTATTCGAATAGTAAAAGGAGTTAATCGAATATAGTTTATTCGAATAGTAAAAGGAGTTAATCGAATATAGTTTTTCCGAATAGAATAAAGGAGTTAATCGAATATAGTTTATTTGAATAGTAAAAGGAGTTAATCGAATATAGTTTATTCGAATAGTAAAAGGAGTTAATCGAATATAGTTTATTCGAATAGTAAAAGGAGTTAATCGAATATAGTTTATTCTAATAGTAAAAGGAGTTAATCGAATATAGTTTATCCAAATAAAATAAAGGAGTTAATCGAATATATAGTTTATTCAAATAGAATTAAAAGAGTTATCAAATATAGTTTATTCGATAGGAGTTAAGTGAATAGAGTTAAAGTTAAATCAAAAGAGTTAAGTGAATAGAATCAATTGAGTTAATCGAATATAGTTTATTCGAATAGAGTTAAAGGAGTTATCGAATATAGTTTATTCGAAAGGAGTTAAGTGAAATGAGTAAATCAATAGCGTTAGTCCAATAGAGTTAGTCTAATAGCGTTAGTCCAATAGAGTTAATCCAATAGCGTTAGTCTAATAGAGTTAATTGATAAGGGTTAATCGAATAGAGTAAATTGAATAGAGTTATCGAATACACCTTATTCGAAGGAAAGAATTATCGAATAAGAGATGATTCGAAGGAGGGTTAAGTAAGGAAGTTAGTTAAAGAAATATAAAGTGAACTTTGCCTATTTCAAGGTTAGAAATGTTGTTCAGTTAAGGTCTGAGAGGTAGTTCTACCCCAAATTGATTGGCTTCGTATTTAACTAAGGAATGGTTAAGGTTCGATAGTAAAGGCTGGTTAAGTAAATTTAGTAATTAAAGGAAATGGTTTGAGTTGTCATCGCGATGGTTTGTATAAACATCTGTCTAAGTCCAATGAAGAAGCTTTGGAAATGTTTTCCAAATAAGAAACCAGAAATGTTTTCTAATAAAGAAAACAAGAAATGGAAATGTTTTCCATTGTTAATAACGTATATTTTCCCAATTTAGAAATTAAAAAAATATTGAATATAGGGAAACAGGAGATAAGTAAATTTATGAAATAAAGAGATAAATGTTGAATGATGTTTAATCGATATAAATTTCCATTTGGAAATAATATTGTTGTACGCACACCTGTTTTTCTTCGATAGTTAAATCACAGACTATCAAAGTTTTGACCATTTTAACGTTGTTAATATGGAGAGACCGGTTGGATTATTATCCAAAGAACCACTCTGTATTGGCATAAGCGTTGCGAATCATATATGCCAAAGATAATTGAAGACGGAGTAAAGTGCAAGGGCTATTGTATAAGTCTTAGATAACAGTTCCTAAGATGGATGTACTGAATAGTGCCTTCGGTTCATCCTGTTCCTGGATGACTTGTATGGACGGATGTCTGACAGAGTATTTCCAGACGATCACGTATATTGATTTCTCCAACCGTACCAAAAGTGGAAGCTGAGAAGGAAACTTCTTTTAGCTAACACATAATGTATGGTTATAGACGTCAATCGGTGATTTGATGGATTTGACCATGTGACATTCGAGGTGAATCTGGTGTGATGATGAAGCGTAACTTGAGCCTCATCAACCGGTAAATGACAGAAATCGGGCAGGCAACATGGCTAAGTCGGTCGCTCCGAAGTAGGGTGTATAATCACCTGATCTAGAGTTTCATTTACTTCTAAAAATCTATTGTCGATGCTGTCCCATTCGGGAAACGGTTGCTGATCCCAACCGTTGGTGGTATACATTCAATTCGCTCAAGCGAAATGAGTGGTCGGTCATGTGTGGCCGGGTTGCAAGATGTTCTTGTTAAACCCAGTGTATTCCTTTCTAGAGGTACACTAGCAAAAGGTGGTTTCATACCTTGTCATAGTTGGAAATCCATTACCCAATACGTGCTTGCGGTTTTTGATTGTATACTATATATGTAGAACGTGAGATGAAAGCGTTTCTGCTAGATGACTATTATATTGTGATTGATAGGCATTATTATAATATCAAAATGTTTTTGATATAAATTTAAATTTGGATTCTCATAAGGGAAAAACCCGTTCCGTTATACGGCGTGGTCTTATGAGATATCGATTACCTGTTCGAACTGTTTTAACTGTTTTACTGATACCAGTCCCATGACTGACCCGGAGTTTATTTGTTTGTTTCCCTAAACTCTTGGGTGCCTAATTTTGTACGCGCAGTCAAGTAGTCGGGATTTACAGATATACTGGAAGAGCTGGAGCAGGAGACTTCAGGATCATATAGCTATAGTTTATTTCCGCTGTGTTGTAAGTGTTGTACTTCGATAATGATGTATATTCCAAAGTTATGTTACATATATTATATGTTATTCTTTCCGCTGTGAGATTCGTGTTACTCTGATATTGTGTTCTTCTTCTTCTATTCTAAGTTTCTATCTTATCTATTCTCACCCTCTGTTTTCTTTCTATTAATTTCCTGATTTTCAGTTTAATTTGGGGTTAGACTTGTGTTTTTGGTCAGCTCAAATTGGACCGGAATTTTGGGTCATTACATTTGGTATCAGAGCTTAAGGTTAAGTGAATTACCTTGGCTCTGTGGCGTGACTCAGTAGAGATGGGGTTAGTAATACCCTAGATTGAGTTGAGTGTATATATACGAGTGAACGTATTTGTTATTGATATAAAAATTGTTTTATACTATAGAGATTCATTAGTTGAGTTGTTTAAGAGTTCTGGTCGATCAGTTTGATCCACTGTATCGGTAGGAGTTACTAAACACTCGAATAAGATGGGTCGTCACGATATGTTTTGAAAAGGGGTAAATTAAAATAAGTTTACCCAAGGTATATCTTGATATAGAGAAGATATATATATATCAAAATTATAATATAGTGGATATATTGGTCGTTATTATAATCGAGCAAGATTATAAATTAAATGGTTATGTAATTAACCAACCAGAATTCATATAAGTGAAATACGTGAAATCAGATAGGTTAAATCTGAAATTTAAGCCAGAAATGGAATTAAAATTCTGGAAAATTGGATAAGTGTTTGTAAATGGATTTGGATTAAAAAATAAGGAAAATTTAAGATCCTGGGAGATTTCAAATTGTTTTACAAGTAGTGTGAATTATATTTTGAAATGAATTTCAAAGTGGAAATGTTTAGAAATGGTTTTATAGTATTGAACTCACTTCGATCGCTGGAAAATAGATTCTGATGATGACAGCCGCATCATCAGTATTCATTTTCGAGTTGTAAGTGATGAATTACTACCAGAGATACTGTTTTGAATTTGTTTTGGGAAAGACAAGTTGTGTCGAATTTCAAATGGAATTTGATATATCAAATTTGAATAATAGAATTTGAATTTTTAAATAGATTTGAAATATTAACTTGTTTTAAAAGAAATAAAACGAGAAGTTCCTTTATAAACGAAGTTTATAAATAGTTCTTTTATAAACGAAGTTTATAAATGAAGTGAAAAGAATTATCATTGGATAATTCAGAAATAAAAATACAAATGTGAAATTGAAAGGGAAATCTATTTTCCAAAGGTAGAAATATCGATTTCAAAAGGAATTGAAATCGAGACTTATTTAAAGAATGAATAAAGAAAATTCAAAGGGAGTTTGAATATGTGAAATTCAATGGAATTGAAATAGAGATTGAATATAGAAATTCAAAGGGAGTTTGAATATATGAAATTCAATGGAATTGAAATAGAGATTGAATATAGAAATTCAAAGGGAGTTTGAATATATGAACTACAATGGAATTGAAATAGAGATTGAATATAGAAATTCAAAGGGAGTTTGAATATATGAAATTCAATGGAATTGAAATAGAGATTGAATATAGAAATTCAAAGGGAGTTTGAATGTATGAAATTTAAATATAGAATTTGAATATAGAAAATAATATGGAATTTGAATAGAATTTGATATATAGAATTTGAATATAGAATTCAAATGGAATTTAAACTGTAGAATTTGAATATATAGAATTTGAATATGGAAATTCAAATGGGATTTATAATATGGAATTTGAATAGAATTTGAGATATAGATTTGAATAATAGAAGTGATATAAAATTTGAATAGAAATTGAATAGAATTAACTAAGTCGAAGAGGAATTAGTTAATCGAGTTTTAAATTTGAAGTTGCACTTTGAAAGGTGAAATGGATTTGTAAATGGATATTCGAAATCGAATATAGAACTTAAATTTGAAATTTGGATTCAAATTAGTTAATAAGCAAATTAAAATATATTTGAACATGTCATGTTCAAATATAAAAGTGAAATAGACTAAGGAGTTCATTAACAAATTAATTGACGAATTGAGTTAAAACGATCAGGTATAGTTAAAATAGATTGGGCAGGTATAAATATACATGAGATAGGTATGGATACGGTATGAAGGTATATAAATAGAATGCTCAACGAAAAGGTATGTATTTAATTCATATATGAGATTTTATGCGCCGTATCGGCTAGCCACTTGGCTTTTTCTTTTTCTTTTGGATTGGTGAGAGCCATGGAAGGCTATTTGAAATATCCCGATGCTCCTAGTACAAAGGAGGTTATGGCAAATTATTCCGCGAATTTAAGGAGTTAGAATATTTTTAAGATAATTTGATAGTTAGAAATCAACGTATCGATATGTATAGAAGTCGATAAGGAAACGAACTTAGAAATAGAATAGTAAAATCAAAAAAGAAGACTAAGAATAAAATCTAGTAAGAATAGAAAGAGGAAGCATATACGTGTTTAAAAGTGAGTAAGTAGTTGTATGGTATTGATTATTTGAGTAAGTAGTCATATCTGTTTTGACGTTATAAATGTTATTCAGTCAAGGTCTGAGAGGTAGTTATACCCCAACTTGATTGATTTCATTATTAACAAATAAATAGTAAGATTTCAGGCTCGAAGATCAATGTTGAATAAGAGTTAGTTGAATATAGTATTTGGGGTTGTCGTAACGATGTTTTACACAACATCCGTTTTAACCCAAATAAGTGTAAGCTTGGAAATATAACAAAGAATATTTCCTAAGTATAGAAATAAACGAGACCGGAAAAGAGATAAGTAATTGGAATATTTTCCAATTATAAATAGCATATATTTTCTAAAGTTTAGAAAATAAAGGAAGGCGATATTCGGAAATGTTCTCCAAATAACATAAAAGGCCAATATGGTTATTGAAAATATTTGGTTAACAAATATTGATAAAGAAATAGAGAAGTGATTAACTAATGGAATATTAATTTAGGGCTCAGTGACATGTTCAAAAGGAAAATTTGATTTTTGAAAAGAGTAAACTGTTTAAAAACTCTCAGGGAAAGACTGTTTGAATTAAAAACAAATTTAACATAAATTTGTGAAAGAAAATTTGAATTAAAGTAAAGCTAGTAAAGTGGTAACTGAGACTGAATTAGAATGATATCAAGACAAATTGGATTGTGAGATTCAAATTTGAAGTGTAATGTGATAATCAAGTTAAGAGTTGGGGATCAAGAAGAAACTCGAGTTGAAATGATATTTGGCTTAGTTAAAAGCGAATGGTTGTGTGGTAAGGATAAATTGATCAGGATTTGATTAGGATAACAATGGTATATGCTGAGTGGATAGCATATGAAAGTGATAGAGTTGATATGCCCGACAAAAAGGTACAAGTTTATATTTCTATTGGATATAAGATTTATGAGCCGAATTGGCAAGCCGCTTGGCTGTTTGATTTTCTTTTGGGATGGAGATGGCTCAGAGAGGCGAGTTGGAGTTTGACCGATTGACCAGTACAAAGGAGGTGGTGGCGAAATTTTTCGAAAAGTTAAGGCGTTAGAAAATTTTCAGGATTTTTGGAAATTTTCGTTGATAAGAATTAATTAATAATTAAATTGAAATTAAATTGGTTCAGTTGAAACTGAAGTTAAGAAGTGAACAAATATGTTCTAACCAGTCGATAGGGTCGTCCTTTACCTTTTAGCAATTTCGAGGACGAAATTATTTTAAGTGGGAAAGATTGTAATGACCCGCATTGGCAGAGGTATTATAATTAATTTATTTAATTATATAAATAGTGATATAGTGAATTTAATAGCCGTTGAATTAAATAATAGTGAATATTTAATTAAAATAATAAATTAAATAATATATTTAATTCTGAAATAATCAGAATTGGTGGAAATGGCGATATGGTGTGAACCGGATCATCTGTGATATTTAATTCAGTTTGGAATTGAATTTGAATAACGAACATATTATATAAACGACAGTTTGAACATAGAATTATAATATAATTAAAATCGAGCTTGAAATTGCACTCCAGTTCGTAATTTGGCGATTTGAACTTCAACTGAATGTACAGGATTCGTTTTAAGTCGGATTTCTGTGAAACAAGAAACGTGTGGAGCTGGTGGAGTATATCTTTCTAGTGGAAGAGAAAAATCGGGATTTCATCGTGTAGATTTTGATTTATGTCCAAATCAAATTTCAGAAAAGTCGCTGTGGAATTCCTTTGAAATTTATAAAGGAATTATTTATATTTTTAAAAAGGAATTTCAATATAAATCGAATATCGGGTTGACCCAGAAGTGCATATCAAGTTACAAATTCATATAGGAATATTCTAGAGTTGTATGGTATTCTACTGTGAATATAGACGATAATATTTATTTTTAAATATTAAATTTAATTATATTTAAATATATTTATATATTTAAATGGGTCATCCAGAGTTTTAAAAATAGCCAGTTTTGCAAACGAAGTCGGAATTCGACGAAACTAATTTTGTTGGATCCACAATGTCAAATAGTTGTTAGATTTCCAGTTTCGTGATTTTTAGAGTCACTGTGTGGCCGTACGGATTTTTAGAGTGAAAAACATTCAGTATTTCGACAGTTAAAAAATACGCTGTGTGAGCAAACGGAGTCGGAATTCGACGAAACCAGTTTCGTTGGTACCGTAATGTCGAACTCTAGCTACATGTCCAGTTTGTTGATTTTTGAATATCGTGTGTGAGCACACGAATTATTAGAAGGCGAAAACGTATATGAAAAGATAAATAAAAATATCTAAATAAATATTTAGATATTTATACCTTCTATAAATACCCCCTTCAAACATTTCTAAACCTAACCCTTATTTCCACGATCAACAAATTCCCACCGCCGTTCATGATAAAACCGTGAGCAAGAAATACCAAAAGAAAATCCAAGATCAAATAGAAATAAATCCTATAAATCAAAGCAAGAAGATATTCAAGATCAGGATGCAATTCTCTTCAACACAGTACGATTTTTATAGGACTCGAACGCTTTTTCTCGTCGCTGGAGACTCATCGTGAGTTAGGGTGGAAAATCGCAGGTCAATTGAAGCATTGAATCACGGTTTGAAGTATGTAGCAGTGTTTGTGGTGTTTTATAGCACCAAATGGTGAAGTTCGATGGGATTCGGGCTTGAAAGATGTCGCAACTTTTCTGTACAGCGCAGGGAGGGGCTGAACGAAGGAATTCGATTGAGGAGGCCGAGTTTGATCAATTGGGTATGAGGGAGATGAGATTTTGTAGGAGATTTCAAGGATGTGGATGGTTTTCAGTTGAGCATCGGTGTTGGATTGAAGGTGGAAATCATGACCATGGTAACTTAAGATGGGCGGCTTCATTATCCAGGAGTGGGAGAAGAACAGAGGAGCGGGTTTGGATAATTACAATGAAGATGGGCCGTGTCTTAACAAGGGTGAGGCCCAATGCATTTTATTATTTAAGTTAATTCAAAGAAAATAGTGTATTTAACTTGTAAAATTGATATCTTATTCATACGTAGTCAGAATTAAACAAAACAAGATCCATTGGGATCGTATGGACGAGCACTACACGATGGAACTGACGGGAAGTCCATCAGAGCCCGTTACAATTTATAGCAAAATAAATTGTCCGTCTGAATCAGGCGCTGGTTATCGTTATCAACAATGTTCGTCCAATGTGAGTAAATCTCACTAACTCTGAACAGTTATAATTTCATGTTGTATTTTTAGAACTGTTAAATGTTGGTGGATTGACTGTGTGTTGACTGTTCGATTGAACTACTAGTTAGTTAGTTGAATTTCTATATTGATTCTGTTTAACAGAATATATCATATGGAACTGAAAGTGATGTTGATTTTATATTGTATAACATCTGTGATGCAGGGAAACAGGTTGGAGGAATCCAACTGGATTCCTCAACATTTATTTTACTGTGATTCATATATTGTAATATATGATGTGATATATAATCTGTTGTCGATTATATGTGTTTGAACGATATTGGTCATCGTGATTTGATGTGTTAAGTATCATAACATACCGGAATGGTGAAAAGGGAATTTTCAAAATGAATATTGAAAATAGATTATTCATAAAATCAAAGGATTTTATAAAAGAGATAATATTTATAACAATCAAAGAAGATTTTATAAAAGGAATTATTTATAAATGGAATATTTATAAATAGAAATTTATTTATAAATGGAATATTTATAAATAGAAATTTATTTATAAATGGATTATTTATAAATAGAAAATACTTAGAAATGAAACCCTAAAGAAAATTATTTGCAAACCATTTGCAAATAGATTAGAACGAGAAAGGTTTGTAAACCATTTACAAATAAATCAGAAAGAGGAATATTTGAAAAACCTTTACAAATGAAATCGAAAAGGAGATATCTGTAAAACCATTTACAAATAGAATTAAAAGGGAAATCGTTTGTAAAGTGAAGAACCGTTACTAAAAGTAAATCTTTATAAATGAATAGTTTAAAATAGTAAAAGGAGTTAATCGAATATAGTTTATCCAAATAGAATAAAGGAGTTAATCGAATATAGTTTATTCGTATAGTAAAAGGAGTTAATCGAATATAGTTTATTCGAATAGTAAAAGGAGTTAATCGAATATAGTTTATTCGAATAGTAAAAGGAGTTAATCGAATATAGTTTATTCGAATAGTAAAAGGAGTTAATCGAATATAGTTTATTCGAATAGTAAAAGGAGTTAATCGAATATAGTTTATCCAAATAGAATAAAGGAGTTAATCGAATATATAGTTTATTCAAATAGAATTAAAAGAGTTATCGAATATAGTTTATTCGATAGGGGTTAAGTGAATAGAGTTAAAGTTAAATCAAAAGAGTTAAGTGAATAGAATCAATTGAGTTAATCGAATATAGTTTATTCGAATAGAGTTAAAGGAGTTATCGAATATAGTTTATTCGGAAGGAGTTAAGTGAAATGAGTAAATCAATAGCGTTAGTCCAATAGAGATAATCTAATAGCGTTAGTCCAATAGAGTTAATCCAATAGCGTTAGTCCAATAGAGTTAATTGATAAGGGTTAATCGAATAGAGTAAATTGAATAGAGTTATCGAATACACCTTATTCGAAGGAAAGAATTATCGAATAAGAGATGATTCGAAGGAGGGTTAAGTAAGGAAGTTAGTTAAAGAAATATAAAGTGAACTTTGCCTATTTCAAGGTTAGAAATGTTGTTCAGCTAAGGTCTGAGAGGTAGTTCTACCCCAACTTGATTGGCTTCGTATTTAACTAAGGAATGGTTAAGGTTCGATAGTAAAGGATGGTTAAGTGAATTTAGTAATTAAAGGAAATGGTTTGAGTTGCCATCGCGATGATTTGTTTAAACATCTGTCTAAGTCCAATGAAGAAGCTTTGGAAATGTTTTCCAAATAAGAAACCAGAAATGTTTTCTAATAAAGAAAACAAGAAATGGAAATGTTTTTCATTGTTAATAACATATATTTTCCCAATTTAGTAAATAAGAAATATTGAATATAGGGAAACAGGAGATAAGTAAATTTAGGAAATAAAGAGATAAATGGTGAATGATTTTTGATCGATATAAATTTCCATTTGGAAATAATATCGTTGTTTGCGCACCTGTTTTTCTTCGATAGTTAAATCACAAACTATCGAAGTTTTGACCATTTTAACGTTGTTAATATGGAGAGACCGGTTGGATTATTATCCAAAGAACCACTCTGTATTGGCATAAGCGTTGCGAATCATATATGCCAAAGATAATTGAAGACGGAGTAAAGTGCAAGGGCTATTGTATAATTCTTAGATAACAGTTCCTAAGATGGATGTACTGAATAGTGCCTTCGGTTCATCCTGTTCCTGAATGACTTGTATGGACTAATGTCTGACAGAGTATTTCCAGACGATCACGTATATTGATTTCTCCAACCGTACCAAGAGTGGAAGCGGAGAAGGAAACTTCTTTTAGCTAACACGTAATGTATGGTTGTAGACGTCAATCGGTGATTTGATGGATTTGACGATGTGACATTCGAAGTGAATCTGGTGTGATGATGAAGCGTAACCTCAAACCTCATCAACCGGTAAATGACAGAAATCAGGCAGGCAGCATGGCTAAGTCGGTCGCTCCGAAGTAGGGTGTATAATCACTTGATCTAGAGTTTCATTTACTTCTAAAAATCTATTGTCGATACTGTCCCATTCGGGAAATGGTTGCTGATCCCAACCGTTGGTGGTATACATTAGATACACTCAAGCGAAATGAGTGGTCGGTCATGTGTGGCCGGATTGCAAGATGTTCTTGTTGAACCCAGTGTATTCCTTTCTAGAGGTAAACTAGCAAAAGGTGGTTCCATACCTTGTCATAGTTGGAAATCCATTACCCAATACGTGCTTGCGGTTTTTGATTGTATACTATATATGTAGAACGTGAGATGAAAGCGTTTCTGCTAGATGACTATTATATTGTGATTGATAGGCATTATTATAACATCAAAAGGTTTTTGATATAAAAATAAATTTGGATTCTCATAAGGGAAAAACCCGTTCCGTTATACGGCGTGGTCTTATGAGATATCGATTACTTGTTCGAACTGTTTTAACTGTTTTACTCATACCAGTCCCATGACTGACCCGGAATTTATTTGTTTGTTTCCCTAAACTCTTGGGTGCCTAATTTTGTACGGGCAGTCAAGTAGTCGGGATTTACAGATATACTGGAAGAGCTGGAGCAGGAGACTTCAGGATCATATAGCTATAGTTTATTTCCGCTGTGTTGTAAGTGTTGTACTTCGATAATGATGTATATTCAAATACAAATGTATATTTCAAAGTTATGTTACATATATTATATGTTATTCGTTCCGCTGTGAGATTCGTGTTACTCTGATATTGTGTTCTTCTTCTTCTATTCTAACTTTCTATCTTATCTATTCTCACCCTCTGTTTTCTTTATATTAATTTCCTGATTTTCAGTTTAATTTGGGGTTAGACTTGTGTTTTTGGTCAGCTCAAATTGGACCGAAATTTTGGGTCATTACTGCCCCCGGTTCCTATTCTTCACGTGCTTCTTCTTCTCTAGAATCATCCCTAGACCATTACCAGTATTGCTATTTCCCACACTCGACTCCTTCATTTGATCTCTCAACTCTTCACCAAGAAGACCCGACTTGACATCCTCTAATGTCAATGTATCCCGGCTATAGATCAAGCTATTTGAGAAACTTGTATAACGATCTGACAACGAACATAGCAATATCATTGCCTTTTGCTCTGCCTTAACCTTCAAGTCTATCACCTTTATCTTCATTAGCAAGTCATTAAACACATCCAAATGTCCTTTAAGCGACGTTCCCTCTTTCATCTTGTAGGTGAAAAACGTTCGCAATAAGATTAAATGATTTGTGAGTGACTTCTTCATATAAAGCTCTTCCAACTTGTCCTATATACCTTTAGCGGTTGTCTCACCACTAATTTCGAAAATTACATTTTTTTCCCATAGAATGTTGAAGTGTAGTAAATGCCTGCTGTTCCGTTTCCTTCTTTCTCTACATCTGAGATGTCTATCGGCAACAAATGTGTGTCAAACACCACCCGATGAACCTGATTCCTCCTTAGAGTGGTCTTTATCTTCCATTGCCACTTTTCAAAATAATTATCACCATTCCACTTATTAATAACCAGTTGTGATCCTGATGTCGTATACGACCCACGTACATATGGCACTACTCCGTTTGATCCAATGTTTAAAGGACTATTTGAATTTGACTCCAATATTTCTACAGCCACCTAACACACCAAAACAACTCTAATACCAATTTTTGGGAAAAGTACCTTGATCAAGACCACTCAACCTTTTCCTTATGCAATACGGAAATGAGTTTGATTGTGATAGATAATATACAAATAACCGGATCTATTATCAAAACCAATCTCAAACACACACAAACTAATCACAACACCAAAACAAGCAACAATAATAGAGCGTATAATGAAAAATGAATCACAACAATATTTATAGTGGTTCCACTAACAATTTGTTAGTTTACGTCCACTTGTGAGAGAGAGCCTTTTATTAATACCAAAAGAAGAGTATAAGGGATTGATTATAATGATCACTCAATTCACTCAAGAATTTGATTTGTTAAGACAAGAATTGAATAAAATAGATTTAGGTTAAAGATCCTAAAACTTGATTGAGAGATAATTGGATGTGCTCCTTTTATAAGATTAATTACTTCATACTGAAATTTACTTTACCCTCAGGTCAAATAAGCTTGACATCAAAGTTTATGTATGTATAGCAAAAAGTCTTATTAAATATGCCAACGAACGACGAAAATAAATATATAACCAAATCTCATTAGTTAGGGGAAGAGAAAAGATCTTATTAACTGTTGGCCCTCCGCCTTTCCCAATACCACCCTCCCCAGACCCCTCCTACATCTCCTTGTCCTCCTCCTCCTGCTGCGACTGCTTCTGTTCCTACCACGCGCAAGAAATGGTCATCGTTGTTCGCTACAAAACCAAGGAACGCTTGTACCTTTGTGTCGCCGCCTATTAAGCTACGTTTCTCTGGGATAATGATAGTTCCTACTGAGGAAATTATTACTGTAGGCATCGAAATTTGGAACGATTATCTCTTTGGTTTTTTCTTGGATGAGGCTCCATCCTATACAACGGTAATCACGCAACTGAAAAAGCACTGGAAGCCTCGGGGATCCATGAAGGTAAAATCAAATGGCAATTATTATTTTTTCGTTTTTCTTTAACTGAAGATAGTGATAAAATAGTTGAATCATATCCGTTAAAAATTCGAAATAAGGTCTTCATTGTCAAGCCATGGGACACGGCTATAGGGAATGACAGTAATAGAATACGAAATGTCCTGTATGGATTAAACTACTGAATATTCCTCCATTTTCTTGGTCAAAAATTGAGACGTGTTGGTTACCAACTAGGGTGGGGAAGGTTCTCTGTATGGATGAGAACACTGAAAGAATAGATAGAATCGAATTTGCCAAATGAATGGTTGAAGTTAACCCTGATAAAGAGTTACCTAATGAATGGTTGGAACATAGTATATAGTTAGGGTATCGTATCTTTAAAAACCGACCATTCCAAGTGTATGGTTTTTTGGCACGATATAGTTTGTTGTGTGAAATCCTTAGCTCGGTCTAAAGATGACAGTGTATTTCCCAAGAGTGGTGAAGAAAGGAATCAAAACAACATTAATGATGCTTCAATACAAGTGAAGGCACAGGGTAAGAAACATGAGAGGTTTTCTTTAAGAAAAAATAAGATTGGACGAGAGTGTTCAATTCTATACAGAAAAGTAAGCTGTCTAAGATTGAAGGGAGTGATAATGACCAACACAAAGTCTCGGATGTGCAGGCACTTCTTGTATTATAAGAACCAATTTCTATACTGTTACCTTCTTGTAACTTTGTCGCTGAAAACACTGGCCCTGTGGCAGTTCAGTCAGGTATTTCGATGGCCAAATTAATTGAAAAACTAGACGGCAGTAGTGAGTCACCACTGAGTATGGATAAATTGAATACAGTGGATGGAATGAAAGAAGGTAAGCTAGTTAATAAATTGGAGATAATTCTGTTCTTCATGAACATGAAACTATTTAACTAAAGAGTGTTGATGGAAATGCTAACAGTCAAAATGGTTTGCATGAAGAATCTGAACAACATGAATGTGAGACTGGGAATCGAAATACTAAAACAGATACTATTAACTTGATAGGAATAAATGACGGACTTGCGCAGATGAGGGATTTGTACGAGGAGGCAATCAAATTTAGCACAGTGACAAATTCTGGTGTTATAACAGGTCAAGCTACTCCAGTTAACTCTCGTTTTACTTCAAACCAGGGGTTTTGAATAGGAACAACCCTGTCACAAAGTCTGTCAATGCGACGGTTTTGCCTGTGATGGCAAACAATTCGGTTGAGGAGGTTGTGTGTATTATAAGGAGAACAGTGTTGAAGGGAAAACCCCTATCTCCTTAAGATGAAAAACAAACCGGAGAACCCATATGCTCATACAAAGCCACCACTTAGACACAAAGCTAGGCCTCCTGATGTTAAGGTAGCAGCCTCCTCGCCACTTGCAGGGTCTCTTCCAGGTTATAAAGACCTTCATGCACCTTTCGCTAGAAGCAAAAAGGCGAAGCTCTTGCGAGGCCACCTTCAAAGTAATGACTAATAGATGTCTCTACTACTTGAGCATACATGTGGCTCATGATATTAAAGGCAGTCAAATATTGTTTAGCTATTATTCTTATTGTGTTGAGCATTACCAGGCTAGGTCTTCCCTGCGTGGAAGCTTCTCATTTTGTAGATATGTGCGATGTATATCTCTTATACCTTATCTTCTTATTATTTTAATATAATAAAAGTGATATGGATCACTATAAAGACCGGTCCGTTTTGCCAAAAAATATCATTTTTTTTAATGTGACATTCCTCACAAATACCGATAGACACCAACAAATAATACATTAGAAAATAAAATACCTTAGAATAGGTCTTGAAGGCATTCAACTTTTCTTTCGAAGTTCTAAAATGCCCATCTCTAAATCCGGAAAGTAATCGGGTTTGATCCGAATAGTATTAAAAAATAACAATCGGATCAGTCTGGTAAATAACCATGAGAAACTTAAATCATACGGATATTAATATTTATTAAAAAACCTTTAAAAAAGGTATCTCTAAGACCATATCACACATACAAACATGACGAACTTTTACATTACGATAACCAAATCATTTTTACTAGAAAATCTTGTAATATTAAACAATGTCAATGGCTTAAAATAAATATATAATATAGCTGAAATGCTTGCATTTCACATTCTAGCATATTTAATATGTTGTTAAGTCCATAAGACTTTGCATGACGAATTCTATAAAATGATAAGACATGGGACTACCTTCTGTTTAATATGTCTCTAGAGAAAATATAGCAAGACTGCAAATATTGCTTCTCTGCCACCATAGAATCGACCCACCCTACCTATATAGTACTCAATTTGATCGCAACTTGGTTTCCAACTTAGCAAACCATTTTTAGGATCCTGCAAAAAATATATGTAAATGTCGATCTAAATATAAGTGATGATCACACTCTATGGTAGTGAAGCATATAACCTTAACGCATATTCCACGTTCTATTCATTTTCGGGTGCGAGACTGAGCTTATGTTTCAATCTTACCAGCAAATCCCACTAGATATGATAACATTGTCTTCCAGGAAAAATGACAACATTCATCGATACAAGTTATATAGGATATGAACAAACATAACACACTACTCGTATTACATCATCAAGGCTAGTAGATATAATTGCTTGCATGTCAAAGAACTTCATATGTAATTTCATTATTTAAATGTCATTAATTCGAGCGTTTATGCTGGTTCAAAGTGGTTTTGGATATTTTTTGTTTATCCAATCTTAATCTCTTCAATCAACAATCAATGGCTTTTAAATTGGTCAAAATTTGATAGTCAGCTATTTAACTATCAAAACAACAAACAACTGAATTAGAGATAAAATCTTATATGAAATCAAGCACAATTTAGCGCATAAGAAACTACTAAACCATTAATCAAAACACATTCCTTTTCTGGTGTAACTAAATGAATTTTATGGAAATTAGGCCAAATATGTTTACCACCACTTTGTATTTCAAATTTGTGATATCCCTCGGTTAACAATAAAGATGGACAAGTTAGAAAACTTACCTTGCCTCGACATTCATTATTAATTCTCATATACAAAGATGAGTATACCCCTCAAAAATTTAGAGTTAAGTGCTAAAAATGGTTTTCATGCCACCATAAATTACAAAAATCATTTATAGAAATCGAATCTCCTATGTTTGCCATGTTTCTGATATTTTAAACCACTATATTTCTCGTTAAGAAATGGTCATATAGGTCAGCGTATTTGTTTCTTCTAGCCTAGCTTAGACACTCCAATTTTTGATCTCATAAATATTGAAGTTGCTCAAGTTGGGATATTATTACCTCTCAAATATTGAGTCGATAACATTCTTATCTTTTAGGATAGATAAAAAGTTCCTTACTTTGACCCATAAAATCAACCATAAGACCTCATAAATTTGGTATAATTACTTATGATAAACAAAAGAGTATAAAATCAACATTCTTTCCGCTTTTCCCAAAATTATTCACTATAACAAGAAGGTTATTGTCCTTAATCTCTTTCTTTTTTCTTGAAAACATTTACTATGATAACATTGATTAAACCATGGTTCCTTCTTCTTTAAAAAGGTTCATTTAAAAGCCTCAAAAACTACTGTTAAAATCATTTATACGAATATCACTTGAAGATCATTTCTCAAAGCCAGGTCTGGTTAGAATAGATAAGATCTCCTCTTATAAATACCATTTACTTTATTATATCAAATAATCCTTAAAAGTATTTATACTTCAAAACTCTTTTAAGCACCTTTAAATAAATTTAAACTCTCCATTTTAATCATAACTTAAAATCATTAGTTTTAGAAGAGAACATGGTTTTTGAAATGTAAAGTGATTTCCTTCAAATATCCGCTTTTACATACATCAAATAAATCCCTAATAGTATATTTAAAATATCAAGCTCTTTTTTAAATACTTATAATTTTTTTATAAATAGATATGAAAGGAATTTCAAAATATCTAAAGTCAGTAATCTACTTTTACTTTATAAAAACCTCATATTTTCGAAGTGCATCCATAACAATTATCGGTATATGGACAATAACTTGTATGACTTTGTTTTTCACATAATATAGCCGTTAAACTTCATTCATTTCTATATTTTATACTGCTATAAGTACAAAAAAATTACGTTAAACTACTCATAAGTTATAATCTTCCAAATATGGAAAATGGTTGTAACGACTGAACCCCAAAAGCATTTAACTTTCCAAGTCATATCATAATATTCACATAAAAGACATATGTAAATAAAAATCAACATTGGTGGGGAATCCTGTAGGATCTACCTCCAAAATCAAATCTTTCGAACTATTTCCATAGACGCCTATTTGTTATGTTTAACTTCAATTTCCATTTCCCTGTCTTTGTCCCTTGCAATACAATGGTTATTTGTTACATCATCTTCCAAGCAGGAATCAATGACATACAATAATGCACACACATGTAGAATCATATCAAGCATTATTTTTATGCAAGTTATAGATATTTAAAAGACATTTCCAAAGTGAGAAATCTTAATTTAAAGCACGTTAAAATGTAACACCCCTATTTTATTTAATGTTATTTATTAGCTTTAGTCTGGAAAAATCAAACGAAGGATATATGTTGATAAGGTTAATGAGATCTAATGACTAATTGGGTCGAATTTTAAGTGATCAGTTCGTAAGATTGTTTTAAACATAGAACATAGGGGATTAAGGAGGGGGCACAATGTGAATACTCCTTTATTCGTTTTCTAGGCCTTTTATTTCTTGTTCATTCTCATTTCATTTATAGTAATCAAAACAAAACATAAGAAAAGTTCAGCTATTACCAATGGAATAAGAGGAAGAAACCTAAGGGACTCAAGGGGAAAGGGAAAGGCTTAAGAAAACAAATCTTCATTAAATTTAAATCATTCATATTCAATCTAAGGAGAATAATAATTAACCATCTCATTTATTTATGCTTAATTTTAGGTTTAAGAGCAATTTTCGAATTGGATGCGATAACATGTCATGCTCTGGTTGATTCTTTCTTTATTTGATTGAATGGTGATTCATTGGAATTATATAAAATCAATTTAGTACGTTTTAAGGGGAAAGCCTAATTTTTTATTTTATGTTGACTTGAAATTTGAATATGTTGTGTAAAACATTATTACGGAGATGCGGTATTTAATTTCATAATTTTCTAGGTAAGTACAAATATTTTATGAATTTTCGAAGATGGGAAAATATGTTTATTTCAAGTTTTAAATTGTTAAATGTAATCAAACTAACACTATATTCCTAAAAATTATATATGGATGTATGGATTTTTGATATCTATAATGGTTGATGCATGTGATAATTGCTCGATTGGAATTCAATCATTCATGTTCTAGGAGACCAGACTCTCAAAATTGTTGAAACTTGACAAACCGATGGTTGGGAGGTTCGACAACTTTCATTCTTGCTCTGTATTCTTAGGTATCGAGTTTCGATACCCATACATGTTTTAAACTCGAAACATCATGTCTTGATGTAACTTTATAGCTTTGGTATTGCTAATATCTATGTTTTTAACGGCACAATAGCCATATGTTTACGAACTTAATATTACAATTTAGAGGCTCGGTAGCTCTATGTTTGCAAACTTAAATGGTAAGTTTAAAGGCTCGTTAGCCCATATTTTCTAGAAACTCAATAACTATATTTTGTAATCATGCGGATTAATTATGCTAAGATGCCTTGAACTTATTAAATCATATTACTCATGGACTTAATACTAGATAAGAATAAAGTGCAATCAGTATAGGATTGCACTTATCTTCAATCGGTGGCCCCTAATTGGTAAATGTCTGTTATTCGAATATGTAAGGTTTTGTTAATGGTCAGACTAAAAGAATGCTTATGCATAGATAGAAACTCCTTGCTCTATATGCTCACATAATTGTATGCTTTCTCCTAGTAATGTTTGGAGGCTTACTGATTGTATTTGGAAATAGGATATTAATTGACCTACAAAGCACTATGTTTATAGTGATTCTACAAAAGCTATGATTCAATCAAACAATCCAATTGCATCTTGCCATACATGGAATGGTGTACTTGGTTATGGCTTGACTCAAGTTAGCAAAAAATGTTATTAATTCGCTTATGAAAACTAAACGTTTGTAGCGACCCTAAAAAAACATTATTTGAGATAGACAACTCTTTTTTGGATGGATAAAATTTAGGAATGCATAAACTTATATTGACAGACTCGTTGGAATATCTATATTGCATGCATATGATAATATATGTTTTGCTTTAAACATTGTGATTATAGGTTCATGATTTAGGATTATGGTAATATAACTCATTTCATTCAATAGCATGGTCTCACTAGATACCTATTTTGGTTCGAGATGGTATAAGCATTATTCACATCATACTTTTTGTTCGATCAATTTTTTCCCCATAAACTCTTGTATGCTTACTTGAGTAAAACAAAATATCAGTTTTTCAGCTTAAATGAATAAGTTTGTGTAGATGTGTAGGAGGCAAGCTAATATTAGGGGTTATTTTCGACGTGTTGTTGAAGCTTTATATTTGAGTAAAAATAATAAAAAATTACTAACAACTAAGTATTTAGGCATTGACGTTTCAGTGTAGCATTTTCATATATCACTCTTGAAATATAATTGTATATTTTATGAATGTAGGATCGATGAGATCATGTAATGAGTGCGCACGTTTATTAAAAAAATTCATGTTTATGTGTTAACGTCATTGTAGATATGATTAGTTGAACTGATTTTATCACTCGAAATAATACCCTATGGTTCACTACAATATCAATAGAGTATATTTTCAAACATCAAAATGAGGGGTATTCCAAGTAGTTATCAAAGCAATGATTTGTAAAAAACTTAAAAGATTTTCTGGTAACATAATAAAAAAATCAAATAATAAGATTAAGATTAAGGTATAAGGTAACGCTGTAGTAACATATTTGTGTTTGATGTATATAAATGTGTATTCTATCTCATCTCAACTCCCCCTTAAACCACTCTTTTATATTTATAGAGAACTTTATGCAGATTTAAGGGAAGTAAGATATAGAAACAAGAAATGGAAGAGTGAATCTAGGGTGTAAGAAGCATCCCAATTAATTGAAATGTTTGTCCTAATTCTAAAAGTAATCAATGTCAAACAATAAATGCTAACGTGAACACTGAAACCCTACCAGTAGACGTGGGGGTTATTCATCGGTTTTTGTGCATATGATGTATGCTGGAGTTCATTGATTTAGATGAAGGAAATGCATGTAATGCGATGGGATGTTTATCTTAAGGTACTTGTTCGTAGCAATTTTTTTGCATTGACCCATGATTATAGTAGACTTAGAGTAAATTTTTTCTAGAAATGGAAAATGCCATTGAAGAAGGGAATTAACTATTGCACTATGAAATGATCTTTGCTAACTTAAGTTTGAACGATGAGTAAAAGAGGAGGCTGGCATCCTGGTAGCTGTAAGATGTTTCTCTGCATTGGTTGAGTGGTGTGATTGTAGCAGTATTATAGGAGAGCTTGACTTGGGATGAACTTGGAAGAAGATTTGAGAAAGGGTTATTTTCTAACATAACCAATCCAACTTTCCTTATGAAGTTTGCTGAATTGGATCAAGGGGAGATGTTTATATTGGAGTATGAAACTAAGTGTATTGAGTTGTCTAAATATGGATTTGTTACCAGTGATATTGTGATAAAAGGATTAAAAAGTCTGGTTGGAGCTAGAGATTACTAGTATGTCTCATCTTAGAGTCTATGCGACGTAGTAGTAAAAATCATGGCTGTTATGGTAGTGATTATCATTTTGCAAACATCATTACTGTATCATTTTTACTAGTAAGCAAAAATTGCTTGTTGTTACCATTATCGCTGGTATACTGAAGATCTGTGCAGTTAAAGCGCTCAGCGGATCTAATGCGACAGAGTTTCAAAAAGTTCTAGCGAGGATAAAGCAAAGAAATAGCGGGATATAGCGGATGAGTCTAAAATATCATATAAAACTCATATTTAATGGTTTTAAAACTACATAAATGATAAATAAATGGAGAATTAACATTCAATTTAATTATTATTATTATTATATTCTTAATTTTAATTAAAAACATGTGCAAACATATGTAAATAAGTGTAAACTTTTATTTAGCTTAATTAAATTTGACATAATCTTATAGTATTTTCTATTTTGAAAAATATTTGTTGAAAAATTCTATTAGAAAACTAATTTTTAAAATTTTATAATGTATAAATATCATTTATTAATTCATTTTTTTATAGAAGTTATAGAGGAAACAACGGAATATAGCTGAAATAATGAGATACATCAGATTATAGCAGGGCTAAAAACGAAAAGGCTATGTTGAAATAGCATAGCGATAGAATTCTGCCACACGATGTAGTGGGGATATGGCGGGGTAATAGCGGGACGTTAACTACACAGCTGAAGATTGGTATACTAATAATCTTGTAACCGTTACACTAGTAAAAGTAAAATACCGTTTGTTTATCAAAGTTTATATCTTGACATGTTTTTTGTACAGAATGCATCTTTATTATACTATATGTAGTGTTATTTAATAAAAAACATAAATGAGAAATAAATAATTGTACTTGGAATTATTTCACTTGATTTTTTAACAAAATTTAACCATTTATTTGGTTCTAAATGCATGTAATAAAGCATATCAAATGAATATACATATGTTTTAAATTGACTAGTAAAATTACTGTTATTGCTGGTATTAAAGAAATGTTCTTGATAATTTACTGTTAAAGTGGTAAATTTATTTTTGTCCATTTTATCTGGTATACTGATTTCAATCAAAAATGATTATTGATCGATTGGTAACGGTATGGTAATGGTAGTTTTACCATTGCCATAACAGTCCACTGAAAATGGAGTTAACAAAGAAGAAATTATTCTTAACATTTGGATGTGAAAAAACACGGGGAGAATGAAGGTTTTCATAGCAATAAAAGGAAGCTCTTTAAGAAGAAGGGAGCTTAGAAGGACGTAACTGCTAAGAAAGGAAAGACAAATGTCATTTGGTATAAGTGTGATAAGGAAGGGCACTTTGCTAATCAGCATCAATCTAGCCATGGAAAGATGTTTAACGAAAAGAAAGGCGTAAAGTATTTCATCTACAATCAGGGGGCATTACAAGAATGAATATCCTACACTGGCAATATTTTGCTCTGGGATCATCAGCTTCTAGATCAACTGCTAAGGAGAAAGGAACGTCTATGATAAGCAATTAACTTTTGATTATTAGCACACATGTTAAAGTATTATTTTGATTCCAACACATAACATTCCTATCTTATAAAGTTTGGTAACTAAACTATGCCTAAAACTATCATATTTTATCACTTCCTCAAGGGTTATGATTTTAATAAGAGAGTATGCAACTCTGAAGACGAGATGTGGCCATTTAGAATTTGAGTTGTTAGATAATGTATTTGTTACAAATTGTAATAATCCGGATTTTCAAAGTCAATTTAAAATTTGTATTTTAGCTATTTTAATGGATTTTGGATATTTAAAATGATTTATTTTTAATAATAACGACTAAAATTTATTTAAATCGAAATTAGAATGTATAAATTTATTTTAATTATAAAACGAGCATGAAATGGCGTTGTAGTTTGAAAATTCAATTTCAAATTTCAACTGAATGCACAGGGTTCAAAACAAATCGGATTTCGGTAAAACCAGAAACGTTGGAATCTATTTAATTATATCTTTCTAATGAATGTGAAAAATGCAGATTTTATAATGAGAATTAAAAGTTATTTCCAGTTTAAAATTTGAAATAGTCGCTATGGAATTTATGTATAGTTTATATAATATATAACCCTTAAAAATAGCCATTTTGCAAACGACCTCCGTTTTCGATGAAACCACTTTTGTTGGATTCGGAATGTCAAATTATTGCTATATTCCAATTTTCATAATTTTTGGAATTAATATGTGAGCATGGTGAATTTAAATGCGTTTGGTACTTTCATTCTAAATTTAGTCGACTGAAAAATGACTGTTTTTCAAACGGTCTGCAAATTCAATGAAATTAGTTTTGTTAGGACCGTATCATCAAAACATAGTTCGATTCATTTTTTGGAAATTTTTTGAGTCGGTATATGGCCCCGATAAATTAAAATGTATGTTCAAAATTCAATATATAGATATAGATTTTAATTTAAAGAAAAACTTAGCGAAATAGTCGAATTGGCTTACCGGACATATCCCATTATGTTCGGAATGGGGATATTTAGCTAGGGGCGATAGTCGTTGGGCTTGATTTTGAGTTCGAATTAAAAAGTAACTTTTTGGAATTTAATTAAATAATATATATGTGTGTGTATATATATATATATATATATATATATATATATATATATATATATCAACCCCTCTTTCCTCCTTCATCATCGCTCAAAACACGATTTGGAAAAAAAGAAAAAGAAAACCCATCTACCGCTTGATCCCGTCACCCTCCTCCGCTGCCGGACATCGCTTCCCCCCTCCAAGGCCGCCGCCGCACCCTCCCTCTCCTCCTCCTCTCTCTATCCAAAGCCTTAACCCTTTTTCTCCCCATAAAACCGCGAATTCAGATCGCTGCCACCCACCTAGGCCTACCTCCGGCCATCCATGTCTCCCCCTGGCCGCCAGCACCCCAGCGCTGCCCACCCCCACTCCCCTTTCCGACCGTGGGCCCCCTTTTATTAAAAATCAAATTTTTATACTTTTCAGAATTGCAAAAACACCCCTGAACTGTTTTAGCCAATATCTTCCAAACTGAGTCCCTATGGCCAAAATCCCACAATGCCAAAATCGAAGAGCACGATTTTCTCTTCGATTTGGCTATATGAAAGCCATATTTTGGATTGTGCAGTTGATCAAAAAACGCGTCTAAAGTTAGCTATCCAAATTGTGTCTTTTCGCGATTTCTGGCGAAACGGACCAATTTCGGAAGAAAGGCCGCCAGGCAAAAGTTGCCTGGAATGGAGCCTTTAAGCGAGAAAAAAGACGGCGTGAAGATTGAAGCTCGTTCGTAAATTCTGGAACCAGAACAGCAAATCAGAACGCTAGGACAGCACGGCGGAGTGGATCCCAATGTGAGAACTCCTCACTTAATTTATTTTACAGTTAAAAATATTTTAGGTTGCAGACGGGGCTCAGAAGCCCCTGACACTATTTGTTGTACAAACCATGATTGTTTGTTTGGGTTATATTATGGAAATTTGGTTGTGTTGAAAATTGATTGTATTGTGGTTTGGTTGATTGGATTGAATATTTTGTATGGCACGAGCCAATATCAGGAGAGAAGTAATGCTAGACATTACTCCGGTTTTAATATCGCGCCGTTATAATGCTGAAATTTTCTAAATTAAATATTTATTTATTAAAAATATAATTTTTTTAATGTGTATTAAAACTGTATAAAATATTCTATGTTGAATAAAATGTTTGAACAATAGAAATATTATTTTTATTGAATGTATGAACTATTAAAAATAGTCAAGTGTTGAAATAAATATTTCATTGTTAAAAATATAATCTTTAACGTATATATAAACGACATAAAATTCTCTTGAAATGAAAATAAATATTCATTTACAAATTGAACGACTTGTTTATGTACACCCATTTATCTGATATTGATTGGGACGATAAATTTTATACATCACCCAACTGCACAAATAATAGTCAGTATTTGCTTGTTGAAACCCCACATGGGTATGTAACGACCCGGATTTTTTGGCTATTTGAATCATATATTTAAATTGGTTTTAAATATTATATTTGGGATATTAATGAATTTTTAATAATGAATTCATTATTTAACGACGATTGAACGTTTATATTTATATTTAATATAAAACGAACTCATAACGACGCAGTAGTTCGTAATATGTAGTTTTTAACTTCAACTAAATATACAAAATCCGTTTTAAGTCAAATTCTCGCAGGTCGTTACAGTGGTATCAGAGCAGTGGTTTAGGAATAACCTTGGCTCTGTGGTATAACTCGATAGAGATTGGGTTAGCAACACCCGAGATCGAGATTTAGTATATACATGAGAGCATATTTGTAAATTTTATATAAAATGTTTTCTGTTGTGTTATTTGATCAATTCAAGCTAAGTTGACAAATTAATACAATATTGTTTTGTAAAGCGGGTAAATGAAATAATTTTACCCAAAATATATTTTCGTGTATAAAAGAAATAATTTTATCAAGTTATTGGAGTAGTGGTGTGTTTAATTGATTTGAATGAATTCAAATTGGATTTTAATTTTGGACAGTTTAATAAGACTAGAGGGTAATTAGAATTATGGAATTTATGGATAAAAACTTCGATATGAAATTAATTAAACCTGAATTTAACTAAAGGTAAACTAAATATGGATAACTGGGTCACGTTGGCTGTTTGTTGAATAATAGACTAGTTGCATATAAAATGCATCAACAATTGAATGAATCTGAAACTAAAGGAATAAATTTCCATATAATGAATTTTGAAAAGAATCAATATGAATTAAAATTGAAATGATTTAAATCTCATATTGGCATTGTATCTACTATTGGCATTGTATATTGAGTTAAGTGCAGGTTAGAAGAAGGAAGAGTAGTTAGTGTTTTGCTTGATGATTGGAGTGGAGTTGCCTGACAGATAGGTAAATCTTAATATATTGATTGGGCGTTTGATTTTATACCCCTGAGATGGGTAACCATTTGGCTTTGGCTTCTTTTGATCAATGTGAGGCTCAGAGTGGTAAGTTGTAGTTGTTTAGAGTGAACAGTATAGAGGAGGTGCTTGTGAAATTTGCGAAAAATTTTAAAACTTATTTTCGATACTGTTTTATCGTGATAATAACTAGCTTAAGAGCATTCTTCCTACTTAGCTATTTCGAAGACGAAATTCTTTTAAGGGGGAAGAATGTAACGACCCGGATTTTTTGGCTATTTGAATCCGTATATTTAAATTGATTTTAAATATTATATTTGGGATATTAATGAATTTTTAATAATGAATTCATTATTTAACGACGATTGAACGTTTATATTTATATTTAATATAAAACGGACTCATAACGACGCAATAGTTCGTAATATGTAGTTTTGAACTTCAACTGAATATACAAAATCTGTTTTAAGTCAAATTCCCGCAGGTCGTTACAGGTATTGGGATGATATTTGGCGTACACTAATCCCATTTGTTTAGTTGTATGTCAATCGATTGGCTGACAGACTATAGTAAGCATTAATTATTTATATTTAATGCTTATGCAGTTGTGTAATGCACTCTGGATGATGGGTGACTGTGTATAATTATCGTCGTGTACATGTGTGTATGAAATCCATATAAATAACATTATATGGTAATTGACTGTGTTTGATTCCAATTCAAAAAAATGAATATTTTAAAATAACGAATATTTTAAAATAATATCATGTAAAGGATTAAAATGTGAATTTGATGTCTGATTTTGGATGGACATAAAAATATTGAATTATGTGAAGCCATGTTGATTAGTTATGCGCTATTTTGACGCGAACGATATTTATCTCAATTTTATTCATTTTTATAATGAGTACCAAAAAGGAAATGATTTCAAAATCAGATATTTTGAAAATATTATCATTTAAATATTATAATGATAAGGAGTATTAAATTTTGATTTAAAATTGAAATGAAAGTGCGAATCATTTTAAAACGAAATTTAAACAATTTATAAAATATGTTTTAAATGGAAATCGATGATATATATATATATATATATATATATATATATATATATAATGGTCTGAACAGAACGCGCCGCGACCGTTCACGACTTTCGACCATTGACTTCGAATTGACATTACGGGAGATCCGACCGTCAGATTCTCCTAAAATCAGAACCGTTGGGTTCGTATTGAAAAGAGATTTCCAATGAATATAAGAGATTTGAAATCTAACGGTTGGAATCGGAATTATGTCCAAATAAAATTTGGAAAAGGTCGCTGTAAATGCAGTTCGATGACCATTTATGGAAATCGATTGAAATGGCCTTAATAAAATTATTAAAATATTAATAATTTATGTAAAATCATTATAAATGATTTGGAAAGAATTGGGATGAAAAAGTCCATATTTGAAAAGATGAATTTTTTTTTTCAAAATGAACTAGTTATTAACTAGAATTGAAATCCAATAATTTTTAAATAAATAAATTGGATATATAAAGGGTTTTAGTAAAACCAGGAATTTCCAATATATGAATTGGAATGGATTTGAATAGAAATCATCTCCGGAATATTTCGAAATTGGATTTCGTGACTATATGGATATTGTGGAGGAATTTGGAAGATAGATATATATCGTTATTCCTCATACGATATGTGTTGGTTCTAGAATTTGATATTGAATATAAGCCGATATAATTTCTGTTTAGAGCCTTATATTTAATGTCGAATTGGATTTTGGGTTTGTCATGAATAGTGTCTTAAATAACACTGTTCTTAAACCCTGTGTGAAAAGAATAAATCTTTTAATTAAGATTATTAGAGTTTCCAATTATATTTAGTAATTGGAATAAAATGGAATGTGAATTGGGTTTATTGTGAACTGTGTTTTTAATAACATTCGTTCTTTAACCCGATTAACAATGAAATGTGATTTGGAATTTATAAATCTTTTTAGTAAGATTTAGTGGAAATTTTCCAAAGTAAAGTTATCCACTTTAATATATTAAATTGGAATTGAATGGAACTCGATTTGGTAATAATCGAAGTGAGCTTCTGTGGCAGAAGACTGTTAATATATATGGAATTTAAAAGGCTTTGTCGTTATTCCATTTATATTATTAGTCGGATACGGAAATTGATATCGATTATATATTGATCTGTTTTCCGTGAAGATTCCATAATTAGTGGAATGTAATTTTGGGTTTATCGTGAACTATGTTTTAAATAACATTGGTTCTTTAACCCAGTTAAAGATAGGATTGCATGTCTAACATTGTATTTCGAATTGTATTGTTGATCTCTGTAAAATGTATATCTATTTGGTGGCGGAGAATTTATTCTCTTGCTTAACACCCTTCTTTGAGACGTACGGGCTTAGAGGTTATATATCGCAGAAATCAGTGGTACGGTGTAGATTGTCGATGCGACATGTTTGTGTTTTTGAAGTTAAATAATCATTAAATAATGATTGTTGGAAGATTAAAACTAAGTGGAGTTTTGATGAATCTTTAATTAGATTGAAATGTGAATGTGATAATTTAAATTATCAAATTTGGGAAATGATCGAGAATGAAGTACCAACAGTTTTACTCCAGGCGATAGTTAAATCTTTAATTAGATTTGAACGTGAAATGGTAATTAAATTTACTGATAACACCGTGGCGTTAGATAGGCAGTATTACCAAGTTTTCTCCATGGGATGAATAGGTTGGGATTGGGAAATAAAACAAATGATTTCTTCGGTAAGGTGCGCTAATCCCGACTAGTTTGGAAAACCTTAACTTGTTTTAACTTGTGAAAAAAAATATTTGAATACAAGAATTTGCTGGATTGGAATAAGGCGTATGTTGTGTTGTTATAGCACTTGATTATAATATACGTGAATTATTTGGAAAGGCCGGGGTTTATATCCATTCCGAATAATTGATTCGACGATAAGTCAACGATGAGGACGGTGGTTGAAGACCAGAATTCTTCACATCGCTTGGATGATTACTGATGTCTTGATTGAGCTGTACACCCAAGACAAGGTAATAAGTGGTGATCGTCCAGTTGTACTTGGATATCGACCGGATATGCGAGGTCCTCTCTCCTATATTGGACATATGGTACAATGAATAAGGTGCCTCCGATTTCGTTCAGACCCAGAACGAACTAGTAAATGGATGAGTGTATGACATTGAATTTTAATCTATGTTGGTTGATCTCTATTAAATATATATCTGTTTGGTGGCAGAGAATTTATTTTCTTGCTTAACACCCTTCTTTGAGACGTACAAGCTTAGAGGTTATATATCGATAGACATCAGTTGCATGGCGTGAATTGTCAGTGTGGCATGTAGAGATGCAGTGATCAAGGCTTCTGTTGAAAAGCAGAGTCTTGTGGTTGATGATCACAGCACGTCTTTAAATAGCATAACTTTGTGTATAACATTAATTCGCGAGCCTCACAGCTTGGTATGAGTCAAAAAGGGGATCGTGACTACAGGGAGAACACGATGTTTCTTTCTAGCTATAGGCGTTGTCATGGTATGGAGCCCAGACATTTATATTTTTACCTATGTGGATAATGGATTGCAAGGCGCCACAGATATATCGGTCACTACGGGGCCGATGGATAGGCCCGATAGGATTCGGAAACGTGTGCTTAGGAATAACTAATCCTCAAAAGTAAGAGAGGACCGGCCCTGAAGATCCAAGGTTGCTAAGGGTGCGAGCTGAGGCATTTGTTAGAGTGTCTCGAATGGTAAGGAGCCATCCCTGGCCTCGACTCATGACATAAATCCAATTTCCAATACGTGACATTTTGGTTTTGATTGTAGAGCCTAGTATGGCGACATGATATATGGTACCCATGTTGTCTATGATTGATACATTTATATTTGAAGTTGTTTTATACACTACGCACTTATAATAGTATCAAATGATTTTTGTTTTAAAAATACCAAGCATGTTTGGCTATTATAAGGTAAAACTTTATCCTCTGGCTTGCGTTGCATTGTGTGATAGGACCTGAGTCTTATAATAGCTTCATTTTGCCAAGAAGCATTGCGCTATTTGTTTTATGCACTGGTATTCTTGGGAGAAAACCCAATCCGTGTTATACGACATGGTCCCTTGATTTACTTTATTTTTAAAGTAAAGATTTAATAACTTTTTTAGTTCTCACACCAGTCCCATGACCGATCCGGAGTTTATTGTTTTAACCTAAACCCTGGGTGCCCCTATTTTCCACACGGGTAGCTTGTAGTTTTGGTTTTGCAGATTTCTATTTTCCAGGATCCTAGATTTACAGCTGGAGCTATATTCGGAAAGCTTTGTATCCGTGTATCTCTTTCAGTTGCGTTATGTATTATTTTTCTGCTGCTCTGTAATGTATTTTAATCTCTAATATTTTTCTTATGTATATTATTTATTCATACTTTGTTATATTATTGTACTCTGATGTAATTGTTGTAACAACAATGAAATGTTCTTTTGTTTATGTTTTGATTTGTCGTGTTCTCATTACAACCCGTGTTTTACGATCTCCTCGGAGGCTAGCAAATCCAGGTCGTAACAATCGTGGTATCAGAGCTTTGGTTTACAGAGCTTAAGAACAAGATACATTAGAACCAAACGAAAGAATTCATCAAAGATTGGGTTAGTAATATCCAATAGGAATGACTGGTTAGAGATGGGATCAGTAGTATCCTAGAATGAGTTTCAAAGAGCATTATTTTTAAAATAAAACTGAAATAAAATTTTGTTTTGAAAATTTAAAACTTATTATACGTATTTGAATATTTTATTTTAAATTAATTTTGGACAATCGAGTATATGAAGACTTTGCATATACGCCTTGTAAACGTGTTTACAAAGCATCAAATATACCGGATAGATATACAATCACACTCTAGTCGCCCAGGGATGATCTTGATGATGAGGCCTCATCATTAGAGTCTATGCTCGAGTTCCGAAAGTGGGATATTTGTATATTTCCAATTGACTGGTGTGAGAACCAAAACATAGATAGGGTATATTGTTTGGAATTGGCATCAAAATATGATTTTTGAGTATACATAAAAGTTATATGTTTGAAAAGCTAATCAATTTAGTTGATTGCTGGTTGTGTTGTTTGATTATTAGTTGAAAAAATAAAAATATTGGAATAATAAAACCAATAAGAGGATGAAAGGTAAATTTAGACAATGGAATCAAATATTGAACTGAATTGAAAATTGATTGGAATTGCATGCATATACATGTATATATAATGAAAATAGTTCATAGCATGGAAGCTAAGAAGAGGAATAAAATTGTATGCCCGACAAATAGGTACATGTTTACTGTATTTCTTGGGTTTTGATGTTTTTATGAGCCGATTAGCTACCCGCTTGGCTTTTTCTTTTCGATTGATGAGGGCCCTGTAAGGCAAATTGCGGTTTTAAAGGTCTCCCCGTACAAAGGAGGTTATGGCAAAAAAATTCGAAAATTTAGGGTGTTAGCCAAATTTTTGAGAAATTTGAAAATTCTTAGAAATTGAAAAGTTGAAGAATGAAAGCCAGAATGAAAGTTGAGTTGGTTAGTTAAACAACTTTCAGCTTCGTTCCTTTCCGAGGACAAAAAGATTTTAAGTGTGGGAGATTATAACAACATGGATTTTTAGGACCAATTTAAATTTTTTACTTTAGCTATTTTAATGGATTTTGGATGTTTAAAATGATTTACTTTAAATAATAACAATTAAAAATTTATTTAAATTGAAGTTAGAATGTATAAATTTATTTTACTTATAAAACGAGCTAGAAATGGCGCGGTAGTTTGAAAATTTGATTTCAAATTTCAAATGAATGTACAAGATTCAAAACAAATCAGATTTCAGTAAAACTAGAAACGTTGGAATCTTTACAATTATATCTTTTTAACGAATGTGAAAAATCCAGATTTTGTAACGAGAACCAAAAGTTATGTCCAGTTTAAAATTTGAAATAGTCGCTATGGAATTTATATATATTTTATATAATATATAGCTCTTAAAAATAACCATTTTGCAAACTACCTCCGTCTTTGACAAAACTACTTTTATTGGATCTGGAATGTCAAATTATTGCTATATTCCAATTTTCATAATTTTTGAAATTAATATGTGAGCGTAGTGAATTTAAATGCGTTTGGTACTTTCAATTTGAATTTAATCGACTGAAAAGTGACCGTTTTCAAATGGTCTCCAAATTTGATGAAATTAGTTTTGTTAGGACCGTATCGTCAAAACATAGCTAGAGTATTTTTCAGGAATTTTCGAAGTCAGTATGTGACCTCGGTAAATTAAAATGTATGTTCAAAATTTAATATAAAGATATATTTTTTAGTTTGAAGAAAAACTGAGCGAAACAATCGAATTGCCATACCGGACATATCCCGTTGTGCTCGGAATGAGGGTAATTAGCTTGGGGCGACAATCGTTAGGCTCGATTTGGAGTTCGAATTAAAAAGCAACTTTTTGGAATTTAATTAAATAATATATATATATATATATAAAAGTTAACCCCTCTTTCCTCCTTCACCATCGTTCAAAACATGATTTGGAAAAAAAAACATCCGCCACTCGATCCCGTCGCACCCCCTCCGCCGCCGAACGTCGCTTCCCCCCTCCCAGGCCGCCGCCGCACCCTCCCTCTCCTCCTCTCTCCATTCAAAGCCCTAACCCCGTTTCTGCCCATAAACCCACGAATTCAGACCGCCGCCACCCTTGGGCCTGCCTCCACCAACCGCGTATCCCACTGGCCGCTCATCCCACTCCCCTTTCCAAACGTGGGCCCTTTTTTTTTATTAAAAATCAAATTTTTATATTTTTTAGTTTTGCAAAAACACCCCTGAACTGTTTTAACCAATATCTTCCAAACCGAGTCCCTATGGCCAAAATCCCACAACGCCAAAATCGAAGAGCACGATTTTCTCTTCTATTTGGCTATATGAAAACCATATTTTGGATTGCGGAGTTGATCAGAAAACGCGTCCAAAGTCAACTGTCCAAATTGTGTCTTTTGGCGATTTATGGCGAAATGGACCAATTTCGGAAGAAAAGTCACTAGGCGAAAGTTGTCCATAATGGTGCATTTAAGCTAGATAAAAGGACGGCGTGAAGATTGGAGCTCGTTTGCAAATTCTGGAACCAAAACAGCAAATTAGAACATCAGAAAAGCACGGCGGAGTGGATCCCAATGTGAGAACTCCTTCCCACTTAATTTATTTTACAGTTAAATTTTTTTAGCTTGTAGACGAGGCTTAGAAGCCCCCGACACTATTTGTTGTACAAACCATGATTGTTTGTTTGGGTTGTATTGTGGAAGTTTGGTTGTGTTGAAAATTGATTGTATTGTGGTTTGGTTGATTGGATTGAATATTTTGTATGGCGCGAGCCAGTATCAAGAGAGGGGTAATTCTAGACATTACTCCAGTTTTAATATCGCACCGTTGTAATGCCGAAATTTTCTGAAATAAATATTTATTCATCAAAATATAATTTTTTAATGTGTATAGGAACTATATAAAATATTCATGCATTGAATAAAATGTTTGAACAATAAAAATATTATTTTTATTGAATGTATGAACTATTAAAAATAGTCAAGTGTTGAAATAAATATTCTATCGTTAAAAGTATAATATTTAACGTGTATATGAACGACATAAAATTCTCTTGAAACGAAAATAAATATTCAATTTACAAATCGGACGATTTGTTTACCCATTTATCTGATATTGATTGGGACGATAAATTTTACACATCGCCCAACTGCACAAATAATATTCAGTATTTGTTGGTTGAAACCCCACACGGGTATTGGGATGATATTTGGCGTACACTAATCACAATTTTTAGTTGTATGTCAATCGATTGGTTGACAGACTTTAGTAAGCGTTAATTATTTATATTTAATGCTTATGCAGTTGTGTAATGCACTCTGGATGATGGTTGACTATGTACAATTATTGTTGTGTACATGTGTGTATGAAATCCATATAAATAACATTATATGGTAATTGACTGTGCCTGATTCCAATTCAGAAAGAACGAATATTTTGAAATAACGAATATTTTAAAATAATATTTAGTAAAGGATTAAAATGTGAATTTGATGCCCGATTTTGGATGGACATGAAAATATTGAATTGTGTGAAGCCATGTTGATTAATTATGCGCCATTTTGACGCGAACGATATTTATATTGATTTTATTCATTTTTATAATGAATACCAAAAAGGAAATAATTTCAAAATTAGATATTTTGAAAATATTATCATTTAAATATTGTAATGATAAGGAGTATTCAATTTTGATTTAAAATTGAAATGAAAGTGGGAATCGTTTTAAAACGAATTTATAAAATATTTATCAAATATGTTTTAAATGGAAATCGATGAAATATATATTATATATATTTAATGGCCTGAATAGAACGCGCCGCGCCGCGACCGTTTGCTAATTTCGACCATTGACTTCGAATTGACATTATGGGAGATCCAACCGTCAGATTCTCCAAAAACTAGAACCGTTGGGTTCGTATCGAAAAGAGCTTTCAATTAATATAAGAGATTTGAAATCTAATGGTGTAATTTGGAATTATGTCCAAATCAAATTTGGAAAAGGTCGCTATAAATGCAGTTCGATGACCGTTTATGGAAAACGACTGAAAGGGCCTTAATAAAATTATTAAAAATATTAATAATTTGTATAAAATCATAATAAATGATTTGGGATGAAAATTCCATATTTGACAAGATAAAGATATATTTTTATCAAAATGAACTAGTTATTAACTAGATTTGAAATCCAATCATTTCTAAATAAATAAATTGGATATATAAAGTGTTTTAATAAAACCAGGAATTTCCAATATATGAATTGGAATGGATTTGAATAGAAATCATCTTCGAAATATTTCGATATTGGATTCCGTGACTATACGGGTATTGAGGAGGAATATGGAAGACAGATATATATCGTTATTCCCCATACGATATGTGTTGGTTTCAGAATTTGATATTGAATATAAGCCGATATAATTTCTATTTAGAGCCTTATATTTAATGTCGAACTGGATTTTGGGTTGAATGGTGTCTTAAATAACACTGTTCTTAAACCCCGTGTGAAAAGAATATATCTTTTTATTAAGAATATTTGAGTTTCCAATTATATTTAGTAATTGGAATAAAATGGAATGTGAATTGGGTTTATTGTGAACTGTGTTTTTAATAACATTCATTCTTTAACCCGATTAATAGTGAAATGTGATTTGGAATTTATAAATCTTTTTATTAAGATTTAATGGAAATTTTCGAAAGTAAAGTTTTCCAATTTAATATATTAAATTGGAATTGAATCGAATTCGATTTGATAATAATCGAAGTGAGCTTCTGTGGAGGAAGACTGTTAATATATATGGAATTTAAGAGACTTTGTCGTTATTCCATTTGTATTATTAATCGGATACGGAAATTGATATCGATTATATATTGATCTGTTTTCTGTGAAGATTCCATAATTAGTGGAATGTGATTTTGGGTTTATCATGAATTGTGTTTTAAATGACATTGGTTCTTTAACCCAATTAAAGACGAGATTACATGTCTAACATTGTATTTCGAATTGTATTGTTGATCTCTGCAAAATATATATCTGGTTGGTGGTGGAGAATTTATTCCCTTGCTTAACACCCTTCTTTGAGACGTACGAGCTTGGAGGTTATATACCGCAGAAATCAGTGGTACGGTTTAGATGGTCGATGCGACATGTTTTTATTTTCAAAGTTAAATAATCATTAAATAATGATTGTTGGAAGATTAAAACTAAATGGAGTTTTAATGAATCTTTAATTAGATTGAAATGCGAATGTGATAATTTAAATTATCAAATTTGGGAAATGATCGAGAATGGAGTACCAACAGTTTTACTCCAGGCGATAGTTAAATCTTTAATTAGATTTGAACATGAAATGGTAATTAAATTTACCGATAACACTGTGGTGTTAGATAGGGAGTATTACCAGTTTTTGTCCATGGGATGAATAGGTTGGGATTGGGAAATAAAACAAACGATTACCTCGGTAAGGTGCGCTAATCCCGGCTAGTTTAGAAAACCTTAAATTGGTTTAAATTGTGAAAAGAATATTTGAATAAATGAATATTCTGGATTGGAATGAGGCATATGATGTGTTGTTATAACAACTTGATTATAAGATACGTGAATTATTCGGAAAGGCCGGGTTTATACCCATTCTGAATAATTAATTCAACGATAAGTCGACGATGAAGACGATGGTTGAAGACCGGAGTTCTTCACATCGTTTGGATGATTACTGATGTCTTGATTGGGCTATATACCCAAGACAAGGTAATAAGTAGTGATCGTCCATACATACTTGGAGATCAACCGGATATGCGAGGACCTCTCTCCTTTATTGGACATATGGGACGAGGAATAAGATACCTTTGGTTTCATTCAGACCCAGAACGAACTAGTAAATGGATGTGCGTTTGACATTAGATTTTATTCTGTGTTTATTGATCTCTATTAAATATATGGCGGATAATTTATTCTCTTGCTTAACACCCTTCTCCGAGACATACTAGCTTAGAGGTTATATATCGATAGACATCAGTTGCATGGCGTGAATTGTCAGTGTGGCATGCAGAGATGCAGTGTAACACCCCACACCCGCTAAGGTCACTCACTAAGGGAATGCCTTAGCTTCGGTGGAGTATTTAAGTGAATATAGAACTGAAAAATTACAACAAGACAGATATAAGTGATACTTGGAATTTAAAACATCATTTCATTGCAGCAGAAGGTAAACATGTTTGGTTACATATCAAAAACCCACAAGAGTCAAGTACAAAATATCCATCTCGTTAAAACATAAGTACATAATCCCACTACATACTAATAGCCATAATAGAAAAGATAACCGAGCTTTTCTTCAAGAGTCCAAGCTCCAAAAGATAGATAAAGCAATCTGATCAAAGCCCACTAGTGCTAGGCCCACTCTGAGAACCTGAGGGTTGGGAAACAGATAAAAACAACGGGGTCAGACATAAGTCTGAATGAGCCCTATAACCTTAACAATACAATCATTAAAGTAATTAGGGTATGATATAAACCTGGTACGGTACGACTGGGGATAAATGACTACACTAAGTAGCCAACTAGACTTAGGATAAAATAAGATAACGGTAAAGACGCGCCTATCCACCTAAGGATAAATACTACACTGCACCACCCCAGATCTACCCACCCAAGGGTAATTCCTACACTGCACCACACCAGTTCTACCCACCCAAGGGTAATTCCTACTTAAAGGTTGATCCCACTAAGTGTACTTAGTAATTTTTAATAGTAGTTTAGCGTACCCCTAGCTGACTACATAGGTGCCGTCTACCCCTATCTCCACTAGGTGTACCCACAACTTAGTAATTTTATTAGTAGTCTCGTGTACCCCTAGCTGACTACATAGGTGCTATCTGCCCCTATCTCCACTAGTGTACCCACTACTCCCATTCGATCGGCTCCCTAACGTAGATACCCGTGCAGGCCCCACAGTGGGGTGTATCACTCCCCAAAGTGGCAACCCGATACAATCAATGGTGCACGGCTTATACCTACACGATGCAACAACGTCTTACCTACCAGCCCGGGTCCACACACGCATATGAAACCCGTTGGACTTGCGTTGCCACCGCTAACCCGCTTTGGCCTCTTATAGTCAAGCCCAGTACGCGTGTCCCGTCCTCGACATGGGTCGAGCCCAATAAGATACATATGGGTTACTGGTTGAAATGGGCCCCCACAAGCTACTACTTAAGCTTGTCATTTTATCTAGTGCATCCCACTTAACCCCTTTTTCATAATCATGCCCACTTACATGTTAAGGTTTGGTTAAGTCATCTAATCATATTTCAATTGCCACTCAAGGCACCCACTAGATTTCTACATGCCACCCAAGGCACCCACTTGATTTCCACATGCCACCCAAGGCACCCACTTAACCCTTTAATCATGTTTAGTTACATGTTCCACTTTGGTTAAGTATTCTAGTCGTATTCTCTATTGCCACCCAAGGCAACCCACTAGATTTTTCCATATACCACCCAAGGCACCCACTTAACCCTTTAATCATGTTTAATTACATGTCCCACTTTGGTTAAGTATTCTAATCTTATCTTCTATTGCCACTCAAGGCAACCACTAGATTTCCTCATGCCACCCAAGGCACCAACTTAACCCTTTAATCATGTTTAGTTACATGTTCCACTTTGGTTAAGTATTCTAATCGTATTTTCTATTGCCACCCAAGGCAACTCACTAGATTTTCTCATGCCACCCAAGACACTTACTTAATTTCCACATGCCACCCAAGGCACCCACTTAACCCTTCATGCCTCACTACATGCTTATCTGATTAAGTGTTTCTTAATTGATTAAGAACGTAACCGTTGTAAAGACCTCTCACATTAGACTATCTTTTATGGCAGCTGGATTTGCCGGTTGGGTCCGGGCAGCCTTACGCCATAACCGAGTCTAACCTCGTGTCTATACACTTGTCACGTATTTAGTTTGTGCCTAAGACCTCTCACATTGGGCCAATCATTTGTAGCCGCTGGATATGCCGGTCGGTTCCGGGCAGTCTTATGCTACAAAAGGGTCCAATCTCCTGTCTTAGTCGATTAATTACACCTAATTAATCACCCCCATAATTTGTATTAATTATCCCTAATTAATTACAAATTTAACGATGTACATAATTGACTCAATTATGTCCATCCACTTTATGGTATGCATAACCATACCAACTTCACACCATTTCATTAACATGTATATTAACCCCATCGTTCCCCACGTAATTCGCGAACATGACATAAAAGGGAAGATTCATCACAAATACAATGGGTTCAACTTGCATAACATCAACATGGGTTTAAAGGTGTCAACATGCATATAGCATCAACCCAACTAGCATAAATAATCAACCCAAACTTGCATGGATCACATATGTCATAAGGAGGTTAACTTGCATAGGTTATTTATGTCATACAAAAAGGGGTAAACTTGCATATGTATGTATGACATACAAAGGGGTTAACTTGCATATGTATGCATATCATACAAAGGTGTAAACTTGCACATGTTACTTGCATATAATCAAACACCATACGTGCATAACATGTCATATATGAACTTGCATATAATCATACACCAAACTTGCATAACATATCATGTATGAACTAGCATATAATCATACACCAAACATGCATAACATATCATGTATGAACTAGCATATAATCATACACCAAACTTGCATAACATATCATGTATGAACTAGCATATAATCATACACCAAACTTGCCTATCATGGTGTCATAATGGATCAATGTTTCTCATATGACTTGCATAACTTCATGAACATATATCATATGACTTGCATAACTTGCATAACACCACAAACACATAGCATATGACTTGCATAACTTGCATAACATCATAATCACATAGCATATGACTTGCATAACTTGCATAACATCATGAACATGTATCATATGACTTGCATAACTTGCATAACTTCATGAACATATAGCACATAACTTGCATAACTTGCATAACATCACAAACACATAGCATATGATAACATAATCTTGCATTGATCCACATTCATAGCCATAAGCTCATTATATCCTATCATAATCATTTCAACAATTGGTTATTAAGGCTATAGAAAACTCACAACTTGTTGATTAGCACTCCTAAGAAGAAGATTAAGTTGCTAGAGTTGATTAGAGATTGATTTTGAGAAGCCATCTTCCTCTTTAGATTGATGGAGGCTCCTTCAAGTTGCATTTTGACGGCATAACGGTGTTGTAACTATTTTTAGTATGAATTAGGATAGTCTTAGGGTGTATTTATAGATTAGTTAGGCGTTTTAGGCCATTAGATTAACCCTAAATTAGATTAGAGCCGTCAGATCACGTCCTAGCCACTAAAACACAGCCCAAAAGACAAGCTGGTGCACCCAGGTCACCTGGGCTCGACCAGGGAGGTCGACCCCCAGGTCGACCCTAGGGTCGACTCCCCAGTCGACCTGGTGGGCAGGTCGACTCCCCAGTCGACCCCCAGGTCGACCCCCTGGGTCTGGCGGGATTTTTCCCGCCACTTCTGAAAATTGAAATTCTTGTTTTTAAATCTGTTTTTAAATTTCTGAAAACTTCTTTAGGCCTTATCTGGGTCATACGGACTCCGATTTTCGAAAACTCGGACTCTATTTCGCGTATTTTTCCGAGACGAACGCAATGGCCTAGCCCATTTCCCCTGATTCAGATTTTTAAATTTAATTCTGCCCTGTTTTATACTATAGCAAGTTATTCAACATACGGGGTGTTACATGCAGTGATCAAGGCTTCTGTTGAAAAGCATAGTCTTGTCGTTGATGATCAAAGCACAGATCTAAATAGCATATATTTGTTATAGCGTTAATTCGTGAGCCTCACACCTCGATATGAGTCAAAAACGGGATCGTGACTACAGGGAGTGCACGACGTTTCTTTCTAGCTATGGGTGTTGTCATGGTATGGAGCCTAGACATTTATATTTTTACCTATGTGAATGATGGATTGCGAGGTGTCTCAGATATATCGGTCATTACGGGGCCGATGGATAGGTTCAATAGGACTGGGAAACGTGTGTACAAGAATAACTAATACTCAAAAGTAAGAGAGGACCAACCCTGAACATCCAAGGTTGCTAAGGGTGCGACCTGAGGCATTTGTTAGAGTGTCTCGAACGGTGAGGAGCCATCCCTGGCCTCGACTCATGATGTAAATCCAATTTCCAATATGTGACATTTCGGTTTTGATTGTAGAACCTAGTATGGCGGCATGATATATGGTACACATGTCGTCTATGATCGATACATTTATATTTGAAGTTGTTTTGTAACACCCCGTAATTTTATAACATTTAAATTCACAAATTAAAGTATACTTAATTTTTAGAAAAGAATTAAGTGAAATGGGTTGCGCAGAGAAATATATATATTGATATATATATATATATATATAAATAAAAAAATAAAAAAATATGCAAAAAAGTTCAAAACAACGAATTGGGAGGGGAAATAACCGAACCGGCCCATTTTTGAGGTCGACCCGAGCCTTGCTGGGTCGACTAGGGGTTAATCCAGGGTGATTGGCTGTCAACCCGTGGGCCGATTCGCTCAAATGCAGATTTTGCATTTGGTTGGTTCTCATGGTTCAAGGTTAATCTAATGGTCCTAAATAACTTCCTTCACCTATAAATACATCCTAATGCTAACCCTAAATCTAATTAAAATAGAATAGTTACCGTCATACCATCGCCATGGAAATCAATGGAGCCGCCGCCAACTAAGAAAGAAGAAAAGCAAATTCAATTCTAATTCTCTCAACCCTAAAGCAAAGCAAAACTCTCTCTTTTCTTCTCTAAATTGTGAGTATGATGATCTTAACAAGATTATTATCATTTTAATTAGGTGTAGTTATGAATGGATTATGAGTAGATGATGATATCTTATATGTTGTAAATCATGCTATGATGATGTTATGTATGTTGAAAGTTTCTATGCTAAGTTGTGATGAATCATACATGTTAAAAAGGCCATGATGTTACCATCTATGCTAGTTAGTTCATATTAATTAAATCATCATGTTTGGGTTATGTTGATCTATATGACAAGTCATATATGCAAGTTAGATTGATTAGAAAGGATATGAACATATACCAAGACATCTATTATGACATCTAGAATTATGTTATGACATATGTGATATCCTATGCTAGTTCACACCATCATTATGTTGCCTAAAAACCCCATATGCAAGTTTATGTATAGATTTGGGCTATGATCATATCATGTAAATTGAGACATTTAACAAGTTGGCACCTTTTGATCCTTAACATGTGTAGTTTATGCAAGTTTCACCCCTATTATCATTAGATTTATTTTAATTGTCTATATGTTGTGATAATTTATCTTTGTGCTAGGTGTTAGACTATACAAGTCTAGCCTATATTATGCGTTGAATAAGCGAACATATAAACGTGGGGTAGGGGTAATATTAAGGATTTAATATTAAAAAGTTGGGGTGCAATTGATATGATTTTGCATGCCATAAGTGGATGGCCATAATTAAGTCAATTATGGACATCATTAAAAATTGACTTAATTAATAATTAGAATAGGGAATTATTAAAACTGAGTGTTAATCAATGCTTAGGACACGAGGTTGGACTCGTTTGTGACGTAAACCTGCTCGGACCCGCCCGACAAATCCATTGGTCACAAATGTCAGCCCAATGTGAGAGGTCCTAGGCCTAAACTAAATCATAACGGTTGTAAAGACACGAGGTTAGACTCTTTTATGGTGTAAGACAGCCCGGACCCGCCCGGCAAATCCAGCTGCCATAAATGCCAGTCTAATGTGAGAGGTCTTTATGAGGTTATGGCCTGAATGAATTAAGAAATACTTAACCAGATAAACATGTAAGGTGGGACATGGGGGTTAAGTAGGTGCCTTGGGTGGCATGAGGAATCTAGGGGGTGCCCTTAGTGGCATGTGAAATACGATTAGTAAGACTTAACCAAACACACATGTAAATGAACATGACTAAGAAGGTTAAGTGGGATATACTAGTGATAAGCTTAGGTGGGTAGCTTGTGGGGGCCCATTTCGACCAGTATCCCAAATGTATCTTTGTGGGCTCGACCCAAGTCAAGGACGGGACACGCATGCTGGGTTTGACTATAAGAGGCCAAAACGGGGAGCAGTGGCAACGCAAGTCCAACGGGTTTCGTATGCGTGTGTGGACCCGGGCTGGTAGGTAAGACGTTGTTGCATCGTGTAGGTATAAGCCGTGCATTCTCAAGTTGTATCGGGTTGCCACTTTAGGGGAGTGATACACCCCACTGTAGGGCCAGCACGGGTATCTACGAGTAGGGAGCCGATCGAAAGTGGGTAGTGGGGTACACCTAGTGGAGATAGGGGCAGACGACACCTATGTAGTCAGGTAGGGGTACGTAAGGCTATTTATAAAGTTTTTGTGTAAAGCAAGTGGGATCAAACAATAGGCAGACTGGTGTGGTGCAGTATAATAATGTGCGGTGCAGTGTAGTAATCATTCGTTAGTAATTAGGTGTGCCTTTACCGTTATCTTTAACGTTATCTTAAACGCTATCTTTATCTTCCTAGGAGTTCATAGACATTTACTTGTCTTCCAGCTTATGCCTTAGTCTAGTTATTTTGATAATAGTATTGTTAGAATTATCATACTCGCAAGACTTTATGTCTGACCCCCTCTATTTCTATCCTTTTTCCCCCTCCAGGTCCTCAGGTTGGGCCCAGCTCTAGGGGAGTTTGATTGAATTGCTTCATCTCTCTTTGGAAAGCTTGGACCGTTGAAGTAAAGTCCAGCTTGTTATCTTTTTAATGGCTATTTATGTAATGGGATTATGTATTTTGTTTTTATGAAGATGGATATTGTACTTGGTTTTATGATGTAACAAACATGTTTAATTTCCGCTGCAATAAAATGAAGTTTTAGATTTCCAGGTACTATTTATTATCTGTCTTGTTGTAATTTTTCTGTTCTATATTCACTTATAACCTCCCTGGAAGTTAATGCATTCCCTTTGTGAGTGACATTAATGGACTTGGGGTATTACACGTTGTATTAGAGCTTAAGGTTACCGGAACAGATAAAAATACTTTAGAAAAATAGTTATTTTTGGAAGAAGTATTTTCAAAAACATGTTTTAATGAGAAATTTAAAGAGAAAAGTTTTTAAGAAAAACATAATCCCCAATAGCCACATATCTTTATCTAAATCTCCATTTTGAATCTTTCCTTTTTCGTTTTAGCATAGCTGAAGATCTTAATCTGCCCGACGGTGTAATGATACCAGGATGGTATAGGAGGTTGTTAGAGGCTAGGGCCGCTGCGGGTCCAGCCAATGTTCCTCCACCACCAGTTGCACCCGTCCCTCCTCCTCCTCCTCGCGTAGATACTTTTGCAAAGACGTGCAAGGAATTCAAGGCTATGGGTGGAAAACCATTTCAAGGGTCAGAAACGTTTGTAGAAGCTAGAGATTGGCTTAAGGAGGTGGAAGAATTGCTAGAAATCTTTGAAGTAGAAGAAGGGAAGAGAGTTCGTTTAGCAGCTTGGTTGATGAAGGGAGAGGCCTCGTTTTGGTGGGAGGTCACTAATGGGGAGCGTCCTGTTGACTCTTGGGCGGATTTCAGACGTAGGTTCGAGGCGAAGTTTCTCTCAAGGGCGGAAGAAAATTTATATATGGAAAGGTTCTTGACATTGAAGCAAGGAAGCTCATCAGTGAAAGAATATGTCAATAAATTTAATCAGTTAGCAAGGTTTGGCTTGGACTTAGTGAACACGCCGGAGAAGAAGGCGCTGAGGTTCGTGAATGGCTTGAATGAACCATTGCAAGGGTTGGCTATGACCCACATCCCAATGGGGGCCACCTTTGAGAAGTTAGTAGAAATGGCGCTCATGCATGAGGAGAAAAGCGCTAAAGCTGATAAGGCACCCGAGAAGAAGGGGGATCAGAAGAAACCACAACAGCAAAACAAGAAGGGTGGAAAAGACAATAACGGCAAGGGAAAGAAGAAATGTTTTAACTGTGGGACCCCAGGCCATCTCAGCAAGGATTGCCGAAAGAAAAAGAAGACAGGCTGTTTTCATTGTGGCGATGCGGGACATTTAGTGAAGGACTGCCCAAAGAAGGGGCAGAGGGCAGGAGCTACCTCGAGAGGACAGGTGCAGGTTCTTATGGCACCAGGGCAGGCTAGGGGACAAGTTCAGGCTCTCGCGGTCCCACCGCTGCAAGAACGAGGTAGAACCATTTCTGTTGAAAGCTTAGTTTTTCTGTTTGATAATCCTGTCCGTACCTTATTCGATTCAGGCGCATCACATTCGTTTATCTCTACATCATTTGTTGAATCACTGCACTTAAACACCAGTTTAGTAGAGGATCCCTTAGTTGTATCGAATCCAATTGGGGGATCAGCTTATTTGTCTATGATGTGTTTGGATTTGAAAATTTCCATACCTAGCGTTGAATTTAGATGTGATGCTTATGTGTTGGGCTTCACGGGCTATGGGCTAATTTTAGGAATGGATTGGTTATCCAGAAATAGGGTCGTTCTTGATTGTGAAAGGAGAGTAGTTAGGCTCGTGACTCGCCTTGGCAACACTCTCGAAATCTTCTGTAATCCCATAAATTCGGTTATGCTAAGTTATCTAGAATCGCTTGACGCGTCTGAGGAAAATCTACGATCTGTTAGAGTGGCCTGAGAATATTTGGACGTGTTTGAGGAGGTGAAGGGCTTGCCTCCGAAGCGGGAGATATATTTTCGAATATATCTTGTGGATAATGCGAAACCAGTATCTTTGCCGGTACGCCACATGGCTCCACGTGAAAGGAGGGAACTCAATAAGCAAGTGAAGGAGTTGCTTAAGAAGGGGTTCATAAGACGAAGTATATCAGAGTGGGGTGCTCCAGTAGTATTTGCCACGAAGGCGGATGGGTCCCTTAGACTTTGTGTGGACTATAGAGAACTTAATAAACTTACTAAGAAGAACAGACACCCACTGCCGAGGATTGACGATCTCTTCGATCAGTTAATTGGCGCCTCAGTGTTTTCGCAGTTGGACTTAGCCACTGGGTTCCATCAATTGAGAGTGGCTGAGGATAGCATAGACAAGACTGCCTGTGACGACAAAGAATCTCGCTCGGTCCGAACCAGTCGCTAAAACCGATCCAGGCCGTTCGAAACGCCCTATCGTTGAGAACAGGACAAATCAGAAACCATACAGAAGAACATTTCATTGTATATGACCACAATGCATCAGATTACAAGAATATACAGAGTATAAATGAATATTACACAGAAATATCAGAGATTTAAATTACATTTAAATACATAGCAGCGGAAAATAATACAATACACAACTAGAAGAAGATATACGGATACAAAGCTTTCCGGATATCATTCCAGCTGTAAACCAGGATCCTGTGAATATAAATCTGCAAAACCAAAACTACTAGCTGCCCGTGTCGAAAATAAGGGCACCCAGAGTTTAGGTTAAAACAATAAACTCCAGGTCAGTCATGTGACTGGTGTGAGGACTAAAACAGTTATTAATCTTTATTTGAAATCATTAGGTAAATCAAGGGACCACGCCGTATAACACGGAACGGGTTTCCTCCCAAGAATACCAGTGCATAAAACAAACAGCGCAATGCTAAATAAAGAAAAATGAAGCTGTTATAAGACCCAGGTCCCATCACACAATGCAACGCAGTCGAGGATAGGGTTTTCCCTTATAACAGCCAAAGAATGCTTGATACGTTTTAAAACAAATCATTTGATACTATTATAAGTGTATAAAACAACTTCAAATCATAAGTATCAATCATAGGCGGCATAAGCGCCCCATCCCACTATGTCGCCATATATAGGATTACAATTAAAACCGCAAATGTCACGTATTTGGAAATTGGATTTCCGTCTATGAACCGAGGCAAAAGATAGTCCTCAACCGATTCGAGACGCTCTAGCCCGCCCCTCAGGAACAGCCGCAACTGCCCCTTGGATCGTCAGGGCCGGTCCACACGGAGTGGATTATTATGCCTGAACAATACGTCTCCCCACCCTATGGGGTGTAAGTCTGGTCCGTCAGCCGACCAGAATGCATTCGGCCGAAACCGATATAACCGAGGCGCCTCGCAACAGCAACAACCACATAAGTCAAACTCGTCAGGGCGTGTAAAACCACTGACGCCACTTCTAGCTAGAAAGAAACGCAAGTCCTCCCTGAGGTCCGTCTCCCGTTTTTGGTTCATACCTGGTGTGAAACACGCGAGGTAAACGTTACACAAAGCTACGCCACAAAGGCCGTGCTTTGATCATCACCACAAGACTTTGCTTTTCAACAGAAGCCTTGATCATTTGCATCTTAGCATGCCACACAGGCAAACCATCCTATGCAACCGATATCAGTCACACAGAATGAAATCCGATGTCAGACACACAGTCCATTTACAAGTCCGTTCTGGGTCTGAACGAAACCGGAGGCACCTAGTACCCCGCATATCCATCGATCTCCAAGTACGTCTGGACGATCACTAACTGTTTCCATCTTCTTGGGTGTACAGCCCAATCAAGATCATCAGTTATCACCCAAACGACGTGAAGACCTCCGGTCTTCTACCATCGTCTTCATCTTCGACTTATCGTCGTATCAGTTATTCAGAATGGGATGAACCCGGTCTTTCCGAATAACTCGCGTATATTTTAAATAAGTGTTACACAAACACAACATACGCCTCATTCCAATTCATTAGTCACTAACCGTAAATTAATCAAGAGAATAATTCCCCAAATATTAACCCCGAAGGCCGAAACCAACATCAGATCAATACCCAGAAAACCATTCTGCTTGGCCAACCGACAGTTAGTTTCTAAATTTTACATTCAAATCTAATTAAAGATTTAACTATCGCCTGGAGCAAAACTGGTGATACTCCATTCTCGATCTTTTCAATCTAATTAAAGATTCATTAAAACTCCACTTAGTTTTAATCTGTGACTGGGTTAAAGAATCAGTGTCATCTAAAAACACGGTTCGCGATAAACCCGAAGTCACATTCCATTAATTATCGGGTTAAAGAACGAGTGTTATTTAAAAACACTGTTCACGATAAACCCAAAAATCATTCCATTAATTATCGGGTTAAAGAACGAGTGTTATTTAAAACACTGTTCGCGATAAACCCAAAAATCAATATCAATTCAATTCCAATTAAATATCATTTAATTGGTACACTTCATTAAATCTAAATAAAAAGATTTAATCTTTTCTCAACTGGGTCCAAGAACAGTGTTAGTGAAGACACCATTCACGACAAACCCAAATCACATTCATTAATTATCGGGTTAAAGAACAAGTGTTATTTAAAACACTGTTCGCGATAAACCCAAAAATCAATATCAATTCAATTTCAATTAAATATTATTTAATTTGTACACTTCATTAAATCTAAATAAAAAGATTTAATCTTTTCTCAACTGGGTCCAAGAACAGTGTTAGTGAAGACACCATTCACGACAAACCCAAATCACATTCATTAATTATCGGGTTAAAGAACAAGTGTTATTTAAAACACTGTTCACGATAAACCCAAAAATCAATATCAATTCAATTCCAATTAAATATTATTTAATTGGTACACTTCATTAAATCTAAATAAAAAGATTTAATCATTTCTCAACTGGGTTCAAGAACGGTGTTAGTGAAGACACCATTCACGACAAACCCAAATCACATTTGATATTAAATACAAGGCTCTGAATAGAAAATATATCGGCCTATATTCAATATCAAATTCTACGATTAACAAATGTCGTATTGGAAATAACGATATAAAAATATATCTTTCAAATTTCCATAACAACACCTGTAATATCACGAATTCCAACTTCGAAATATTCCGAAGACAATTTCGATTCAAATCCACTCCAATGCAATCATTAGAAATTTTGGTTATTTTCAAAACCATTTCAAATTCAATTTATTTATTTAAAAATAAATAGAATTATAATTCTAGTTCAAAACTAGTTCATTTCGATAAAAAAACTATTTTTATCTTTTCAAATATGGAGTTTTTCATCCCAAACTTTCACAAATCATTTCTTATGATTTTACACAAATTATTACTATTTTTAATAATTTTATCAAGGCCCGTACAGTCGATTTCCACCAATGGCCATCGAACTGCACTTACAGCGACCTTTTTCCAATTTGATTTGGACATAATTCCAAATCCAACCGTTAGATTTCTAATTTATCACATTCGTTAGAAAGCTCTTTTCGATACGAACCCAACGGTTCCGGTTTTAGGAGAATCCGACGGTCGGATCTCCCGCAATGTCCGTTTGAAATAAATGGTCGAAATTCACGAACTGCCGCGGCGCGGCGCGTTCTATTCAGGCCATTATATTATATATATAATATATATAATATATACTTCGTCGATTTCTATTTAAAACGAATTATATAAATAGTTTTAAATTCGTTTCAAATTCTATTTCAACTTCTATTTCAATTCAAAGCAAAATTGAATTCTTCTTTATAAATTCGTTTTAAAATTCATTTCTATTCAATTCGAATTTCAATTCAATTTGAATTCATTTCAATTCGCTTTCAATTCCATTTGAATTCGTTTTCAATTCAATTCATTTCGAAATCGTTTTCAATTCAATTCATTTCGAAATCGTTTTCAATTCAATTCATTTCGAATTCGTTTTCAATTCAATTCATTTCGAATTCGTTTTCAATTCAATTCATTTCGAAATCGTTTTCAATTCAATTCATTTCGAATTCGTTTTCAATTCAATTCATTTCGAAATCGTTTTCAATTCAATTCATTTCGAAATCGTTTTCAATTCAATTCATTTCGAAATCGTTTTCAATTCATTTTGAATTCAATAAAATCGATATAAATATCGTTCACGTCAAAATGGCGTCAATCTAATCAACACGGTTTCATATATTGATATTTTCAAATATTCCATTTCGAATATTTCTATTTCAAATATTTCTATTTTAAAACTGGAATGAGGCCCAATCACTTACCATATAAAGTTAATTATATGGATTTTCATACAACACATGTATAATAGCATTGAAAAATAATCAACCATCAACCAAAGTGCACTACACTGTATAAGCATCAAATATAGATATCTAACGCTTATAACAGCCTGTCAATCAATCGATCGACATATTTAATCAATCAGGATGAGTGAACTTCAAATTTCATCCCAACACCCGTGTGGGGTTTCAAACAATCAAACAACTATTTTATTCGTGCAGTTGGGCGATGTGTAAAATTTATCGTCCCAATCTATGTCATTCAAATAGATGTACAAAAACAAACCCTCCGGTTTGCAAATGAATATTTTATTTTGTTCACTTCACTATTTTCATATTCACGTTAAAAATTATATTTTTAACGATAAAACATTTTATTTCAACATATGAATTTCTATTCAGTTCATTTTTTTTTTAAATAAAATGATATTTTTATTCTTCTAACATATTTTAGAAAATTTCGGCGGCATAACGGCACGATACTAGAAACGGGACAAGGCCTAGCCTTATCCCCGGTCTAGTGAAGGCCCACGCCATTCACACATCAATCAAATCACTTTCGTTATGCAAACCACAAAATTTGGAGTAAGAGTCTAACCTAGTCTTACTCCTTCGCCTTATAACGGCGCACGTCTAATCCTAACCAATTTATCGATTCGATTTTTTTTTCACACCACAAACCACATTCAAACCAATATCTCAATCAATCACCAAACATCCAAACAAACAAGTCCATGGTATGTGGACGGGTGTCGGGTGCTTCTAATAAGCACCGTCTGCATCCTAGTATATATATATAACTAGAAAAGAAATCGAAAGGTGGGGAATTCTCACATATAGCTATCCAGCTCCACGGCACTTCCTTTGCAGAAGTCTTCGTCGTTTCGCATTCTTGTCACCTTCGTTGACCGTAGCCACTACATATGTAAAAATTAAATTTTTACTTCACTATTCGATATATAAAAATCATATTTTTACTTCGCTATTCTATATATAAAAATCGAATTTTTATTTCAAAGTTCAATATATAAAAATCGAATTTTTATTTCAAAGTTCAATATATAAAAATCGAATTTTTATTTCAAAGTTCAATATATAAAAATCGAATTTTTATTTCAAAGTTCAATATATAAAAATCGAATTTTTATTTCAAAGTTCAATATATAAAAATCGAATTTTTATTTCAAAGTTCAATATATAAAAATCGAATTTTTATTTCAAAGTTCAATATATAAAAATCGAATTTTTATTTCAAAGTTCAATATATAAAAATCGAATTTTTATTTCAAAGTTCAATATATAAAAATCGAATTTTTATTTCAAAGTTCAATATATAAAAATCGAATTTTTATTTCAAAGTTCAATATATAAAAATCGAACTTTTATTATGCTATGTTATGTAGATAAAAATTATATTTTTATCACGCTATTTTCAAAACAAAGTATATTTTCCTATTTTCAAAACAAATTTTACTTTCCTATTTTCAAAACAAATTTTAACTGATTTTAAACTGATTTTTAAAACTGCCTTAAACTGATTTTTAAAACTGCTTCAAACCGATTTTTAAAACTGCTTTAAACTGATTTTAAAAATTGCTTTAAACTGATTTTTAAAACTGCCTTAAACTGATTTTTAAAACTGCTTCAAACCGATTTTTAAAACTGCTTTAAACTGATTTTAAAAATTGCTTTAAACTGATTTTTAAAACTGCTTCAAACCGATTTTTAAAACTGCTTTAAACTGATTTTAAAAAATTGCTTTAAACTGATTTTTAAAACTTGCTTTAGAAGAATAAATTAAAAATAATACCCTTTCTCTAATCCCTCTTCTTCGTTCAATCCCTGTACCACGCAAATCAGCCGAACCCAAACCCTCCACCCTAGGGCTCCAGTTTTCCATCCCATCGTCGCGCAGGAGCACGATCAAACAGTACCACCTCGAAGCCGCCAGAGTAGCGACCCTCTGCCCCCGGTCATGGTCAACTCGCAGCACCGACAGCGACAAAAATAACCCTCGAACGACGAACCTTCCAGGAGGAAATTCACCCAAATTACAAACCATATTTGATCAAACCACCCATAATTTAAAGAGGGCAGAATGTATTTTGATTTTTTTGTTTAATGAGCAAGGATTGGAATCGAGCGGATTAGGAGGAAATAGGGGAAGAAACGGGGAGCAATTCTGGTCGTTCTTGAAGTGGGGTGGCGGCTGAACGATTTGAGAAGGGGGCCTAGGGTTTTAAAGAATATTTATATTATATTTAAAATTCAAAATTCCAATTATACTCGTTTATAAATACGCACCTCAAATCGAACTCGCCGACTATCTTCCCTAGCTAATTACCCACACTCTGAACACAATGGGATACGTATCGTAAGCCAGTTCAGCTGTTTCGATCACTTTTCGCTAAAATCAAAATATACATCAGTATATACTCAATTTGAACGTGCATTTCAAATTACCGGAGCCACATATTAATTCTAAAAATTCCCGAAAAATATTTTCTAACTTCGTATTAACGATACGGTCCTAACAAAACTAATTTCGTCAAATTCTGAGACCGTTTGAAAAATGGCCAATTTCCAGTCGATTAAAATCAACTGAAAATGGTCAAACGCGTTTTCTTTTGCCACGCTCACATATTGATTCGAAAAATTATGAAATTTGAAACCTAGCAATAACCTCACATCCCGGACCCAACAAAACTGGTTTCGTCGAAATCCGAGGTCGTTTGCAAAATGTCCATTTTTAAGGGTCTGATATATATAAAAATATATAAAAATTCCACAGCGACTATTTCTAATTTTAAACTGGACATATCTTATCATTTCTAAGATGAAATCCCAGTTTGTTAACTTCGTTACAAAGATATAGTTATACAGATTCAAATATTTCTGGTTTCGTTCAATTCTGACTTATATTGAATTCTGTATATTCATTTGAAATTAGAAATCGAATTTTCGAACTACCGCGCCATTTTCAATTCCTTTTATAATTATATATAATTATTTATATTCTAACGACCACGTGTATAACTATATATGTTCGAATTATATTCAAAATAAATTTCTCGTCGATATTATTTAAAATAATTCATTTTAAATAATCAAAATTCGCTAAAATTGCCAAAATAAAAATTTTAAACTGGCCCAGATTTTCCGGGTTGTTACAATCTCCCCCACTTAAAACTTTTCGTCCCCGAAAAGGAACAAAGTCGAAAGTGGTTTGACTATTCAACTCTACGCTCGGTCTGGCTTCTATTCTCCAACTCTTTAGTTTCTGAGAACTTTCTAAAATCTCAAAAATTTGGCTAACACCCTAAATTTTTGAAAATTTTTGCCATAACCTCCCCTGCACCGGGAGCATCGGGGAATTTCAAATAGCTTCCCCGGTCCTTCAGATCTCAAAAAGAAAAAGAAAAAGCCAAGCGGCTAGCCAATAGGCTCACAAAATCATCATCACCCAAACAAAACAGGAAATTACGTAGTAAACATGTACCTATTTGTCGGGCAAACAAATTTTATTCTCTGGCTCTAGCCTCCTTGCTATGACCTGTTCAATGATATACATGTATATGCAAGCAGATGCGACCAATTTTCAATACAATTCAATATTTGATTCAATTAGGCATAATAGTTCAAAATTAGCAAACAAATAAACTAACAACACAAACTTCAATCAATTAGTTGATTAGCTTTTCAAATGCATAACTTTGATATATAGTCAAAAATTAGATTGTGATGCCAAATCACAACAATAGGCCCTATCTAATTTTGGTTCTCACACCAGTCAATAGGAAATATATAGATATTACACGTTCGTCACTCGAATATAAATTCTGATGATGATATATCAATCATCAGAATCACTCCCGGGCGACTAGAGCGTAATTCCATATCTATCCAGTATATTAAAATTTCGAATACACGCGGATCAGACGTATACGCAAAATCTATATATACTGGACTGTCCAACTCAATATAAATAGATAATCAAATACGAATAATTGATTTAAATTTTCAAAACAAAATCTGTTTTCATTTGAAAAAAATATACTCTTCACACTCGTTCTAGGATACTACTGATCCTATCTCTAACGAGTCATTCTAATTGGATATTACTACCCCAATATCTGATGAATTCTTTCGAATGTTTCTAATGTGCCTTGTTCTCTGAGCTTTGTAAACCAAAGCTCTGATACCAAATGTGACGACAAAGAATCTCGCTCGGTCCGAACCAGTCGCTAAAACCGATCCAGGCCGTTCGAAACGCCCTATCGTTGAGAACAGGACAAATCAGAAACCATACAGAAGAACATTTCATTGTATATGACCACAATGCATCAGATTACAAGAATATACAGAGTATAAATGAATATTACACAGAAATATCAGAGATTTAAATTACATTTAAATACATAGCAGCGGAAAATAATACAATACACAACTAGAAGAAGATATACGGATACAAAGCTTTCCGGATATCATTCCAGCTGTAAACCAGGATCCTGTGAATATAAATCTGCAAAACCAAAACTACTAGCTGCCCGTGTCGAAAATAAGGGCACCCAGAGTTTAGGTTAAAACAATAAACTCCAGGTCAGTCATGTGACTGGTGTGAGGACTAAAACAGTTATTAATCTTTATTTGAAATCATTAGGTAAATCAAGGGACCACGCCGTATAACACGGAACGGGTTTCCTCCCAAGAATACCAGTGCATAAAACAAACAGCGCAATGCTAAATAAAGAAAAATGAAGCTGTTATAAGACCCAGGTCCCATCACACAATGCAACGCAGTCGAGGATAGGGTTTTCCCTTATAACAGCCAAAGAATGCTTGATACGTTTTAAAACAAATCATTTGATACTATTATAAGTGTATAAAACAACTTCAAATCATAAGTATCAATCATAGGCGGCATAAGCGCCCCATCCCACTATGTCGCCATATATAGGATTACAATTAAAACCGCAAATGTCACGTATTTGGAAATTGGATTTCCGTCTATGAACCGAGGCAAAAGATAGTCCTCAACCGATTCGAGACGCTCTAGCCCGCCCCTCAGGAACAGCCGCAACTGCCCCTTGGATCGTCAGGGCCGGTCCACACGGAGTGGATTATTATGCCTGAACAATACGTCTCCCCACCCTATGGGGTGTAAGTCTGGTCCGTCAGCCGACCAGAATGCATTCGGCCGAAACCGATATAACCGAGGCGCCTCGCAACAGCAACAACCACATAAGTCAAACTCGTCAGGGCGTGTAAAACCACTGACGCCACTTCTAGCTAGAAAGAAACGCAAGTCCTCCCTGAGGTCCGTCTCCCGTTTTTGGTTCATACCTGGTGTGAAACACGCGAGGTAAACGTTACACAAAGCTACGCCACAAAGGCCGTGCTTTGATCATCACCACAAGACTTTGCTTTTCAACAGAAGCCTTGATCATTTGCATCTTAGCATGCCACACAGGCAAACCATCCTATGCAACCGATATCAGTCACACAGAATGAAATCCGATGTCAGACACACAGTCCATTTACAAGTCCGTTCTGGGTCTGAACGAAACCGGAGGCACCTAGTACCCCGCATATCCATCGATCTCCAAGTACGTCTGGACGATCACTAACTGTTTCCATCTTCTTGGGTGTACAGCCCAATCAAGATCATCAGTTATCACCCAAACGACGTGAAGACCTCCGGTCTTCTACCATCGTCTTCATCTTCGACTTATCGTCGTATCAGTTATTCAGAATGGGATGAACCCGGTCTTTCCGAATAACTCGCGTATATTTTAAATAAGTGTTACACAAACACAACATACGCCTCATTCCAATTCATTAGTCACTAACCGTAAATTAATCAAGAGAATAATTCCCCAAATATTAACCCCGAAGGCCGAAACCAACATCAGATCAATACCCAGAAAACCATTCTGCTTGGCCAACCGACAGTTAGTTTCTAAATTTTACATTCAAATCTAATTAAAGATTTAACTATCGCCTGGAGCAAAACTGGTGATACTCCATTCTCGATCTTTTCAATCTAATTAAAGATTCATTAAAACTCCACTTAGTTTTAATCTGTGACTGGGTTAAAGAATCAGTGTCATCTAAAAACACGGTTCGCGATAAACCCGAAGTCACATTCCATTAATTATCGGGTTAAAGAACGAGTGTTATTTAAAAACACTGTTCACGATAAACCCAAAAATCATTCCATTAATTATCGGGTTAAAGAACGAGTGTTATTTAAAACACTGTTCGCGATAAACCCAAAAATCAATATCAATTCAATTCCAATTAAATATCATTTAATTGGTACACTTCATTAAATCTAAATAAAAAGATTTAATCTTTTCTCAACTGGGTCCAAGAACAGTGTTAGTGAAGACACCATTCACGACAAACCCAAATCACATTCATTAATTATCGGGTTAAAGAACAAGTGTTATTTAAAACACTGTTCGCGATAAACCCAAAAATCAATATCAATTCAATTTCAATTAAATATTATTTAATTTGTACACTTCATTAAATCTAAATAAAAAGATTTAATCTTTTCTCAACTGGGTCCAAGAACAGTGTTAGTGAAGACACCATTCACGACAAACCCAAATCACATTCATTAATTATCGGGTTAAAGAACAAGTGTTATTTAAAACACTGTTCACGATAAACCCAAAAATCAATATCAATTCAATTCCAATTAAATATTATTTAATTGTTACACTTCATTAAATCTAAATAAAAAGATTTAATCATTTCTCAACTGGGTTCAAGAACGGTGTTAGTGAAGACACCATTCACGACAAACCCAAATCACATTTGATATTAAATACAAGGCTCTGAATAGAAAATATATCGGCCTATATTCAATATCAAATTCTACGATTAACAAATGTCGTATTGGAAATAACGATATAAAAATATATCTTTCAAATTTCCATAACAACACCTGTAATATCACGAATTCCAACTTCGAAATATTCCGAAGACAATTTCGATTCAAATCCACTCCAATGCAATCATTGGAAATTTTGGTTATTTTCAAAACCATTTCAAATTCAATTTATTTATTTAAAAATAAATAGAATTATAATTCTAGTTCAAAACTAGTTCATTTCGATAAAAAAACTATTTTTATCTTTTCAAATATGGAGTTTTTCATCCCAAACTTTCACAAATCATTTCTTATGATTTTACACAAATTATTACTATTTTTAATAATTTTATCAAGGCCCGTACAGTCGATTTCCACCAATGGCCATCGAACTGCACTTACAGCGACCTTTTTCCAATTTGATTTGGACATAATTCCAAATCCAACCGTTAGATTTCTAATTTATCACATTCGTTAGAAAGCTCTTTTCGATACGAACCCAACGGTTCCGGTTTTAGGAGAATCCGACGGTCGGATCTCCCGCAATGTCCGTTTGAAATAAATGGTCGAAATTCACGAACTGCCGCGGCGCGGCGCGTTCTATTCAGGCCATTATATTATATATATAATATATATAATATATACTTCGTCGATTTCTATTTAAAACGAATTATATAAATAGTTTTAAATTCGTTTCAAATTCTATTTCAACTTCTATTTCAATTCAAAGCAAAATTGAATTCTTCTTTATAAATTCGTTTTAAAATTCATTTCTATTCAATTCGAATTTCAATTCAATTTGAATTCATTTCAATTCGCTTTCAATTCCATTTGAATTCGTTTTCAATTCAATTCATTTCGAAATCGTTTTCAATTCAATTCATTTCGAAATCGTTTTCAATTCAATTCATTTCGAATTCGTTTTCAATTCAATTCATTTCGAATTCGTTTTCAATTCAATTCATTTCGAAATCGTTTTCAATTCAATTCATTTCGAATTCGTTTTCAATTCAATTCATTTCGAAATCGTTTTCAATTCAATTCATTTCGAAATCGTTTTCAATTCAATTCATTTCGAAATCGTTTTCAATTCATTTTGAATTCAATAAAATCGATATAAATATCGTTCACGTCAAAATGGCGTCAATCTAATCAACACGGTTTCATATATTGATATTTTCAAATATTCCATTTCGAATATTTCTATTTCAAATATTTCTATTTTAAAACTGGAATGAGGCCCAATCACTTACCATATAAAGTTAATTATATGGATTTTCATACAACACATGTATAATAGCATTGAAAAATAATCAACCATCAACCAAAGTGCACTACACTGTATAAGCATCAAATATAGATATCTAACGCTTATAACAGCCTGTCAATCAATCGATCGACATATTTAATCAATCAGGATGAGTGAACTTCAAATTTCATCCCAACACCCGTGTGGGGTTTCAAACAATCAAACAACTATTTTATTCGTGCAGTTGGGCGATGTGTAAAATTTATCGTCCCAATCTATGTCATTCAAATAGATGTACAAAAACAAACCGTCCGGTTTGCAAATGAATATTTTATTTTGTTCACTTCACTATTTTCATATTCACGTTAAAAATTATATTTTTAACGATAAAACATTTTATTTCAACATATGAATTTCTATTCAGTTCATTTTTTTTTTTAAATAAAATGATATTTTTATTCTTCTAACATATTTTAGAAAATTTCGGCGGCATAACGGCACGATACTAGAAACGGGACAAGGCCTAGCCTTATCCCCGGTCTAGTGAAGGCCCACGCCATTCACACATCAATCAAATCACTTTCGTTATGCAAACCACAAAATTTGGAGTAAGAGTCTAACCTAGTCTTACTCCTTCGCCTTATAACGGCGCACGTCTAATCCTAACCAATTTATCGATTCGATTTTTTTTTCACACCACAAACCACATTCAAACCAATATCTCAATCAATCACCAAACATCCAAACAAACAAGTCCATGGTATGTGGACGGGTGTCGGGTGCTTCTAATAAGCACCGTCTGCATCCTAGTATATATATATAACTAGAAAAGAAATCGAAAGGTGGGGAATTCTCACATATAGCTATCCAGCTCCACGGCACTTCCTTTGCAGAAGTCTTCGTCGTTTCGCATTCTTGTCACCTTCGTTGACCGTAGCCACTACATATGTAAAAATTAAATTTTTACTTCACTATTCGATATATAAAAATCATATTTTTACTTCGCTATTCTATATATAAAAATCGAATTTTTATTTCAAAGTTCAATATATAAAAATCGAATTTTTATTTCAAAGTTCAATATATAAAAATCGAATTTTTATTTCAAAGTTCAATATATAAAAATCGAATTTTTATTTCAAAGTTCAATATATAAAAATCGAATTTTTATTTCAAAGTTCAATATATAAAAATCGAATTTTTATTTCAAAGTTCAATATATAAAAATCGAATTTTTATTTCAAAGTTCAATATATAAAAATCGAATTTTTATTTCAAAGTTCAATATATAAAAATCGAATTTTTATTTCAAAGTTCAATATATAAAAATCGAATTTTTATTTCAAAGTTCAATATATAAAAATCGAATTTTTATTTCAAAGTTCAATATATAAAAATCGAACTTTTATTATGCTATGTTATGTAGATAAAAATTATATTTTTATCACGCTATTTTCAAAACAAAGTATATTTTCCTATTTTCAAAACAAATTTTACTTTCCTATTTTCAAAACAAATTTTAACTGATTTTAAACTGATTTTTAAAACTGCCTTAAACTGATTTTTAAAACTGCTTCAAACCGATTTTTAAAACTGCTTTAAACTGATTTTAAAAATTGCTTTAAACTGATTTTTAAAACTGCCTTAAACTGATTTTTAAAACTGCTTCAAACCGATTTTTAAAACTGCTTTAAACTGATTTTAAAAATTGCTTTAAACTGATTTTTAAAACTGCTTCAAACCGATTTTTAAAACTGCTTTAAACTGATTTTAAAAAATTGCTTTAAACTGATTTTTAAAACTTGCTTTAGAAGAATAAATTAAAAATAATACCCTTTCTCTAATCCCTCTTCTTCGTTCAATCCCTGTACCACGCAAATCAGCCGAACCCAAACCCTCCACCCTAGGGCTCCAGTTTTCCATCCCATCGTCGCGCAGGAGCACGATCAAACAGTACCACCTCGAAGCCGCCAGAGTAGCGACCCTCTGCCCCCGGTCATGGTCAACTCGCAGCACCGACAGCGACAAAAATAACCCTCGAACGACGAACCTTCCAGGAGGAAATTCACCCAAATTACAAACCATATTTGATCAAACCACCCATAATTTAAAGAGGGCAGAATGTATTTTGATTTTTTTGTTTAATGAGCAAGGATTGGAATCGAGCGGATTAGGAGGAAATAGGGGAAGAAACGGGGAGCAATTCTGGTCGTTCTTGAAGTGGGGTGGCGGCTGAACGATTTGAGAAGGGGGCCTAGGGTTTTAAAGAATATTTATATTATATTTAAAATTCAAAATTCCAATTATACTCGTTTATAAATACGCACCTCAAATCGAACTCGCCGACTATCTTCCCTAGCTAATTACCCACACTCTGAACACAATGGGATACGTATCGTAAGCCAGTTCAGCTGTTTCGATCACTTTTCGCTAAAATCAAAATATACATCAGTATATACTCAATTTGAACGTGCATTTCAAATTACCGGAGCCACATATTAATTCTAAAAATTCCCGAAAAATATTTTCTAACTTCGTATTAACGATACGGTCCTAACAAAACTAATTTCGTCAAATTCTGAGACCGTTTGAAAAATGGCCAATTTCCAGTCGATTAAAATCAACTGAAAATGGTCAAACGCGTTTTCTTTTGCCACGCTCACATATTGATTCGAAAAATTATGAAATTTGAAACCTAGCAATAACCTCACATCCCGGACCCAACAAAACTGGTTTCGTCGAAATCCGAGGTCGTTTGCAAAATGTCCATTTTTAAGGGTCTGATATATATAAAAATATATAAAAATTCCACAGCGACTATTTCTAATTTTAAACTGGACATATCTTATCATTTCTAAGATGAAATCCCAGTTTGTTAACTTCGTTACAAAGATATAGTTATACAGATTCAAATATTTCTGGTTTCGTTCAATTCTGACTTATATTGAATTCTGTATATTCATTTGAAATTAGAAATCGAATTTTCGAACTACCGCGCCATTTTCAATTCCTTTTATAATTATATATAATTATTTATATTCTAACGACCACGTGTATAACTATATATGTTCGAATTATATTCAAAATAAATTTCTCGTCGATATTATTTAAAATAATTCATTTTAAATAATCAAAATTCGCTAAAATTGCCAAAATAAAAATTTTAAACTGGCCCAGATTTTCCGGGTTGTTACACTGCCTTTAGGACTCCGGACGGTTTCTATGAATGGCTAGTGATGCCCTTCGGTTTGACAAACGCCCCAGCATATTTTGTTGATTTGATGAGTAGGGTGTTTAGGGAGTACCATAACAAATTCGTGGTAGTCTTTGTAGATGACATCTTGATCTTTTCTAAGGATGAAGAAGAGCATGCCCTACATCTTAGGGAAGTGTTGGAGACTCTTCGAGCGCATAAGCTTAAAGCTAAATTTTCTAAGTGTCACTTCTAGAGGAAGGAAGTACGGTTCTTGGGGCACGTGGTTTCCAAAGAAGGGATATCCGTGGATCCCGCGAAGGTGGTGGCAATCCAAGATTGGAAGGTTCCTAAAAATGCTACCGAAGTGAGAAGTTTCTTGGGGTTGGCTGGCTACTATAGGAAGTTTATCAAAGACTTCGCAAAGATATCAGCTCCATTGACACGCTTGACGAAGAAGAACCTAGTTTTCACATGGGACGTAGATTGTGGTGATGCGTTCCAACGTTTGAAGAGAGCTTTGACTTCAGCCCCAGTCTTAGTATTGCCAGACGGGAGTAAGCCGTTTACCATTTATACTGATGCTCGTGGGACAGGACTAGGCGCAGTCTTAATGCAAGAGGGTAGGGTAATAGCCTATGGTGGAAGGCAGTTGAGAGCGCATGAGAAAAATTATCCTACACATGACCTAGAATTAGCCACTATTGTTTTCGCACTTAAGTCTTGGCGTCATTATCTTCTTGGCGAGAAATTCGAATTATTCACTGACCACAAGTCTTTAAAAATACCTATTCTCTCAAAAGGACTTGAACTTAAGGCAACAAAGGTGGATGGAGTTCTTAGCATCCTACGACTTCGAAATAGCCTATACCCCTGGCAAGGGTAACGTGGTGGCAGACGCCTTAAGTAGAAAAAGATTATCCTTAAGTCCTTTGTTTGTTGAGTGGCAAAGTTTAGAATTCATTTCGATGTTTGACTTTAGACCTTCCACTGACTTCGTACCCGGTTTGCTAGCGTCCTTGGAGGCCAGACCTACACTTTTGGGACGGATTGGCGAGGCACAACAAGACGACCCATAGTTAGTTGAGTTAGTAGAAAAGCTCAAAGGAGGGGAGTCATCAAGCCATCTCCGTAGGTATACCCTAGATGATAAGGGTTGGTTACGTAGGGACGGTAGACTTTGTGTACCAAAAGACGATGACCTAAGGAAGACTATTCTTGACAAAGCACATCATTCGAAGATGACCATTCATCCCGGCGGGGACAAGATGTACAAAGACATGAAGAGAGTTTACTTTTGGGCCGGCATGAAGAAAGACGTGGCCGAGTATGTCGCTAGATGCTTGGTATGCCAACAAGTAAAAGCGGAGCAAAAGAAACCCGGTGGGTTGCTTCACCTATTGGAGGTTCCACTATGGAAGTGGGAGAGTGTCTCGATGGATTACCGTGATCGAGGAGGAGTAATACGGGGATTTGGGTTATAGTAGATAGACTTACTAAGAGCGCCCATTTCATTACCGTGAAGAGTAAGAGGACTGCTCAATGGTTAGCTTCTGTATATGTCCGAGAAATAGTTCGTTTGCACGGTGTTCCTTCTAGCATAGTGAGCGACCGCGATCCTATTTTCACTAGCGAATTTTGGAGAAGCTTACAAGAGGCGGTAGGGACTCAGTTATGTTTGAGCACCGCATATCATCCTCAGACGGACGGCCAGACCGAGAGAGTGAATCGCATTCTAGAGGATCTTTTGAGGCTATGTATCCTAGACTTTGGGGGTACATGGGAAGAGCATCTTCCATTGGTTGAGTTCGCATATAATAATAGCTTTCAGTCCAGCATTGGTATGGCACCATTCGAAGCTCTATATGGACGACCTTGTCGTTCACCTACATGTTGGTGGGAATGTACGGATAAGATCTTACTTGGGCCCGATATGATTAGGGAGACTTCGGAGAAGATCGACTTGATTCGAAGGAGGATGAAAGCAGCGCAAGATAGGCAGAAATATTATGCGGATAAGAGGAGGACAAATCTCGAGTTTGAAGTTGGGGACATGGTCTTTGTCAAAGTGTCTCCATTACGGAACGTTGTTCGCTTTGGGTCCGTTGGGAAATTAGTATCAAGGTTTGTAGGGCCGTTTCCTATTAAGGAGAAAATTGGACAGATGGCGTATAGAGTGGAGTTGCCCGAGAGACTTAGTAGTGTACACGACGTATTCCATGCGTCACATTTGAGGAAGTGCTTGCACGAGACCGCGGAAGTGGTAGAGCCGAGCTTTCTTAGAGAGGTGGAGATAGAGCGTGATGCGACAATTCGACGAGCTCCTATGCACATTCTTGGGTCGGAGATCAAGAGGTTGAGGAATCGAGAGGTCAGACTAGTCAAAGAGCAATGGAGAGATGATGAGAGCATCGCTACTTGGGAGACGGAAGAGTCCTAAATTAAATAATTTTTCTTTCGTTATACTTACAAAATTAATTTTATCTGAAGAACAACTTCTTTCTCTAGATTTTGTTGAGTTATTATATCCACTCATTGAAATTGAATAATTGATGATCAAATGGTTTTTACTCAAAGAACCCTTTTACTTAGCTTGGGATTAAATCATCGTGGTTCTTGTATGAATCTGAGGTTTTAATAGATTTATATATAGGGTCTTAACAAGGGAATTCCTATTAACAGTAAAACAAAAGTCGACCCGCATTACGCACAAAAACCAACAAATTAAATAACAAAAATAAACTAAAATAGGAAAGAGAAGATTCAAGGGGCCTGGAACGCTCAATATAAAGAAAAAGAAAGGTGTACGAGCTAACTTGATATTTTTGGCACGATACCCTATTCTTTTTGAGGGTATGCCCTTTAATTTCTCCTTTATCGCTTAGCTTGTACTTATCTTATCTTTAGTATATCCTCTCGCTAGTATCTTTGACCTTTAGTTAGGATAATCCTATGGTTGAAACATGTGTTTGAGACAAGTTATGTATGGTGGATGCAAAGTGGATGCAAGTGTTTGCTAGTGGTTGCTCGTGGATGCATATACACACACTTTTAGGCACCAGATCGGCTCAGTCACTTCATATTGCATATTGCATATATATGGATGTATTTAGTAAAATGGATGTATAATGGTTGTATTATCATATAGTTGCTGCATTCGGGTGGATGGTTGTGCACGCATATAGAATTAATATGTATCATTAGGAATCTTTTGCATACATATTGGACACATGGCACTATCATGAATTGCACTAAGGAGGTCGACTGAATCAGTAGACCGCCTAATTTTGCATTAGATATGGACATATACACACACTGTGCATATAAACATTAAAGCATTAGAAGTCTTTTAAGTACTATGGATGCTGGTGTTTGATGGTTGAGTAGATGGACGATTAGATGGTAGGATATACATTCTTCTTGACTTGGAGATTTCGGGGACGAAATCCTTTAAGGAGGGGAGAATGTAAAACCCCGTAATTTTATAACATTAAAATTCACGAATTAAAGTATACTTAATTTTTAGAAAAGAATTAAGTGAAATGGGTTGCGCAGAGAAATATATATATATATTGATATATATATATATATAAATAAAAAATAAATAAATATGCGAAAAAGTTCAAAACAGCAAATTGGGAGGGGAAATAACCGAACCGGCCCATTTTTGAGGTCGACCCGAGCTTTGCTGGGTCGACTAGGGGTTAATCCAGGGTGTTTGGCTGTCAACCCGTGGACCGATTCGCTCAAATGCAGATTTTGCATTTGGTTGGTTCTCATGGTTCAGGGTTAATCTAATGGTCCTAAATAACTTCCTTCACCTATAAATACATCCTAATGCTAACCCTAAACCTAATTAAAATAGAATAGTTACCGTCATACCATCGCCATGGAAATCAATGGAGCCGCTGCCAACTAAGAAAGAAGAAAAGCAAATTCAATTCTAATTCTCTCAACCCTAAAGCAAAGCAAAACTCTCTCTTTTCTTTTCTAAATTCTGTGTATGATGATCTTAACAAGATTATTATCATTTTAATTAGGTTGAGTTATGAATGGATTATGAGTAGATGATGTGAATTATCATATATGTTGTTGTAAATCCCTTTTGCTATCATGTAAATTGAGACATTTAACAAGTTGACACCTTTTGATCCTTAACATGTGTAGTTTATGCAAGTTTCACCCCTATTATGATTAGATTTATTTTAATTGTCTATACGTTGTGATAATTTATCATTGTGCTAGGTGTTAGACTATACAAGTCTAGCCTATATTATGCGTTGAATAAGCGAACGTATAAACGTAGGGTAGGGGTAATATTAAGGATTTAATATTAAAAAGTTGGGGTGCAATTGATATGATTTTGCATGCCATAAGTGGATGGCCATAATTGAGTCAATTATGGACATCATTAAAAGTTGACTTAATTAATAATTTGAAAGGGAATTATTAAAACTAGGGTAAAAGATTTTAAGTGTTAATCAATGCTTAGGACACGAGGTTGGACTCGTTTGTGACGTAAATCTGCCCGGACCCACCCGACAAATTCATTGGTCACAAATGTCAGCCCAATGTAAGAGGTCCTATGCCTAAACTAAAGCATAACGGTTGTATAGACACGAGGTTAGACTCTTTTATGGTGTAAGACTGCCCGGACCCGCCCGGCAAATCCAGCTGCCATAAATGCCAGTCTAATGTGAGAGGTCTTTATGAGGTTATGGCCTGAATGAATTAAGAAATACTTAACCAGATAAACATGTAAGGTGGGACAAGGGGGTTAAGTAGGTGCCTTGGGTGGCATGAGGAATCTAGGGGGTGCCCTTAGTGGCATGTGAAATACGATTAGTAAGACTTAACCAAACACACATGTAAATGAACATGACTAAGAGGGTTAAGTGGGATATACTAGTGACAAGCTTAGGTGGGTAGCTTATGGGGGTCCATTTTGACCAGTATCCCAAATGTATCTTTGTGGACTCGACTCAAGTCAAGGACGAGACACGCATGCTGGGTTTGACTGTAAGAGGCCAAAACAGGGAGCGGTGGCAACGCAAGTCCAACGGGTTTCGTATGCGTGTGTGGACCCGGGCTGGTAGGTATGACGTTGTTGCATCGTGTAGGTATAAGCCGTGCATTCTCAAGTTGTATCGAGTTGCCACTTTAGGGGAGTGATACACCCCACTGTGGGGTCAACACGGGTATCTACGAGTAGGGAGCCGATCGAAAGTGGGTAGTGGGGTACACCTAGTGGAGATAGGGGCAGACGGCACCTATGTAGTCAGCTAGGGGTACATAAGGCTATTTATAAAGTTTCTGTGTGAAGCAAGTGGGATCAAACAATAGGGAGACTGGTGTGGTGCATTGTAGTAATGTGCGGTGCAATGTAGTAATCATTCGTTATTAATTAGGTGTGCCTTTACCGTTATCTTTAACGTTATCTTAAACGTTATCTTTATCTTCCTAGGAGTTCATAGACATTTACTTGTCTTCCAGCTTATGCCTTAGTCTAGTTATTTTGATAATAGTATTGTTAGAATTATCATACTCGTCAGACTTTATGTCTGACCCCCTCTATTTCTATCCTTTTTTCCCCTCCAGGTCCTCAGGTTGGGCCCAGCTCTAGTGGAGTTTGATTGAATTGCTTCATCTCTCTTTGGAAAGCTTGGACCGTTGAAGTAAAGTCCAGCTTGTTATCTTTTTAATGGCTATTTATGTAATGGGATTATGTATTTTGTTTTTATGAAGATGGATATTGTACTTGGTTTTATGATGTAACAAACATGTTTATTTTCCGCTGCAATAAAATGAAGTTTTAGATTTCCAAGTACTATTTATTATCTGTCTTGTTGTAATTTTTCTGTTCTATATTCACTTATAACCTCCATGGAAGTTAATGCATTCCCTTTGTGAGTGACATTAATGGACGTGGGGTGTTACATGTTTTATACACTACACACTTATAATAAAATCAAATGATTTTTGTTTTAAACGTATCAAGCATGTTTGGCTATTACAAGGTAAAACTCTATCCTCTGGCTTGCGTTGCATTGTGTGATGGGAGCTGATCTTACAATAACTTTATTTTTCCAAAAAGCATTATGCTGTTTTTTTATGCATTGGTATTCTTGGGAGAAAACCCGTTCCATGTTATACAGTGTAGTCCCTTGATTTACTTTATTTTTAAAGTAAAGATTTAATAAATGTTTTAGTTCTCACACCAGTCCCATGACTGACCTGGAGTTTATTGCTTTAACCTAAACTCTGGGTGCCCCTATTTTCCACACGGGCAGCTAGTAGTTTTGGTTTTGTAAATTTCTATTTTTCAGGATCCTGGATTTACAGATGGAGCTATATTCGAAAAGCTTTGTATCTGTGTATCTCTTTCAATTGTGTAATGTATTATTTTTCCGCTGCTATGCAATGAATTTTAATCTCTGATATTCTTCTGATGTATATTATTTATTCATACTCTGTTATGTTCTTGTACTCTGATGTAATTGTTGTAACAACAATGAAATATTCTTCTTTTTATGTTCTGATTTGTCGTGTTCTCATTACAATCCGTGTTTTTCGGTCTACTCGGAGGCTAGCAAATTCGGGTTATAACATTGCATATGTTTGAATTTTTGTGGGTTTTGGAATTATTTTAGGTGTAGACTACTTTGGCGTATATAATGCTATGATAATTTGTCAAGATAGGAAATTATCAATAAGACACCCTAACAATTGTAACCGAGTTTAATTCTCAGTATAAAATTAGAGATTAGTTCTTTATTAGCTGCTATGGGAGAATATAATGTAGTGAATCAGGTCTTCATTTCAAGAGAGTATGCAGATGTTTTCACACAAGTTTAGGACTACCACTTAATTGAGTTTGGAATAGTTGTTTACCGAATGATGAACCTGTAAACAAACTGCCTAATAGGATGGTACCTACCTAAGACAAAAGTATTAAAGGTGTAGCTACTGGACATAGAAGGGAAAAAATTATTATACCAAATAGTTAACCTTGGCAAGCAACCCAGTATTCGTGAAAAAGCTGGATGGGTTATTAATGATGTGCATTGTCTATCTTAAGTTAAAAATGAGAATACATAAAGAATTAATATTCTCTAAACATGATTTATTTGATCAATTGAGTGGATTTAGTGAATTTTCCTAATCAAATTTAGCAAATGGTTCCATCTGTAGAGGGTGGTGGAGGACAACATTCCCATAGCACTGTGAATAAGGCATGGTTTCTATAAATGGTTAGTCATGTTATTTAGACAGGCTAATGCACTTGCTTTCTTTGTGGACCTGATGAACCGAATCTTTTGAAAGCATTTAGGTAGATTCATGTTAGCAGTTATAGAAGACATTCAGATATATTCTAAAAATTGGCGAGATCATATGACTTGCCCTAGAATAATGTTGGAGATGCTAAGGAAGCAACAACCCAACAAATAATTTTCTAATTGTCATTTAAAAAAAAAGAGAAATGAAGTTTCTTAATCTAGTTTTAGAGTGTCGATTATCAATGGCTTCAGGAAAGGTTAAAGCTAATAATAATTGGAAAAAACCCAAGATTATGACCAAGATAAGGATTTTTTTAGGGTAGTTGGCTATTAATGAAGGTTCATTGAAGATTTTTCCTATACCGACACTTATGTATGAACTAATAAGTAATTATGTGATGTATATTTGGGCTGATGAATGTGAAGAGGCATTCTCAAGGCTAAAACATTCATTGATCAATGTGCCCATGTTAGTTATTCTAGATGGAAATCAAGATTTATTGATGTATAATGATGCATGCTATACATGATTAGGAGAATTGCTAATACAAGTAGGTACAGCAATTGCCTATGATTTTCAATAGCTTAGACCATATAAAGTTAGATATCAAGCTCATGTTTCGAAAATGGTAGCAGTGATCTTATTTTGAAAGTGTGGAGGCACTAACCTAAGGAGGAGCAACATGGGTGCCACTCCGTTCCTTGTTATGGTGGATAGATAATTGTATTCTATGTTGTTAAAGGAGGTACCAATGGTACAAATTCAATGTTTTCTTATTTCAACTTAAATGGCTGGTAGCGATGTTTTTTTGTTTGATACATGGTGGTATATCATTGACCAAAATAATTGAGGACACCAACGTGTAGTAAATTTATGTACATTGGGTGAAAAGAGGAAATAACTTTATTAGGGGATATCAATAGACATAGGATACATTATTGGAAGCAATATCAAAATACAAAAATGTATACGATGGGTTTAAAATAATCCTAAAGGAGCTATGAAATATGTGATAGGTGGTCCATAGGGTGCTGGAGATGGATAGTTTATAATCAATAAAACTTGCACTCATAATTATCCCAGGTGTGTGATGGCAAACCCATATCAACTTTTATTGATTAAAGTGATTAAGACATAAGGAGATGGATGATCCAGGTGGCAAAGGATAAAAAATCCTTATAACAACTTGGGTGGAATAGGTAGTCTCTCTAATTTTAAGATGGATAGCCACTAGAAAATAAGATGGGTACTCTTATAATTGGGATGAATAATCCATTATATGTTGCACATATACACATGAATATCTACCTTTTTCACCATCATGAGTGCAGGAGCATAGGATAGGTTTTCAGTTTTATTTGATATTAATGCGGGGAAAACCCGTTTTCACTAAGTGGCGTGGTCTCACTACATATTGTTTTTTTTTAATATGATAGGTTATTATTCATGCCTAACCCAATATTTTTCCCTTTAAACTCATATATACTCAATTAAGCAAATTTAGAGTAGGGATTACAGGTTTCCTATTAGACGAACAAGCTTCTAGATATGTTCCTGAGGCAACTAGCTATTCTAGAGTTTCCTTTTCTGCTATGCATTTTGTTCTTTCGAATGTTAAGGTAAACCTATATTATTACCTTATCGCTTAACTCTGATTATCTAATGAGACATCTTCATATGTTGCTTTTGGAATATTTTGTAATAGCTATATTTTCTCTAAATATGGGACCTCAAATAGGATTGTGCAATTATTTGTTATCTAATGTAGTGTGTTTTAAAAAATTCATATTCATGTCTCTATTGTTATACATATCAATTAATCTCACTCTACCATTGGAGAATAATATTAATGATGACTACAACATCAAAAGTGCTTATTTTCAGACCTCGGGATCAGGGATGTTACAGAATTTTTGACTTTTCTAAAAACTAAATTTGTTGTAACATTTTTTCAATGTTTGTGGACACACGTGTTAATTAACCTAAGTGTCATTATTGAACTTCCATAAAGTAATAATGGAAGTGAACTTTTGTGTAGAGCTTTGTCTTATGCAAGCGATGTGATGGAAGTCACGTAGAGAACCATTAGAGGAGTGTGATGATGTGGCACATGAGCAGAATGTGATGATGAGGCTAAGCAAGTGAGTACAAAATTAAAGAGCATGAATTAAATAAAAGGAACACATTGCTTCATTTCCACCTTTACACTTTCCATTTCTTTTCTATATTCTTCCTTTTTCTCCATTTTCTTTGTTTGTTTTCTGTATTAAAACCATAACCTTTTCTCTTTTAAATTATTGTATAAGCGACAAACAATATTGTCAAACCCTTCATGTGATTATATAAGCAAGTTTGTAGACACAACCTCTTAATCTTGCTAGGCCATGAGTTCATTGTAGCGTTGCAGGCATATACATAGATTTTTGGAGAGAGTTGGTGGTATCTTGGGGATTTTATTGGGTGGTAGGAAAAAAATATTGACATATAGAACAGTTTGAAGCTACGATAAGGTTTCTTAAGACTCTTTCAAACCTAGGGAAAGCAAGGTGTATAGGTGTTTATATGGAATTAGCAGAAGATTGTATCTTTTCAAAAAAAAAAACGTGTAACACTCCTAATTTTTAGGCCAAAAAACAAGCACTACTGATGATATAGTCATCCATAGATAAAATGCGTTTAGTTAATAATATCTGCAACATTAGAAGCATAAAGACATACAATATTTTAGAACTCATTTCATTAATGAACTTTCATTTTTATTACATAGTTTTATCGATCTCATGTTCGAAGAAAATATGATAATTAAAAGTACAATCTAGAGGCGATATGTGAAGATGCCCTTTGGTTAATCAGAATCCAAATACTTGACAATTATAAGTTCTCATTACATTCGTTCAAAATAACATAAGTTGCATACTACACAACGCAAATAAACTCAAAATATTAGCTTTCCTCGTGCTTATATCTGAAAGCTTATCTGTCTAACTTGAAACCCAAGCTCATGGCCGATAAAATATCTGGTGTGAATAATACTTATACTGTAACACCCCACCTCCGTTAAGGTCACTCACAAAGGGAATGCCTTAACTTTGGTGGAGCATTTTAGTAAACAGAACAGAATATTACAACACAGATAAACCGTACTTGAAAAATTATAACTTTATTACAGCAGAAAACAGAAATCAGTATGGTTACATCTTTAACAAATTCTCAAGTACATAAATACCAGTCTTGTTCAGAAAGTCATCAGAGTACAAAACTTTAAAATCATAATCCCCACAAAAGGTGCCATAAGAAGTCAAGCCATACTTTAAGCACTTCAAGCACTTTAAGCAGAAGAGATCCGGATCAAACTAAAGTATTCCCTCCTTGAAAACCTGGGGGGGGGGGGAACGGAAGAAAAGGGGAGAAAACAAACAAGGTCAGACATAAAGTCTGGCAAGTCCAGTGATTTTCAGCATATGAACAGATAATAATAATTATGACATGAAAATAAACTGGACAAGAGATAACAGTAACAGGAACAACAGATATACTTTAGGTTAAACAGAAGATACATAATGATATTTCTTTTCATTTCTCTGCACTAGTACTAATATAACGGGATTAGGTGTTACCCTAATGTCTTAACTAAAACAGAATGATTTCCACAGAACAAAATGCTAGTAATGGGCTTTTACCACCCGAACAGAAGGTATAGAAACAGAAACAGATTAATCCCTATGGAAATAGAATGTACAATTAGGTATACACTAATAAATAGGCCTTTACCACCCCAACAGACGGTACCACGCGGGAACAGACAGGTGTTACCACCCAACAGAAACAGACGGTACCCCACAGAAACAGACAGAGCTAAGTGTACCCTAAGTTCTACCCCCATGCGATCGGCTCCCTAATACATAAATACCCTGTGCCAGCCCCACCGAAGGGTGTATCATTCCATAAAGTGGCAACCTTTGAATGATACAGACCTATTTACAGATGTCACGGCGTCTTACGTCCTCAGAGGCAGACCGGGATCCATGCACGCACATGACCCGGTTGGAACGCACCATCAACACCCCTCGCCATTATCAGAATGAACCTCTTATAATTAGTTCAGTAAGCGTGCGCGGACCCTACCTACTGTTGGGTCAAAGTTTTGATACCAGAAAGGGTTACTGACTAATATGGGTCCCAAACAACAGATGACACAAGTAATTTCCCTCCTAACCTTGTGTCCCCTAGACTAATAGATTTCAGATTAATTTGTTTAGACATACAGAGCTCAGATCAACTAGTTCATAGATCAGACAAGTTTTCAGACTAACGGATCAGATATACGGAATTAACAGATTTACAGATTTGTCTAACTTTGTATTGGGCCTACAGATTCACGAAACGAGTTTACTGAATACAATAGCCCAGTGGGTTTAATCCTATCCACCCAACACGTTTTAGACATCATATTTATCTCATTAATTAAATATTAATGCGCAAACCTCTCACATTAGACTGACAATTTGCGGCCACTGGTTAGGCCGGTTGGTTCCGGGCAGGTTTCTGTCGCAAACTGAGTCTAACCTCGGGTTTTCAAGCACGCTATGACTAACTTCTCACATTAGAACCTATTGTTTGCGGCTATTGGAATGTGCCGGGCGGTTCCGGGAAGAATTACGCCGCAAACTCATTCTAACCTCGAGTTAGCCATGTTTCATGTTTAACAAATGTGTTTATTCACAGATTTTAACAAATTAACTTCTTTACAAGCTACAGCAGATTATTCAAGGTTCTATTACAAGTTTTGCTCAAAGTCGAGCCTACAAGATTACATACTTCAAATTTCAGCATTTCAGTTCCAACAGATTACGCCATTCAACAGATTAAACAGATAATAGATCTTGCAGATTAGGCGATTTAGCAGATTTAGCAGATGAGGCAAATTTAACATAATTAGCAGATTAGGCAAATCAATCTAATTAGCAGTTTAGGCAATATAACAGAACTAGCAGATTAGGCAATATAACAGATCTAGCAGATTAGGCAATATAACAGATCTAGCAGATCAGGCAATATAACAGATCTGATCATTCCTTAAAGTTTTATTGACATATCTTGCCTAATTATAAATTTGGCCTAAGTTTGCATGCCTAAAGAATTGTCATGATTCACAATATGATTATATACCAAATATAGCCATTGATTTCAATGCATGTCATATATTCAAAAATCTCCCACTTAGGTGTTATTCACAATTAACAGTTATCAAATCTTGATATAGATCTTTACACCTAAGTCATATTCTCTTTTTATCTCAAGTCAGGAAAAATATGCCCAACAATCTAGATCTTTAAATTATATCCTCTCAAAATCAGATCTTAACTATTAAACATGTGTTATGTCCAATGTCTCAAGCCACATGTTAACATACAATGGTTCCTCTTCTTCCAACTCACAGAATATGCATAGATCTAGATGTAGTTTACAACATATGTCCTTTTTCTTAAATCAGTCACAGATCAGTTATTTCCAATTATGCCATCATTCATTATTTGTCCCAAAGTTTAGCGTTTGTGCGTTAATCTCTTATGAGATCTGGCGCAGGCTCGTGGTAGCCTGGCTATAGAACATAAAGAAGAAAGAGATACAGAATAAAATAGTTCATAACAGAACATACACAACCTCAAATTCAGATTTGCAATCATGTCACAATCATAATTAAAGTTTATATCGGAAAATAACTGCACTTGCCTTGGTTGGATTCTAAAAGAAAAAGGTGTTGTAGCTGTTCTCTTTTAATCCTAGTCAGAATTGGAGGAAGAAGATGCACAAGTCATAGCTTAGGTTTCAGCAGAGTAGAGACGCCATTGATTTATTTATTTTTAGAGAGGAAGAGAGCCATGGAGGCTAGAGAATTGTATAAGAGATTTAGGTTTAGGTTAGGGATGTATATATAGGTGTAGGAAGTTATTTAGGACCATTAGATTAACCCTGAACCATGAGAACCAACCAGATACAAAATCTGCATTTGAACTAATCGGCCCACGGGATGACAGCTAAACACCCTGGATTAACCCCTAGTCGACCCAGCGAGGCTCGGGTCGACCTCAAAAATGGGCCGGTTCGGTTATTCCCCCTCCTAATTCGCTGTTTTGAACTTTTTTGCATATTTATTTATTTAATTTTTATATATATCTATATATTTCTCTCATATGCATACAAACTTTAAGGCTTAATAACTTCTTCATAATTAACCATTTTCACACTAAACCATTTTTTGAACTGCGTTCACACTAAGCCACTTTTTAGCCATTCCCCTAAAACAAAAATATGGCGCTGGCGGGGATCGAACTCTGTACATCTTGTATGCAAGTCACATGTTCTAACCAAATGAGCTACTAAGTCTTTTGCTTACAAACCTTAGAACAACGTTAAACATTATTCTTTTCTTATTCCTCTTTTTCAAATTAATTATTCTTTAATTTGTTATTTTAATATTCTTAGAAAATACGGGGTGTTTCATTCTCCCCTCCTTAAAGGATTTCGTCCCCGAAATCTTCAAGTTAAGAAGAATGTATCCTAACATCCAACATCCATCTACTCAACCATTCAATCACAGGCATCCATTATCCTTAAAAGGTTTCTAATGCCGTATGAACATATGCAAAGTGTGTGTATATGTTTCTTATCTAATGCAAAATCAGGCGGTCTACTGATCCAGTTGGCCTCCTTAATGCGAATCATGTTAGTGCCATGAGTCCGAATATGTATGCAAGAAATCCTATTTGATACACATCATTTCTATATGAGTGCATAACCATTCATCCAAATGCAACATCCATGTGAGGAGTCAATCATTCTACATCCACAAAAATTGGAAAATGCACAAACATCCATATGCAGTATGAGAGTGTTTTTGAGCCGATCTAGTGCCTAGTGTGTGTATATGCATCCACGAGCGTCCACTAGCAACCACTTGCATCCACTTGCAACCATCAATCATAACATGTCTCAAACACATGTTTACATCCATTAGATTCTACCTAAAGGTCGAAGACTCGATCGATAGGATACAGTCGAACGATGGAAGCGAGTACAGATAAAACAAAAACTTGGTTCCCGTTAGACATTGGTTGAGAGAATAATTCCCCTAAGTATCAACCCCAAAGACCGAAATCAATATCAGATTGACACTCAGAGGATTACCCTCTTTAGACAATGTCAAAACTGGAAATCTTAACCTTATCAGAGATATTCAGATATTTACAGACTACTAATATAGATCAGATTACCAAATGATTCTTAGAAAACTAAGCATGATAAAACCCAGAATGTATGTGTCCTACTTGACGCTTAACACAGATATCTCTCAAACCCCAATTTATCACAAGCAGATGAGTCGTAACCCCTATGGGGTTTGAGACTATAACCAGATCAGAAACAAGACTAGTATTAAAGTGCAGAGACTCGACTATAGAATCAGAATGCCATAATCGGAAAGAGTTCTAACTCAATAATCAGATAAGGAAACTAAACTCTCTACGGAAATTTTCTTACTTCTATCCTATCCACCAACTATGAGAGCATTCGCCTGCCTTCCCGAAGTAGGTCATGTCCTCTGTCCTTGCCCCCGTTTCTTCGGGCAGTCCCTAGTGAAGTGTCCCATCTCACCACAGTTGAAGTGAGTGTCCTTCCTCTTTTGGCCATCCTTGTTCAGATGAGTCAAGCTTCCATAAGTAAAGCACATTTCTCCTCCTTTATCATCAGACTTTTCTTCCTTCTTTTGTGTTTCCTTTTTGCCTCCTTTGTGAACCAAGTCCATATCCATGAGTTTCTCATCCTTGGGTTGTGCTCCTTAGCCAAACTCCCTCATTCTCATCTTTACTATCCGTGTGTAACACGTTGACAAGTCCCTCTAAAGCGGCCTCCATCGCACGAAAAGTCCTATAAAGCTCGAAAGAAAATTAGCCGTAGGTGAGACTACTGCGGCTACAGATGGAAGTCCGGCTCTTATTTGCCCTTTGACCGGTGTCGTAGTCTTATCAAGCCTACAGAACCATGTCGCGATGAGGTTACCTCCCAGAAAGCCGGGAGCCCCGGAGAAAGAAGGAAACAAAGATTCAAACAAAGGATCAAAATATAGATATATGGATTTTGGGGATTATGTTTTTCAAAAATAAGCTTTACTTTTGAAAATACTTCCTTTTTAAAACCTTTTTGAAAATAGTTTTCAAAACTTTTTATCAAATCTGGTAACCTTCAGCTCTGATACTAAGTGTAACACCCCACCTCCGTTAAGGTCACTCACAAAGGGAATGCCTTAACTTTGGTGGAGCATTTTAGTAAACAGAACAGAATATTACAAGACAGATAAACAGTACTTGAAAAATTATAACTTTATTACAGCGGAAAACAGAAATCAGTATGGTTACATCTTTAACAAATTCTCAAGTACATAAATATCAGTCTTGTTCAGAAAGTCATCAGAGTACAAAACTTTAAAATCATAATCCACTCAGAAGATGCCATAAGAAGTCAAGCCATACTTTAAGCATTTCAAGCACTTTAAGCAGAAGAGATCAGGATCAAAATAAAGTATTCCCTCCTTGAAAACCTGGGGGAAACGGAAGAAAAGGGGAGAAAACAAACAAGGTCAGACATAAAGTCTGGCAAGTCCAGTGATTTTCAGCATATGAACAGATAATAATATTTATGACATGAAAACAAGCTGGATAAGAGATAACAGTAACAGGAACAACAGATATACTTTAGGTTAAACAGAAGAAACAGAATGATATCTCTTTTCATTTCTCTGCACTAGTACTAATATAACGGGATTAGGTGTTACCCTAATGTCTTAACTGAAACAGAAAGGAAACAGAATGATTTCCATAGAACAGAATGCTAGTAATGGGCTTTTACCACCCGAACAGAAGGTACAAAAACAGATTAATCCCTACGGAAACAGAATGTAGAATTAGGTATACACTAATAAATAGGCCTTTACCACCACAACAGACAGTACCACGCGGGAACAGCCAGGTGTTACCACCCAACAGAAACAGACGATACCCCACAGAAACAGACAGATCTAAGTGTACCCTAAGTTCTACCCCCACGCGATCGGCTCCCTAATACATAAATACCCTGTGCCAGCCCCACCGAAGGGTGTATCATTCCCTAAAGTGGCAACCTTTGAATGACACAGACCTATTTACAGATGTCACGGCGTCTTACATCCTCAGAGGCAGACCGGGATCCATGCACGCACATGACCCAGTTGGAACGCACCATCAACACCCCTCGCCATTATCAGAATTAACCGCTTATAATTAGTTCAGTAAGCGTGCCCGGACCCTACCTACTATTGGGTCAAAGTTTTGATACCAGAAAGGGTTACTGACTAATATGGGTCCCAAACAACAGATGACACAAGTAATTTCCCTCCTAACCTTGTGTCCCCCAGACTAACAGATTTCAGATTAATTTGTTTAGACATACAGAGCTCAGATCAAGTAGTTCACAGATCAGACAAGTTTTCAAACTAACGGATCAGATATACAGAATTAACAGATTTACAGATTTGTCTAACTTTGTATTGGGCCTACAGATTCACGAAACGGGTTTACTGAATAAACTAGCCCAGTGGGTTTAATCCTATCCACCCAACACGTTTTAGACATCATATTTATCTCATTAATTAAATATTAATACGCAGACCTCTCACATTAGACTGACAGTTTGCGGCCACTGGTTAGGCCGGTTGGTTCCGGGCATGTTTTGTCGCAAACTGAGTCTAACCTCGGGTTTTCAAGCGCACTATGACTAACTTTTCACATTAGAACCTATGTTAGTCTCACATTAGAACCTATTGTTTGCGGCTACTGGAATGTGCCGGGCGGTTCCGGGCAGAATTACGCCGCAAACTCATTCTAACCTCGAGTTAGCCGTGTTTCATGTTTAACAAATGTGTTTATTCACAGATTTTAACAAATTAACTTCTTTACATGCTACAACAGATTATTCAAGGTTCTATTACAAGTTTTTCTCAAAGTCGAGCCTACAGGATTACATACTTCAAATTTCAGCATTTTAGTTCCAACAGGTTACGACATTCAATAGATTAAACAGATAATAGATCTTGCAGATTAAGCGATTTAGCAGATGAGGAAAATTTAGCATAATTAGCAGATTAGGAAAATCAATCTAATTAGCAGTTTAGGCAATATAACAGAACTAGCAGATTAGGCAATATAACAGATCTAGCAGATTAGGCAATATAACAGATCTAGCAGATCAGGCAATATAACAGATCTAATCATTCCTTAAAGTTTTATTGACATATCTTGCCTAATTATAAATTTGGCCTAAGTTTGCATGCCTAAATAATTGTCATGATTCACAATATGATTATATACCAAATATAGCCATTGATTTCAATGCATGTCATATATTCAAAAATCTCCCACTTAGGTGTTATTCACAATTAACAGTTATCAAATCTTGATATAGATCTTTACACCTAAGTCATATTCTCTTTTTATCTCAAGTCAGTAAAAATATGCCCAACAATCTAGATCTTTAAATTATATCCTCTCAAAATCAGATCTTAACTATTAAACATGCGTTATGTCCAATGTCTCAAGTCACATGTTAACATACAATGGTTCCTCTTCTTCCAACTCATAGAATATGCATAGAACTAGATCTAGTTTACAACATATGTCCTTTTTCTTAAATCAGTCACAGATCAGTTATTTCCAATTATGCCATCATTCATTATTTGTCCCAAAGTTTAGCGTTTGTGCGTTAATCTCTTATGAGATCTGGCGCAGGCTCGTGGTAGCCTGGCTATAGAATAGAAAGAAGAAAGAGATACAGAATAAAATAGATTAGAACAGAATATACACAACCTCAAATTCAGATTTACAATCATGTCACAATCATAATTAAATTTTATATCGGAAAATAACTGCACTTGCCTTGGTTGGATTCTAAAAGAAAAAGGTGTTGTAGCTGTTCACTTTTAATCCTAATCAGAATTGGAGGAAGAAGAAGCACAAGTCCTAGCTTAGGTTTTAGCAGAGTAGAGACGCCATTGATTTATTTTTTTAGAGAGGAAGAGAGTAATGGAGGCTGGAGAATTGTATAAGAGATTTAGGTTTAGGTTAGGGATGTATATATAGGTGTAGGAAGTTATTTAGGACCGTTAGATTAACCCTGAACCATGAGAACCAACCAGATGCAAAATCTACATTTGAACGAATCGACCCATGGGATGACAACCAAACACCCTGGATTAACCCCTAGTCGACCCAGCGGGGCTTGGGTCGACCTCAAAAATGGGCTGGTTCGGTTATTCCCCTCCTAATTCGCTGTTTTGAACTTTTTTGCATATTTATTTATTTTATATATATATATATTTCTATATATTTCTCTCATATGCATACAAACTTTAAGGCTTAATAACTTCTTTATAATTAACCATTTTCACACTAAACCATTTTTTTTGAACTGCGTTCACACTAAGCCACTTTTTAGCCATTCCCCTAAAACAAAAATATGGCGCTGGCGGGGATCGAACTCTGTACATCTTGTATGCAAGTCACATGTTCTAACCAAATGAGCTACTAAGTCTTTTGCTTACAAACCTTAAAACAATGTTAAACATTATTCTTTTCTTATTTCTCTTTTTCAAATTAATTGTTCTTTAATTTGTTATTTTAATATTCTCAGAAAATACGGGGTGTTACATATACCATCTCAAACTAAAATAGATATCCAGTGCGATCATGCCAATGGAAGGAATGAGTTTTCCCCTCACTAATATCTTATAAAATACATCAATGCTAAATAATGTACTTGCAACCACAATTTTTGGAACAAAAATATATGATTATACGCATAGTTTCATCATATGGTTATGCATTCCTAAAGTGTGTCCATCTTAAAAACCGATTTTCTATCTCAAATCATGGTTATCCTATGGTCAACATGGACCTATTAGTTTTCACAAGCCATAACCTTAATAATATTCTTAGCTGACTCGTGGTAAGCATAGCTTGATACACGAAAAATCTCCAATTGCATGTAGAAGGAAATCGGACTACCAGTCTAAATCATAATTTTCTTATAATGATTATGAAGATAATGGTTTTTCAAACTAGTAGGTAACCTATGGTTAAGAGAAAACATATATTTTTATTAGCATATAAAGCTACAAGTTTCTTAATGTATGCAAACATTGTTTTAGTCTCACTACTGACGAAGACCTCTCCAGTGGAATCATGGACCTTAACCATCGCTGGTTTTAATTATTGAGTCATATATTTGTGATCATTTCAACACATACTAACATGATTAATCTAACTGATCTTCTGCATGCAGTTCTAGCCATTAGCTACTTTAGTCTAACCATACTAACGACTAGAACACCCTAACTAATAACTTCATCCCTAAGTCCTAAGATACAATGCTGGATCACGATGATGTCAGAATAACAAATGACAAGGCATGTAAATTTAACCCAGTAAATGATAACATGAAAAATAAAATCATTCATAGAAATACGTTCACTCATATTCATATGCATCACAAAATTACTTAATTTAATCAATAATTTCCTCTGACAAAATTCACATAAATGAAATACATAACAAAGTCGGCAGCTCGGGTTAATGCATTTACATAGACTTCCAGTGAAGTTTATCTTAAAGGCCAAGTCCCAGTTCTGCATACTTTATTTTGCGTAAAGAGATATATATGAGCATGTTGTTAAAAGCCCATGTTGAGTTATTCTATTTCTATGAATTCTCAGTCTGTATACTATATTTTCATCAATTCAATATAGTAAACATTTTCTCCATAATATTACATTCATTTACTCTGATCGCTACTACTGAATCAAAATATACATTGCTTCTAATTCTTTTATGATATCAGAGCTATAAAGCTTCACAACAATCATTTGATCAAATCATGAGAGAAAGTTTATTTTAGACCCATCAGAGTAATTTCATCATTTGGGTCTTCCTCCCATCTGAGTTGTTAACTCATCATCTGAGAGTTAGCCAAATTCAGATCAATGCCTTGTATATCTTCAGATTGGCTACATCAGATCTAATTCTTTCGATTAGGGCAAATTTTTTCAGAGTAATCAAAATTAAGTCACTAAGAAGATTCAAGAAACAAGCACAAGATAGTTGCCTTACCAGTGCCAATCATTAGAACCTTTATCATCATCTGATAGGCATCAAGTTGCAAGATATTAAATGTATTGTGTTTCTTGCCTTCGGTATTTTGAGGGAGATAATTTTTCAATCAAAATTCTGCTTGTAATTTTATTTTTCATTATTCAAGATTCTTCATTATGGGTGATGCAACATCTGCAATTAGTTCAGCAGGTTCTCCGAATCAATCATCATCCCTAAATCAACCAGCAACCCTCGTTTATGTAGTAGATCAACTAGTTAAAACAATGATAAGTCCACAAAGTCAACTTATCACTGTTAAACTAGAAGAAAACAACTACTTATTATGGAAATTCCAAATTGAAACTGCTATTGAAGGGTATGGCCTTGAGGGACATTTTTATGATACCCTGCAAATTCCACCAAAACTCATCACAGGTCAAGAAAATAGATTAACCATCAATAAAGAATATACCAAGCATCACAGACAAGATAGACTGATCAGTGCTTGGTTATTATCATCAATAAGCAACAATTTACAGTCTCAAGTGGTAGGATGCAATTCTTTAAATGAAATTTGGCTTAATGTTGAGGAAAAAAAATTTTCTATTTCCAGTCATCTGCCAAGATCATGCATTATAAAGGACATTGATATAATTCAAGAAAAGAAACAATAGCATGAGAGAATATCTGGCCAAAGTCAAAACAATATGTGATCAACTTGAGGCTGCAGGTCATAAAGTTCAAGAATAAGAACAATTCTTAACTATTCTGAATGGACTCAACAGTGAGTATGAAGTAGTGGAAGCAATAATATCATCATAGAAAATAACACCACCAATGAAAGAAGTTCATTCTATATTATTGGCACATGAAGCAAGATTGGAAAGCAAGAAGCCACAAGAAACTGATGTGAACATCAATTTTGCTAGTAGCAGTAAAAATAAAGACTCAAGAATTAACTTTCAAACTCAAAGTGGTGGTTATAGTGGTAGATCTAGAGGAAGAGGCAGAAACAACAACAATGGAAATCAACTCAAGTAACAAATATGTGAAAGAATTGGTCATGCTTCATTTAAATGTTATTTCAGGTTCAATCAAAACTACACTCCAAGTCAACTAGTGAACAATCAAAGAAATGGAAACCCAAAAGCTAATGTGGCCCATATGCAACAAGACCAAAATACACAAAGTGACAACAAATCCACTGGTCAGACACAGATAGCAAGAACAGAACATATTAATGATGAAAGTTGTTATCCAGATTCAGGAGCAACAGATCATCTAACTAACAATTTAAACAAGTAAAACTTGGAGTGTAAGGATTATCGAGATAATCGATATCTGTGCATGGGAAATGGTAAGCCTATCAACATTACTCATACTGGCAGTGGTTATATTACTGGAAATAATCATCTTATTTTAAATAAGTTATTAAGAGTTCCTGATATCAAGAAAAATCTTCCAGTGTGTCTCAATTTGCATATAATAACCAAGTATATTTTGAATTTTATCCAAAATATTGCTTGGTTGAGGACATACTTGCTAAGAAAATTTTATTGCAAGGCAATAAGGTGATGGGACTGTACAAGTTCAGTCAAAACAATTGCAGCAATGTGAAGAAAAACTTACTGTGTAATCACATTTAAAGCAGTTGTGAAAAACAGAATAATGTTTTTAATCTGTAGCATAATAAACTGGGACATCTTAGTACTAGTATTGTAAAATAGCTTCTTGTTGAAAACAATAGTAAATATGAAGATATATCTTTGCCTCATATATGTACATATTTCCAGATAGGGAAAAGTCGTAAGTTTCCTTTTAGCAATTCAAACAATGAATACACAAAACCCTTAAGCTTGATACTTGATAGCTACTGATTTATGGGGCCCTACACCAATAGTTCAAATTATGGATATAAGTATTACATATCATTTGTAGATGCATCTAGTAGATTCACATGGATATATTTATGAAATCCAAATCTGAAAGTCATGATATTGTAGTACATTTTATAACTCAAGCTAAAAAGCAGGCTAACTCACAAGCTAGAATCATTCAATCGAATAGAGGTACAGATTATAAGTCATTAAGGGATTATTTTATGAAAAGAGGAATAATTCATAGAACAACATGTCCATATACCTCTGAGAAAAATGGTCTTGTTGAAAAGAAACACATACATGTAGTAGAATCTGGTTTAACATTATTAGCTCAGGCCCGAATCCTTTAATACTGCTGTTTATTCAATAGACAGATTACCAACATAGGTACGGAAAGGAATTAGTCCACTTGAAAATTTAATGAATGTTAAACCAGACTATAATTACTTAAGAACATTTGGTTGTTTGAGCTATCCATATTTAAGATCATGCAATAAACATAATTTTGAATTTGGATCTAAACTATGTACATTTGTAGGGTATACTCAAAATCAGAAAGGTTATAAGTGTTTAGATCATAATGGAAGGGTATTAATAAGTAGACATGTTGTATTCAATGAAGAAATCTTCCTATACCAATCTGAGAATATTAAAACTACAAATAAGATATTTGATACTAGAGTTTCAATACCTCCATTACCTGTATATTCAGATTTATTAAGTGCAAACGAATCTGTGAAAGCCTATGAAAGGACAACATCACTCAATAATGATATTGTTCAATCACCCATTCTGCACAGTCATACACTTGAAATAGAAAATCAAGAACAAAGTGCTAGTGATCAACAATCAGAAGATCTGAAGATCAAAGTCAAAGCTCAAGTGAAAATTATCAAACTTGCACTCAACCTCAATTACATCTACACAATCAATGATCACAAGAGCCAAAAGTGGATTTTTTTAAACCCAAACTATATACTACTATTACTTTAATTGATAAAGGAGCTAGCTATGATCAAGCTAAAGTTGATAACAACCGAAGGATGGCAATGGATATTAAATATCAAGTCTTCATACAAAATCAAACATCAAAATTAGTTAAACCACAAAAGGACAAAAATATTATTGGCTGCAAATGGATATAAAGAATTAAAAGAAAACCAGATGGATCCACAGACAAATATAAAGCAAAATTAGTTGCCAAAAGATTCACACAGCAACAATATTTCGATTACAAAGGAACTATAACAACCAGCTTTCAGGCACGCTTTAAGCCGGTAGTTAGCCCACTCAAATCGTTCTCCAAGGCGGATTATTATGCGATATGATACATCAGAACGATACACAAAAGAACTTTTCATTCCTATTACAACAACATTACACCAGAGTACAAAATATTCCAAAGTACAAATAATTTATACACAGCGGAAGATATCAGAGAATAATAAATTCACAATACAATGGAAAACATAAAACATACATCGGAAGACTACGAAGCAATCTAGAGTATAACACCAGCCAAAATCTAGGATCCTATTTTAATAATATCTACAAAACCGAAACTACAAGCTTCCCGTGTAGAAATATGGGCACCAGAGTTGAGGTGGGAAACAATAAACTCTAGGTCAGTCATGCGACTGGTAAGAGAACCAAAACAATTATTTTAAAGTTGGATAAATCATGGGACCACGTCATATAACACGGAAAGGGCTTTCTCCACATGAATATTAGTCATAAACAATTGCAATGCTTTTTGAAAAATGAAGCTATTAGAAGACTCAACTCCCATCACACAATGAAAGCGAAAGCCAGAGGATAGAGTTTTACTTTATAATTGCCAAACATGCTTGATACACAATATTTCTCTTTTGTTATTATAGTGCATAGTGTAGAAATCAATTTCAAAATAAATGTATCAATCTTAGATGGTATAATAACCCATCCTATTATGTCGCCATATAGGTTTACAATTGAAAACGGAAGGTTCATATTAGAAGTTGGATTTCCATCAATGACTAAAGCAAAGAACCTTTACTTATCCGATTCGGATCACATCTCTAGTAAGATGTCCAGAACATCATGCATGTGACTCTTAAGTCAGCAGAGTCAGTCCACCAATTCCTGGTGGATTAGGGTTACTCCTGAACATAACATTCCCTGGTCCTATCGGACTTACAATCTAGTCGGTTATTTCAACATCATCTGAGGTGCCTCAATCCATCATCCACATAAGTAAATTGCTTGGGCTCCATACCATGGCATCACCTTTAGCTAGAAGGGAACATATGTCCTTTCTCTTGTGCTCATCATCCTGTTTTAGTCCATTCATGGGTTGTGAGGCTAGCAGAAGTCACGTCTTGACACAAAGCTACGCTATGTCAACCATGCTTTGATCATCATCCACAAAGCTCTGCTTATCAACAAAAGCCTTAATCAATCAACAAATTAGCATGCCACATTGTCAATTCACAATATATAATCGGTGTCTATTAATATGTAAGCCTCTGAGTACATAAGTCTCAGAGGGAGGTGTTAAGCTAAGAGAATAAATTCTTTGTCACTAAACTGATATAACATTAATAGGCATCAATTTATTATGTTGTAACTTACAATGTCAGACATACATCCATTCACAAGTTCATTCTAAGTCTGAACGAAACCGAAGGCATTACTCTTCCCCTAAGGGAGAGATGTCCTTGCATATCCGGTCGATCTCCAAGTACGTATGGACGACCACCATTTAACCTTATAACAGGAGCTACCAATGCATCAATAATAATGCAAATGATGTGAAAATCTCCACTCTTCAACCACCGTCTTCAATATCTTCGACAATCGGCGTATTAGTTATTCAAAATAGGTTGAAACCCGGTCTTTTCGAATAACTATCGCGTCATTAAATCAAGTGATATATAAACATATCATACACCTCATTCCAATTTAGAATAGTCTTATATTCAAATATTCTTTACATTGGGAGTTACTCCCTAAAATCAGACCAAATATTTACATTATTTAAACTTCTTGTTTAAATCTTCCTTGGAAATCATTGCAAAAGATTATAAAATCACTTTTCACAGGCTTAACTCAAATTAAAGTTTGTAGGCCTTATTAGGATTATCAAGCCTTACCAAAAGGTAATCTCTTATATCGCTATCCCAGTCCCATTCTATTCATCCCATGGAGCAAAACTGGTGGTACTCCATATCTAATACCCTCTTGTTTGGAAAGTTTAATTACCTTCCACCATATAAATCAAATTAAAGATTGATTAAAACTCTAACTTAGTTTTAATCTCCAATTCATTCTTCCAAATCATTATAATAAGATTTATTAAAACTCTCATATAGTTTTATTCTCCATTTCGGCTAATTAAATCTTTATTGAATGATTTATTAGCACTCAAACAAGGATTTAGTCTCCAAAAATCATTAATCAATGATTGCTTAACTTTGGAAATTAATCTTGGCTTTAGCTGGGTTAAAGAACAAATGTTATTTAAAACTTCATTCATGATAAACCCAAAATTAAACTTCCATTAGGAATAGAATCTTCACGGAAATCATATCAGTTCACAATCGATAAAAATTTCCATATCAGACTAATACTATAAGCGGAATAACGGCAAAGACTTTTAAATTCCTTGAATAGAAAAGGTCTTCCTCCATGGAGGTTCACGTTTATTATCACTAAATCGATTTCCATTCAATTCCAGATTAATTCATTAATTGGAAACTTAATTTTGGAAAATTCCATTAAATCTTAATTAAAAGATTTGTTCCATAACTTCATATTCAACTGGGTTTAAGAACAGTGTTATTGAAGACACCATCCATGATAAACCCAAAATCCAATTTGATATCAAATACAAGGCTCGACTTATATTCAATATCAAATTCTAAAATCAACAAATACCGTATCGATAATAACAATATTGATATCTTCCAAATTCCTCAATATAGTATCCGCATAATTACGAACTCGTATATAGATATATGCGAAGATAATTTCTATTCAAATCCAATATTCATATATTGGAAAAACTTAACTTGATTAAGTATTTATTAAATTGAAACTGTACTAATCACTTTTGTTAAATAGCTAATTTTCACAAAATAGCTTTTTATTATCTTGAACTAAATATATTTAGTCCAAATTACTTTTAAATTATTTATTATGATTTATCACAATTTTTCCCTATTTTTAATAATTTAAAAGCATCTCAATTCATTAAAAAACAATTTCAGGTCATTAACAACAGTAGCGTTGTTTTTATTCAAATTTGATTTGAATTGATTTTAAAATCTAACTGTTGAATTTTAAAGCTTTATATATCATCGAAAAGCTCTTTTCATTCTAAACCAAAAAAATTCATCTCGGAAAATCTGACGATCGGACCTCCCGATACGTCAATTTGAAGTTAATGGTCGAAATTCGCGAACAGTCGCTGAACCATTTTATTAATTTTATCATTAAATCCATCGATTCAATCTAAACATGCTTTATAAAACATTTATAAACTCGTTTTAAAACGATTTTCATCTCCAATTCAATTTTAAATTAAAATTGAATGTTCCCTATTATTATAATATTAAAATAATAATATTTTGAAATCCAATTTTTCTCGATGTCCATTATAAAAATAAATAAGATCAATGGAAAAATCCGTTCGAATTAAAAATGTTGTTTATATGCCTACTCGGATTCACATTATCAATTTATTATTCAAAATCTGATTTGTATTAAAACAAGTCGTTTTTAATTCAAATTTCCTTAAAATCCATTTCAATCATTCAAAAAAAATAAATGAAATAATATCAGCTCCATTTTCAAATCAGTTTGGATTTAAAAATCCAATTTCTAATTTCTTGTCAAAATTCACTTAAATGAGCATAAAATTCATTTAAAATTCCAATGGAATTAAATTCATTAGATTTCTAAAGCTCATGTTCATGATGTAAAATTTTGTGTTAACAATATAAACATATCCATATCAACTACATCTATCATCCAATAACTATAATATAAGTATTTCTATTGACAACACTTATATTCATAGTTTAATATTAAAGACAATAACTGTAAATATCAACCATTAACCGCGAAGAAAACATTGCAATCACAGGAAATCAGGTACATATTCTGATATGCATATAATAACTTAAAAAACCAGTTAAGTGAGTGAGTTCTCACATCAATTACACCAAGATCTATTTCACTACCTGAACTAAAAAACAACGAAATTGTAAATTAATCATTGAATTTCCCCGACCCTTTAATTTTAGGTCTGCTGTGTAATACGACAGCGATGAAATGGGTGACCGAACCCATCAAAATTGAAACACGGATGAAGAGCAAGCCTTAGTGAATTCGAATAAATATGTCTTATGATGTATAGCTTTTTATTTGAGTTAATAAGACTTTTTGAGAATTCCGCACGTTTTTTATTATTAGGAGGCGGCCATGACTTCGCTTGACTAGGGAATGAAAATAAGGGTTTGGGAAGGAATAGGATATTATATAAAATAGTTAAATATATTTTTATTTAGATTAATATTCAATTTTAGTCCACCGCCATTTGCACTTGTCGTTTAAAAATCTATATGATCACATACGAATCCCTTTTTCGATGAAAATGGACAGATAGCTATATTTTGACATTACGGACCGCGAAACTTGTTTGGTCGAATTCTGAGTCCGTTTTCTCATACAACGTATTTTTAAAGTCAAATTACTGACCGTTTCTCATATAAATTGCGTATATTCACATACTAGCTCCAAGTGGCGTGAAATTTGAAATATAGTAATAATTTAATATTTTGGATCCAATAAAAATTAGTTTCATCGAAAACTGTGGTCATTTGAAAAATGGCTATTTTTTAGGCTTATATAAAACCAATAAAATATAAATAAATACAAAAACAGCTAAATTGAATAAACATACTTGGTCTTATAATTCGATGTTTTCAAAATTCAGGTTAAATCGATATTCAATTTCATAAAAAATCCTTTTATTTTATATAATAAATCGTTATAATTTATAAACGATTCCATTGACATAACTTACAATTATATATGATATCTTGATTTTTCACATTCGTTACAAAGATATAATTAAATAGATTTTAACGTTTCTTATTTCGTCAAATTCTGAATACTAATTTGAATTTCAAAAAACAATATTACAAACTACCATGACATTACGAGCTTGTTTTATAATTAATATAAATTTATGCGTTCAGACTTCATTTTAAATAAATTCTAAATAAATCATTTTAAATATTTAAAATCCATTAAAATCGATACAACTACAACTTGCTTCACAAGGCCCTCATCAATCAAAAGAAAACCCAAAAGCCAAGCGACTTGCTAATAGGCTCATTAAATTATCATACCCAATACCCGAGTGGGGTTTACTGCAGAATCAAACAATTAGGAGATGTGTCAATTCAATATCATCCCAATACCCATACGTGGTTGACCGTAAATCAAACAATTGGGAGATATGTCAATTAAATATCATCCCAATACCTGTGTGTGGTTTACATTACATTCAAAAACCAGTAATTAACCGCATCAATGCAGTAAATATGCACCTTTTTATTGGGTATTCAATTTTATTCCTCTTCTCAGCTTCTATGCAATAACTTGTTCAACATATACATATCAAATCCCAACTAACTTTTAAATCAATTTCAACATTTGGTTTGACTTGGCTTAACTTACCTTCCATTATCATATTGGCTTTGTCATTCCAATTTTTTTATTAGTTAAAATAATTATCACACATCACAACTAGTAGTCAGTCGGTTAATTAAATTTCTAATTTATATGTTGTCAAAATATATATCTTTTATATACTCAAAGTATATTTTCAAATCCAAAATACAAACATTAAATTCTAACTAAGTTCTTGGTCCTCATACCAGTCAAATGGAATTATATAGACATCACACTTTCGAAACTCGATAATAAACACTGATAATGCTAGCAATATCCAGAATCATTCCTGGGCGACTAGAGTGTGATTCTATATCTATCCAGTACATTTGAGACTTCGTATATACGTTCACGAGGCATATATGAAAAACTTCGTATACTCGATAGCCCAAACTCAACATCAATAAAATACTTAAATTCTTAATACGAGCGTATAGGCACGCACTTCGCGCGTGGTGATGGCTCGCGCTTCGCGCGTGACCATGACACGATGTGTTATTTCTAGTATGCTTAAAAAACAACTTTGTAGAGAGTAAAGATATGCTAAAAAAATAACTTCGCAGAGAGTAAAGAATAAGCTTACAATTTATAGATGTCGTAGAGGTGGTTTAGATATGAAATTGTATAAACTGATAAATATGCCTAGAAAGGTCGAAGTGGAGAAGAACTTGATTTATGTGAATGGGATAAAACATGGCATCCTATTTATAGAGAGGAGGAAGATGTATGGGTATTTGGGGGAATGATATACGTATGAGAAATTAACTATAGAAATGAATGACATTAAAAAAAAAATATAGGAAGAGAAGTGATCAAGGGCTTGACTGCTTTTAGATAAAGTGATTAAAATATATACACATAAAAAGAGAAATGGTTAAAGAATTAATGACAATGAATGTACATTACAATTATAATTAACATACGCAAATTTCAAGGGATTGACTGTTCTAAATAAAGTGATTAAAAATGACGTGTAGGTATTATATAAAGTAAAGTAGGAAATAAAGTTTAAAAAAAAGCCAAATAAGGTAGAAAATAAGTAAACATATAAACATTTGGATTTCAAATATGAAAATTTGATTAAGTAGAAACAAATTGGCGGAATTGATAAATATATCAGAAATTAATTACAGAAATGAATGATATTAAATATATATACATATAAAAAGAGAAATGGTCAAATAATGACTGATAATTGAAGTATACAAATTTCAAGGGATTGGCTGCTTCTAAATAAAGCGATTAAAAAAATGGCGTATATGTATTTTATAAAGTTAAGTAGGAAATAAAGTTAAAAAAGCTATATAAAGCAAAAAATATGTAAACATCTAAACATTTGGATTTCAAATTCGAAAATATAATGAAGTAGAAACAAATTTGCGGAATTGATATATGTATCAGAAATTAATTATAGAAATAAATTATATTAAAAATATGTACATATATGAAGAAAAATGGTCAAAGAATTAATGATAATTAACATACGCGAATTCAAGGGATTGACTGCTTCTAAATAAAGTGATCAAAAAAATTGTGTATACGTATTATATAAAGTAAAGTAGGAAATAAAATTTTCAAAAAAGCTATATAAAGCAGAAAATAAGTGGACATATAAACATTTGGATTTCAAATTTGAAAATATAATTAAGTAGAAACAAATTTGTGGAATAGATGTATGTATCAGAAGTTAATTATAGAAGAAGAGAAATGGCCAAAGAATTAATGATAATTAATATACATTACAATTATAATTAATGTTTGAATACTTATCTTAATGCGGATTATCTACAGGTGAGTTAAATGTATGATACAAATTAAGTAAAGGGCATTTTCGTCAGTTCAGGTGTACACCAAAATAGTGTGACACCAAACCTATTCCGATTATTAGTAAAGATAAGATATAATTTTTCAAAATATATATTCATTTTTATATATTCACTAATTTGTTGTCTTTTGTACATAATACTCGTCAAACTCATCCTAGGGCATTACCAACCCTATCTCTAATGAGTCACTCATTCTAGGATACTACTGATCCTATCTCTAATGAGTTTTCTTTTATAGGATGTTACTAATCCTATCTTCGATGAGTTCTTTCATCTCATTCTAATGCGCCGTACCCCCAAAGCTTTGTAAACCAAAGCTCTAATACCAAACTATAACTACCCACTTTCGATCCCACTTCAAGCTGGTAATTAGCCCACTCGAAGCATTCTCAAAAGCGGATTGTTATGCGATTGGATACATTAGAACAAAACACAAAAGAACTTTTCAATGCTATTACAACAATGTTACATCAGAGTATAGAATATACCAGAGTACACATAATTTATACACAACGGAAAATATCAAAGAATAATAAATTTAAAATACATCGAAAAACATAAAAACATACAGCGGAAGACTACGAAGTAATCCAGAGTATAACTCCAGGCAAAATCTACGATCCTATTTTAAAAATATCTACGAAACCAAAATGACTAGCTGCCTGTATGGAAAATATAGGCACCCAGAGTTTGGGTGGGAAACAATAAACTCCAGATCATTCATGGGACAAGTATGAGAACCAAAATAGTTATTATACTCCCTCCGAGTCATTATGTAAGATGTTTTAGAAATTTACATGGGAATTAAGGAAAAAAATTATTGACACTTTAGTCCATTCTGAAATTAAGTAGGTCCCGTAAATTAAATTCACTTTTTATGTGCAACCTACTTATCACTTCTATTTTCATGCATAAAAATCGTGAAACAACCATTGAGTCTCCAACATTTAATAAAGATCAAGGATAAAATAGGAATAACAAGCTAAAACACCTTATATCTTGAAACAAATGATACAACTTAAAACATCTTATATTATGTACCGGAGGGAGTACTTTATTTTAAAGTTGGATAAATCACGGACCATGCCGTATAACACGGAACGAGTTTTCTCCATATGAATACCGGTCATAAACAATCGTAATGTTTTTTGAAAAATGAAGCTATTATAAGACTCAAGTCCTACCACACAATGCAAGCGGAAACCGAAGGATAAAGTTTTACCTTATAATAGCAAAACATGCTTGATACACAATATTTCTCTTTTGTTATTACTAGTGCGAATTGTAGAAATCATATTCAAAATAAATGTACCGATATTAGATGGCATAATACCCATCCTGTTATGTTGCCATATAGGTTTACAACTGAAAACGCAAGGTTCGTACTGGAAGTTGGATTTCCATCAATGACCGAGGAAAAGGATCTTTCTTTATCTGATTCAGATCTCATCTCTAGCAAGATATCTAGGACCATATGTATGTGAACCTTGAGTTAGCAAAGTCGGTCCACCAAAATGTTCCCAAGTCCTATCGGACCTACAATTTGGTCGGTTGTTTGAGCATCATCCTAAGCGCCTCAATCCATCATCCACGTAAGTAAATTGCCTGGGCTCCATACCATGGCATCAGCTTTAGCTACAAGGGAACACATGTCCTTTCTCTTGCACTCATCATCCTGTTTTAGGCCATTTACAGGCTGTGAGGCTTGTCTAAGTCACGTCTCGACACAAAGATACGCTATGTCAGCCATGCTTTGATCATCATCCACAATGCTCTACTTTGCAACAAAATATTTGACCAATCAACTACTTAGCATGCCACATTGTCAATTCACAACATATAATCGGTGTCTATTAATATATAACATCTTAGTACATAAGTCTCTAGGAGGGTATTAAGCTAAGAGAATGAATTCTCCGCTACCAAACTGATATAATATTAATAGACATCAAATTATGCCATAACGTACAATGTCATACAAACATCCATTCACAAGTTCGTTCTAGGTCTGAACGAAATCGAAGACACCTTATTCCTCGTCCTCTAAGGGAGAGAGGTCCTTCCATATCCGGTCGATCTACAAATACGTCTGGACGATCACCACTTTAACCTTATAACAGGAGCTACCCAAGGCATCAACAATAATCCAAACAATGTGAAGATCTTTGGTCTTCAATCACCATCTTCAATATCTTTGACAATCGCCGTACTAGTTATTCAGAATGGGTTCAAACCATGTCTTTCCAAATAATTATCGCATCGTTAAATCAAGTGATAAATAAACATGTCATACACCTCATTCCAATTTAGAATATTCTTTTATTCAAATATTCTTTACATTTGGAGTGACTCCCTAAAATGTTATCAAATATTTACATCATTTAAACTTTTTGCTTAAATCTTTCCTTGGAAATCACTGCAAAAGATTATAAAATCCCTTTTCATAAACTTAACTCAAATTAAGGTTTATAAGCTTTATTAGGATTATCGAGCCTTACAAAAAAGTAATCTCTCATATTGTAATCCCAATCTCATCCTATTCATCCCATGTTGAAAAACGAGTGGTACTCCATCTTTAATACCCTCGTGCTTGGTAAGTTTAACTACCTCCTACCATTTGAATCTAATTAAAGATCGATTAAAACTCTTATGTAGTTTTAATCTCCAATCCATTCTTCCAAATCTTTGTTAAAAGATTTATTAAAACTCTCACATAGTTTTAATCTCCATTTCATCTAATTAAATATTTATTGAAAGATGTATTAACACTCAAACATGGTTTAAATCTCCTAAAATCATTAATTGATGATTTCTTAACTTTGGAGATTAATGCTGGCTTTAGTTGGGTTAAAGAACAAATATTATTAAAACATCGTTCACGATTAACCCAAAATCAAACTTCCATTAGAAATGGAATCTTCATAGAAATCAAATCGGTTCATAATCAATATAAATTTCTGTATCAGACTAATACTATAAGCGAAATAATGATGAAGCCTTTTAAATTCCTTAAATAGTAAAGGTATTCCTCTATGGAGGTTCATCTCGATTGTCACTAAATCGATTACCATTCAATTCCAATTTAATTCATTAACTGGAAACTGAACTTTGGAAATTTCCATTAAATCTTAATTGAAATATTTATTCCATAACTTCATTTTCAACTGGGTTTTAGAATAGTGTTATTGAAGACACGATCCACGACAATCCCAAAATAAAATTTGATATAAATACAAGGCTTCGAATAGAAGTCATATTGACTTATATTCAATATCAAATTCTTAAATCAATAGATACCATATCGGAAATAATGATATCAATATCTTCCTAATTCCTCAAAACAGTATCCGCACAATTGCAGAATCCAATATTGAAATATCCGAAGATAGTTTTCATTCAAATCCAATATTCATATATTGGAAAAGCTTAACTTGAGTATTTATTAACTTCAGATCGTGTTAATCACTTTTGTTAAATAGCTAATTTTCACAAAATATCTTTTTACTATCCAGAACTAAATATATTTAGACCAAATAACATTTACATCATTTATTATGATTTATCACAATTTTTCCCTATTTTTAATAATTTAAAATAGCTTAATTCATTAAAAATTAATTTCAAGTCATTAGCAGCACTAGCGCTGTTTTTATTCAATTTGATTTGAACTTATCTCAAAATCTAACCGTTATATCTTAAAGCTTTATGTTAACTATGTTTTTCGTCAACACCGGAGATAGGTCTAAGGGAATGGACCTTAGGGGAGAATGGGATTATTTAGTTCCTACAAGCTTTAGTTAGCTCACCGTTTCCTAGGTATCAAGGTCTTAAGCTCAAAGATTAGTTACTCAGTCCTCAGGGGGTGAGTATCACGCTTATGAGACTTAAAAACCTACAGTTACCTTGGGATAAGGGTTCTCTAAGCACAACACAATATAGAAAGCTAAACGGTTTATAAAAAAGGTTTCTCAATAATCTTGAGGAAGGGTTTATGCTTAGGTAGGGAATCTTTGTCGTAGTAGAAGCATAAGGTATAATGTAAAGGAAATAGATAAGAAACTCATAGAAATTACACTAAGTGTTGATTATCTCTTTATTGCTCATTGGTTTGTGTACTTAAGTGTTTATAAAGTAAATCCCTAGACTGGTTTAGAAATTAGGGTTTACTTTATGGAAAAAGAGTACAAGATTGAGAAATGAGAATTAGACCCCCAAATTGTGACCCCTGGGGTCTTATTTATAGACCAATGGGACCCCTTTTGACATTAAGTCAGCAAAGGCCTCTTTCGGGTGCAACCGCTGTGTGTCGGCCGCTTTTCACCTTTTGGTCCTGGTTGTCTGGGCCTTGGTTGTTGTCAAAGCCTTTAATGTGTCAGTCTTAGCTTTCAGAAAGATAGTTCTGGTCCTTGGTGCTTGTCTTTGAAGTTGCTTCTATCTTCCGTACCGATATCAAGCCTGTTGGAATTGATAGCATTATGTATGGCCTTCGGCTTTCAGAGATAAACTTTTGGTCTTGCCCATGAGTCTTCACGGCGTTGCCTTCAGGAGTTGATTACTTAGGTTCCTGGAGTCGTCACCCCTTTCGGTATTTCCGTTAAGCATGTTAGTGTTGATAGCTCTTCTTCTCATAGATTTTGGCTTGTTTTCGATGAATCTCTAGGGTGGGTTTTTGGTCTTCCGGAGGGTGCTTTCGGTATACTTTATGCCAAAATTGCTTCTAAGTAGCCGACAATCTTTGGGTCCGGTAGTTGGCTTTTGGGATGCTTATATTTTGGCCTTTTGTTCATTTATTTTCTTTTATCTCTTCTTGTATCGGCATTAACTTAATTAATGTCGATAGCCCTTTCGTTCCCTTGTTTTTCTTTTGTCCTTGTTGATTCTTTTATCGCGGATCATGTGCCGTCGTTCTTTCTTTCTTATTTGCTTCCGGTTTGAGGTAATTGACTTCCCGGATTGGTCTCACATGATTTGTAACGGCTCGAATTTTCATACCCTTTGGGTCGACTAATAACATCTCACATCCAATCCAAATTGCACAGAAATACGAATCATTATTAGAAAGAAGTTAGAGGATGAGAAATAGAAAGAAAGAGAAATTAGAATAGAAGAAAAACGAAGAACACAAATTTCACAGCAGAACGAATAAAATGTATTAAATAGCATAACTTTTGAAATACAAATCATTGACAATATATATATACCATCATCAGAGCACAACAATTATTCCTGGAACAGTTATAACACCTATTTCCATATACAACATAGTACACAACGGAAAATATAATAGTCTAAAGCTAACTGACGAGCCTTCTGCTTCAGACTCCTCCAAGCGAATCTGCAAATCCCGACTACTTGACTGCCCGTATAAATTTGGGCACCCAAGAGTTTAGGGAAAACAAACAAAATAAACTCTGGGTCAGTCATAGGACTGGTGTGAATAAACTCCAATCATTTGTTTAACTTTCAAAATCTTTTCGAAAGAAATGACAATCGTAAGACCGATCCATACAAAAACACGGATGAGTTTTACTTTACGATAACCAAAAATATTTTTGATCAAATCCAATGATATTACAATAGTGTCTACATCAAATAAATAGCAATCTAGCGGAACGCTTGCATCTTACGCTCCATATATAATATAAAATCAAAAACCGCAGGGCGCTTATTGGAGATTGAATTTCCAACATGACAAGGTATGGAACCACCTTCCGATAGTGTATCTCTAGAGGGGAATACACTGGGTTCAACAAGAATGTCTTGCAACCCGACCCACATATGGCTGACCATTAATTTAACTTGAGTGTATCGAGCATATTATAACCAACAGTTGTGATCAGCAACCGTTATCAAAAGCATGTAGCAGCGAATAGAATAAGAAGCAAATGAAGTTTCTCTAGATCAGGTGATAATACCCCTAATGGGAATGACCGACATGGCCATACTTCCTGCCCGATTTTAGTCATTTCCCGGTTGATGAGACTTAAGGTCACGATTATCTTTCAGCACATCTTTTCATCATTTACTTTGAATGTCACGTCGTCAAACATTCTTCCATATACGTTGCCCTGGGACTGGATAAACTGAAGGCACCATTCTATTGATCCATCTTGGGCAATTTCTACCTAGAGTTAACAGAACAGCCCTTACTCTTTACTCGGTCTTCATTTATCTTCAACACAAGTTGATTCATAACACTCATGCCAATACGGAGTGGTTTTCAGATAATAAATTTGATCCCGGTCTCTCCATATTGACAACGGAGGTATAAAATAAATCGAATACTTTGATAGTTGGTGATTTAACTATCAAAGAAACATCCATACAATCAACGATCCTATTTCCAAATGGAAATTCTAACGATCAACCATCAAACAACACTGGCCCCTTTTTAAATTTATTCCTAATTATATTATCATTTCCAATACCCATTTTCCATCTTTCGTATCCTTTCAAAGCTCTATTTTCTCTCTCAGTTCTTGGAAAAACATTTCCAATATCTTAATTTCTTTATTCGAGAAAATATCTCTTATTCCAGTCAGAAAATATTTCTAAATATTCACAAATCCTTATTTTCTATATTCAGAAAATATACCCTATTAATATCGGAAAATATTTCCATATTCTATTTCTTAATTTCACGTTGACCAATTCATTTCATTTTATATGCATAGAAAATATCTCTCATTTTATTTGGGGAAACATTCCAAATTCCTTTAAATTAACGCGATGTCATAAACATCGTAATTATAACTCAAACCACTAATCATTTGTTAACTAACCATATTGTTAACCAATCTTCACTATCGAACTTTAACCATTTCTCCATCAATCATGAAGTCAATCAAGTTAGGGTATAGTTACCTCTTAGACCGTAATTGAACAACATTCTCAACTTTGAAATAGTCAAAGCTCATAACTTCAACCAAACATCGCTTACGGTACTCTCAGATCCAATCTATGGATCCATTTCATTTGTGGAAAAACATTGATTAGAATGGTAGCATTATAATCGCTGTTTTCAAATATTTGCTTTATAAAGCATTTACTATAACCGTAGCATTTAAATCACTGTTTAGATTTACAAAACAGTTATTATAACGACTGCGCTAAAATCGCTATTTAGATTTACAAAACATTTATATAACGACAATGCTAAAATCGTTGTTTAGATTTACAAAAACATTTATTATAACGACAACACTAAAATCGCTGTTTAGATTTACAAAACATCTATTATATCAGTATCATTATAATCGTTGTTTTGAATAAAGTACCGTGTGTGACGCACACGCTTCCGTTGTTCATTTTTGAAAGATAGTCAAAATGTCTGGATTTAAACAATGCAGACATATACCGTTCTGTTTGTCGAAACCCATAAGATAAAGGTTATATAAGGATAAAAATCTGCTTTCCACCTTCTTTACAACAAAACCTATTTGCTTGGATTTTATTTCAAAAATCCATTTATCAATGTTTAACACAAAACTATCTTATGTGTTTTCCCTTGCATTTAATTTTTTTTATTTTAATCAAAATGCTTTGCTTAATTCAATTAAAGTCGTCGCTTTGGTTTTAAAAAAACTCATTTAATCCTTGTTTGGATTAATCACTTATACTAATCCATTTACCATCTTTTCACCACTTAGCTTAGATTTCATTCTAAAACCGTTAACACATTTTAGTCTATTATTACACTATTAACCCTCTTCCTTAAAAGTTTCATTCCATTGAATTTTCTTTACTTAATTTAAAAAGTAAGACAAAGCCTTATTTAAATCTCTACATTTACCGACAAATCCTGTTTACAAATCTCGTTTAAAACTTGGATTACAAATCCCTTTATGAAACTCTTATCACCTCCTTGATCAAACTATAATGCCACTAAATCATTTCTTAATTGAATCTCCAATTAAAATCATCGTTTTAATTATTATCAATTAAAATAACAATTAATTTTATTATTTACTATGTTAAAAATAGTTAACATTGCTAAAAAATAGTATAATTATCACTTTTAAAAGCTTATTAAATAATAGTTAACTTTATTAACACTAACCAATTCGTACTTTAATTATAGTTAATTGAAGATTAACTAATATTTAACACCCTTTGTTAAATTCAAATTAATTTCATTATCAATTAAAATGGTTAATTTTTTGTCAACCGTACATATCAGTTAATTGTTAATCGATTTCCATTTTCGATATAAATTCAAATCTGAATTTATATTTCAATTTATTTCAAAATATTTTACTGAAATTATACACATCGTTTATGAATTAATCTTCTCAAATTAACTGTTAAAACAAATTTCCATATAAAAAACCCCTTTTAAAACCTTATCACGATTCTACTTTTGCTTATGAAATATCGGTTTTAAGCCAAATATTAATTATACAATGGTAATCCATAAATATCGTTTATAAATTTAATTATTTGTTTTATTCACTAAAACAAGTTTTTTATTCTCAAATCTATTCGACATTCAATTTCCACCTTGGAAATAATTTCCTTTTTTAAGTATTAAATTCCCTTTTTATCGAAAATATTTTACGATATTTTCAATACCAAATTCCTAGGGCCAGAGTAATTCAATACAGCATAATCAATCACAGTAAATAACAAACAATAATATAATTGTTGAGGAATCCAGTTGGATCCCTCCAACCTGATTCCCTGCATCCACAGATGTTAATCAACAGTAATAATATTATTTCACATCAATATGAAATGTCATAGTAAGCAGAATTTATAATCAATCAACGATATAACTATATCAATCATTCAATCAATTTTAGCAACGATTCATCCAAACAACCATCACACAATATAAAATGTATATAAATAAATCTGAGTTAGTGAGATTACTCACCTTGTTTGTAGTTGATGATGCTGCTTTTGTTTTTATTTTAAAATCAAACAGGTGTTTGATTTTATCACGAAATTTCAGTTGCTCGATTTTCTGCCATATTAGTCCCCCTTGAAGACCTCGTCGCTATAATTCCAATATGATCGGTTTGATCCAATTCTGTATACAAATTAACTGGTATATTATTATTGGTTTAATTATATATTTTAAATCTTAATAACCATTAGTAAAGATTAATTTTTTAGTTAATTACCAAATTCAGAAAACCAGTCCTCATCCCACTCATTATCACGTTAATCCCATACTAACTCTTTCTTCCTTAAGCAATAACCCACGCTACAGATCAATGCGTACCTCCATTACAAATGACCCGTACAGCTTTTTCAAACACTTCAACCAAACGTCTGTGTTCACCACTCCAAATAATTGCTTCATGTACTCCACCATGACTATAAATATTAAACCATGTTTAACCTATAAGTAATCCGATTAGATGTAGATTAAAAATACCGTAACCACCTTTTAAAATATTTCCTTTTCCTTGCCAAAAATACAGAGCCTCCCTGGAGCCTCCCTTCATGTTATCAACCGTCTTCTCCCAAATAGTTTGAACACACTGAAGCCAAACTGCCGGCATCCCATCTCCGTTCTTTTTATATGGTTTTGCGATGCTTGGTCTACAGGACTATCTAATTTCTTAAATTATAATTAACCCTTAATCATTGTTAACCCTAAGCTAATCCCGTTTATCCTTAATCCCCTGTTAAGCTTTCTTCCACATTTAATCCTTCCACTACCTCTTGCGTTGAGCAGCCATACTCGAGAACCCAACAAAAAAACAATAATATGTGAACACTCCTTCCACCAAGTTCAATCATTTCCCTATGTACGATATCCAACTACACTATTGAACCCAGTGCCTCGAAATTCACATGCTCATCACCATCAGTACAAACCCAATGCACTACCCAGACCCCCGACCTGGCCAGTAAACTACTCGAGCACCACTAAGAGGTGATGTATCTTTCTATGCTGAACTCCTTCAGCATGATAATCAGGGCGCTCAGATCCCTTTCTCCTATAGTTCACCAGCGCCACTAGAGGTGGCCAGAACCGACCCCACCCTTCCATCGACACCGTGCCTCCCATCGAGCCCCACGCTAGTGATCCTGAGCCGCCTCCGACCTTTTCCAGTTTTCTAGGTGAGCGGAAATGGCGTGAAACCCAACGCGAGCCATTTAAGTATTCGGCTTGCACCGAAATAAATCTGAGTAGTGCAAATTCTAAGACCATTGCTGTGAGTGATTTTTTTATGGTTTTCATTTTGCGTATTTTTTCTCTCTGAATGATTGATTACCCTCGTTTGGTTTCTCTGATTGGAGGAAGGGGAAATGTATGGTATTTATAAAAAGAGTAGCATGGTAGCCATGGTGTCAATTGGCTTTGCAAGCACGGTCTCAACAGCTTGCCACACACGGTTTGCGATAGCTTGGTATGCACGGTGAATGAACTGTTTGGGGGAGCAAGCTGTTGGAAGCTTACACAAGAAGATTTTCTATTTAAAATATTCATTCGATGACGCATCCAGTGGAAGATATTCAATAAAACAAATATATTCCTTTCTTAACAAATGGTTCCAACTTTTTAGCTTTACCAATGTATAAATTTGAAATAATCCTTAGATTCCAGCTTAACAAAGTTTATGATAAATGCCTTTATAACATATATATATATGTGTATATATATATATATATATATATATATATATTAGAACTCGTCGGTTTAATTTCAAACTAGCTTGTGTAAAGTAAACGGAAATAAAAAAACATTGTGCTGGCGCTTAGCATTTAAAAGATGTTGTAGCAATGTATAATAATATTATACTGTTGGTTATACCATGAAATGAAATCTAATTATTATGTTTTATGTTATAAAGTGTTGGGTACTCGATCATATAAATTCCGTTCTCGTATAAAATGCTATCGACAAAAATAAAAAAAATGACATTGTGCCAAATAATGTGCTATAATTTCAAAAATATAATCAATTAGATCTGAACGTTTCTTGTTTTAAAGAAATCTGATTTATAATGAATCCTGTATATTCAGTTTAAGTTCAAAACATTAAATTTTGAACTACCGCGACTTTACAAGCTCATTTTAATTCTAACTATATGTTTAAAATTCCTTTTTTAAACGAATTCATTATTATAATTGAGATCTAAATTCAATTAAATCCTTTAAATGTTCCAATTCACAAAATATCGCAATTTCAACTAATTCTCGACTATTTGGGAATTAAATTTTTACTGTTCCTTTATTTATGTTAATTAAATATTCAAAATATTTGAATTCAAGTCATTTAAATCTCTAAATTACCATTTAAATAGTTAAATAAATTAATTATATGATCGCTAAAAATCCGGGACGTTACATTCTATCCCTCTTAAAATAATTTCATCCTCGAAATTGCTAAGCAGTAAAAATGCTATAGCTCTAACTCCTCATAACCTACTTAGTTGAAATCTTATACTCCGTATTTTCATAACCCATTTCTTACGTGGCCTTCGAATTCTCATACCAATACTCGACAATTACTAATTCTTTCCAAATGATCTGTCCATCATTTTTGGACAGTCCATATCACTTTTTGTCTTCAATCCATAGCTTTTTTGCATATCCATACCCATTCCAATTGACTTTAAATCCATTTATCAATTTCATTATCCACTTGAATTTTTATTAACCAATTATGGTTTTCTTATTTCAATTACAATTAACAACTCAAAAAAAAATTCCTGCAAATTTTCGAAAATTTCTCCAGTACCTCCTTTGCATGGCTCAATCGGTACAATCACAACCCGCCTTTCTAGGCCTTCTCCAATCCAAAAGAAAATAAAAAAGCCAAGCGGCTTGCTTCATAGGCTCATAAAACCATCAAACCTTAGTAATATTGTAACATGTACCTTTTTGTCGGGCATAATTCTGTCTCTTGCATTTGCTCCATTCAATATCTGCTCAGTATACATATATCCATTTCCAGGTGATTTCAAATCAATCCAACTTCCAGTTTTTTCCTTTTTCCTCTAATCAACTTCTGATTAGTTCACTTCCATTTTATCGATTCAAGTCTGATTTCTATTTAGATCAACCCACTTACTATACTTGAATACAATTCAATTTCAATTAACAACATCCAATATATATTCAACTTGCTTGTTCGTAAGTCGAATTTATATTAATAATTCGAATCCCAACATTTCTCTTTGTTTAGTTTCATTCGGAATTATTTCTAATACAATCCAATTTTATTTAAGTTAAATTTCAATTCATTTGATACGTTTTTACCATTTCAATCAATTCAACTTATACAAGTTAAATTTATATTTCAGAATTCAAATTTTCGGGTTTTATTTCAAATTAGTTTGAAATCGTATATATTTATATACATATATTTATAGCCAACTCAATTCAAAACATTTGAATTTCTAAAACAACTCTATTTTTCTCAAACAATTTCCATTAATAAATCTATTACGGTAGCAATCCGTCACTTAGAAACTCAAAAATGAATACTGATAATGTCGTGATCCATTATCAGAATTATTTTCTCGCCACTGAAGTGATTTCAGTGCTTAATCCCTTTAAAAATCTATTTAAAAACATTCTTGTTTAAAAATCCTTCAAAGTAACGTTATATTAATATAAAAATACTTCAGGAAATATTTGTAAACACCCAGGATTCAAATTTTCAAATTCTGGTTTGAATTTAATTTCAGTTTATCGTATTTATTAATATTTTCCATATACCAGTTATATTTGATTATGTATAACCATTTCAATATTTCATATTCCATTTGATTGTGATAACAATCAAGACATTCATATATAATAATTCAGAAATTATTCCTTTTATATCAAAATAATTTTTGAGAAAAATTATCTCATTTACTCGGTATAAAACAATACTGCGTCGAATTGTTCTCTTCGAGAGTTTAGAAACACCTATCGATACAGTTGTACATTTTGTATCGACCAGAATTCATAAATCACTCAACAAACCAGTCAACACAGTATAAAACACTTTTATGTCAAATCTACAAGTGCGCTCTCTCGTATATATACTCAAACCCAACTTAGGGTATTACTAACCCCATATCAATTGAATTACGGAACAGAGCCAAGGTTACTACTCAACCTTCAGCTCTGATACCAAACGTAATGGCCCGAATTTCCGTGCACTTTGGATCGACTAATAACAACTCACATCCAAACCAAATTGCACAGAAATACAAATCTTTATTAGAAATAAGTTAAAGGATGAGAAATAGAAAGAAAGAGAAATTAGAATAGAAGAAAAACGAAGAGCACAAATCTCACAGCGGAACGAATAAAATATATTAAATAACATAACTTTTGAAATACAAATCATTAACAATATATATATACCATCATCAGAGCTCAACAGTTATTCTTGGAACAGTTATAACAACTGTTTCCAGATACAATATAGTACATAGCGGAAAATATAATAGTCTAAAGCTAACTAACGAGCCTTCTGCTTCAAACTGCTCCAAGCGAATCTGCAAATCCCGACTACTTGACTGCCCGTATAAATTTGGGCACCCTAGATTTTATTTTGTTTGTTTTCCCTAAACTCTAGGGTGCCCAAACTTAAGCGAGCAGTCAAGTAGTCGGGATTTGCTGATTCTCTTGGAGAAGTTTGAAGCAGAAGGCTCGTCAGTTAGCTTTAGACTATTATATTTTCCGCTTTGTACTATGTTGTATCTGGAAACATGTGTTATAACTATTCCAGGAATTACTGTTGTGCTCTAATGATGGTATATATATATATATATTGTCAATGATTTGTTTTTCATAAGTTATGTTATTTAATATATTTTATTCGTTCCGCTGTGAGATTTGTGTTCTTCGTTTTTGTTCTATTCTAATTTCTCTTTCTTTCTATTTCTCATCCTCTAACTTCTTTCTAAAATGATTCGTATTTCTATGCAATTTGAGTTGGATGTGAGTTTTTATTTGTTAGCCTACTTTGTTACCAGGCTACCCAAAGAAAAGATCATGTTGACATACTCTTTGGCAAATGCTGTCACATATGGAATCTCTGGATAACATCACTCTCTGGCATTGGAAGCATCATCAGAAGACACAAGGCAGTTTGGTTAAAATCACAACATCAGTATAAACTAGACCAAAACCCCTATCAAACGACCTCATTTGGATCTAAACACATCAAATACCAGCCCTCTGAATTAGCTTCAAGTAGAGCTTTCGTTTGGTCCAATCGGCCTTACGGTTTGAAAGTTATGTCCATTTCCATGAACGCATGCAGAAATATGGAAAAACATGGATTTTGGCTTTTTTGAAGATCGGATCGTGACCACCCCCTGGGGTCGGATTGTGACAGCCCCCTGGGGTCGGATCGTGACCACCTCCTGTGGTCGGATCGTGACCACCCCCGAGATCGGTTCGTGACCATGACCTGGACTGACCATCACCATTACGACCATCACCAGCTCACCACCCCGGTTCACGAACCGTGACCACGAACCATGACCAGGACACGCTACTACACTTGTAGATTTTTACCTATTCTCAAGGCTATGATCGCTCCTACTTTCCCAGATCAGGTGCCACGTGTCCTACCACGACCCCATCAACATGAGCTCTCCTATAGCTATAAATACACCTTCAGAGGGCATTTTCAAGGGACTTTTGGCATCTCAACATCAATGGCTGCCATGGCTAACACTTCCCCATGAATAACCACCATCTTCCTTAATAAAATCAATGAATTCAGAGAGAATTATTCATTGAATTCAAATGATTAAGAGACAATCTTTATTGTAATTTTAACATGTGAATGAAATGAGAAAATATGAAGTGGACGTAGGCTCGTTAACTCCGAACCACTATAAAAATCCTGTTGTCTTTCTTTTTCTCTTATTTTTCAGTTATTTCTTCATGTCCTATGCTCTAAATATGACAATTTGGGTGTTAGGACCATTTTTTGGTCTAACAATTTGGTGCTTTCACTGAGAACTGAATTCTCTGCCTAACGGATTATTGTTATACTATTTGGATCTCTAAATCCGAAGAAGATAATCTGCGTTCCTACCATTTTTTGAAGATTTCGTTGATTTCAGTAAATCAGAACTCCACGGCTCCTAAAAGGGGTAAGGAATTGCACATTTCCCAGCGAATAAAGAGTGAACAGATGGTTCGCAGGAGCAGGTCGAAGGGTTCGTGAACTAGTTCGTGATGAGGGATCGTGGAACGTTGTCTGGTCATGAAGGCCTATTCAATGGATAGTGAAGATGTTCCTGACCCGGTCCCGAGGAGCAAAAAATCAAAGAAACACACTTCCTCACCCACCAGCTCGCGAAGAGAAGACCATGACTCGGTCTCAGGATGCACCCACGACCCGAGTCGATGCTGGGAATATTGGGGCCATGAATCACTATGTAGATCCCATACAGAACAGCTGATGATACGACGATCCGCGATCCGAAAAGTGCCAGCGATCCGAAGACTTTCTGAGCCACGAACAGTAGGGGATCCCTGAACCACGATCCGCGGAGGTGTCTGAACTGCGACTCGCACTGGTGTACTCAACCCGCTACAAAGAAAAGTAATGACGAACAAGGGTCATGACTCAACTCGAAAAAGTGATAGTTTTTGGAAAAAATACGATTTTCGGATCATTTCAAAAAAGGCTCCATATTCCAAAATCGAAAAAATCGTATGGTGCCTATATTTTCGACCTAACCGACTAGGTCGATCGCCGTTGGGACTATGGGGCCTGGACCCCCACCAGCGCTGCGCCCGGATACGCTGACGGCCTCGCCTTCGGCTTGGAGCATGGCTCGCCTTCGGCTTGGAGTATGTTTTGTCCTATAGTTAATACTTACCAATCGAGATTCGGTAGATAGTCTGATCATATCGACAACTAATTGACAATGACTGAGATTCTTCCAAGAGCCATAACACCTATTTATTGATGCTATTCAATATGAGGAGATATTGAAAAGATTTGACATGTTGGATATGACAGTATACTAGATAATGATTGTCTCATAGCAGCCTCTTCTTCCAGAGTTCTGATGGTGTATTGACTTCACCAATGCAACTGATGTTTTCTATAGTAATCACCTGGTTTACATGACTTAAACCTATCCGATGGGTGGGGTCCCAGATGACATTAACATGGAACCATCCAGGCACTATTCCGGAGACTCGGCTGATCATAGCAATGATGACTTGCAATGACAAGATACTAGAAAGTGACAAAGGGTTATTGCAAATCAACAATTCACTTGTATGGTGTAATGAAAGACATATATCCTACGGTCTACACCTGGGAGAACTTAGCTGACCTTTCCAATGCATATCTGCTATCCACAACATTGATGAAGATTGATTTCCATTATAAAAGGGTCACATCAACACACTTTGGTGCCCAGAGTTAGGTACCAGTTGAACTGCCGCAAGCCATGATCAAATATATGGATATTTGCACAAGTGATAACAACTTGATTGCTCATCGGTCACCATATGACCTTGGTTAAGAGACGAGAGCTTGAGATTAACACAAATATGAATCAACCATTAGCTCTCGACTTCATTTTCCAGCCACGCTATTGCATTTAAGATTATCTGATCAAGGTCTCGACCAACTAGCTCCAATATAATTCAGAGCCTGCATTGCGCCCTACTGCCTATTGCTAAATATCCCAACCGAAGATGGAGTGGGAATGGTCCATGGTGACCAAGTTATTGGAGAAGCTGACTATTTGGCTAGAACATGCTACACAACATAGATGGCATGAAACCCAAAGACACTTCCCTTCCATATGAAATGGAGTGTGAAGGAGGTGTTGATATTGTGAATAAAGGGAGCATCATAAAAGGAATTGCCCATTGATCTGCCCGAAGACATGGACCCCAGAAAGGATGGTGATTTAGATGTAGAAGGGTAACATCTAATGACGCAACTGCGCATGTTCCGATTCTTGACGCCGACCTGACTAAGGTCTTGAAATCAGATCTCATTTAGACCTCTTCCGAACGAGGGAACTGACATGCTTTTTGCAGGCAAGCCTGGATGTGTTCACTTGGACCTATGTTGATACTCGCGGGATTTTACCATAGATTATGAGTCACTTGTCAAGTATAAAACTGAAGTGTGCTCCTGTCAAGCAAATAAGGCGTATGAGAGCATATGACTTGAAGTGAGATGCCACACATCCCGCTTGGATATCAAATCCCATCCTCGTCAAGAATGCTAAGGGAAAATGGCACACATGCATTGATTTTTCATATTTGGACAAAGTTCGTCCAAAAGGAAGATTCCCATCACTCAGAATTAACTGAATTGTGGATTCAATGACTGGACACGAATGTCTCCCTCATATGGACATGTGCGCAAGTTACAACTAGATTCTTATGCATGTGCCTGATCATGAATAAACATGTTCTATCATGGACCTTGAACTGTACTGTTATATGGAGTTGCCATTCGGACTGAAGAATGCCAAGGCAACATACCAACACTTACTGAATTGTATGGTCCACAGCCGTAGTGAAAGGCCCATGGAAGTCCATATAGATGATACAATTGTAGAGTCCAAGCGATCAACCTACTACATTTCAAGTCTGACAGAGATGTTCAACATCTGAAATGAAGCTACACCCTTTGAAGTGCTCGTTTGGCGTTGCATCGGGAAAGTTTCCTGGCCTCATAGTTAGCTCACACGAAATCGAAATCAACACTGATCAGATTGTAATAATCATAAACTTCCATGAACAACAAAGAATTAAAGTTGTCTGACGCTTGACAGGAAAGTTGGCACCACTTACACGTAATGAGGAAAAGGGTCTAGGAACTAGTCTATAATGTGAGCAAGAAGGTCGCCGTGGTAGAGCGCAACTACCCAAAAATTGAAAGGATCGTATATACATCGCTAATTGTTCTAAAAAATCTTCCCTACTACTTCCAAGTTCATCTGATTGTTATATGCACTTGTGAGCCGCTGCGACAAGACATGCAGCGACCTGATGCATCTGAAAAGTTGCTCGAACGGGACATAGAGTTGAACTAGTTTGATCTCAATTCCCTCCCAAAGAAGTCCGTGCGGGGGCAAGCATTAGCCAACTTCATCGCTGAATGTACCGTTCCCAAAGAGGATATGTTAGATGAAGAAAATGGCCCCTCAGAATGAAAGACGAAATCAAGCATCTGGAAACTGTATACAGATGGTGCAAGAAATGATCGACGATCCAACGCCGGAGTTTTGCAGATAACCCCCGAAGGGCAGCTCGAAAGGTATTCCAATCGAAGAAAGCACAACTCGCAGCTTACCTAGAACTAGTAGAAGAGATGTTGGATGGATTGGAACGTTACAACATACCTCATATTCCGCACATAGAAAGTCAGAAGGCATATAATCTGACCAAGTTAGAAGGTTCCGACAATCCAGAAAAGACGGAGATGATCCCCATCGAAACACTATAAAATCCAACAATTGATCAGATGGAAGTTGATCCAGTGTTGGAGACCGAACCCAAAGAGAGTCATGGATAACTCCATGATAAACTTCCTGCAGCACGGAATGCATTTGGCAAGGTGAGGTGAAAGGACTGCCATCATTCTTTATGCCTTGAGATATGACATGCAAGTTGACATTGCCTATTTTCCTTGGAAGGTTGTCCCAAGATCGACACAGACGATTCTCATTGCTAAATTTACCGCCCTGAATGGTTTGATTGAATCACTAGTCAACTTCCCGCTAGATGGGAAATGTACGTGAATGAAACATCTAATGAGCAAAGCTTTGGAATTAGAAAGTGAAGATTCACACTTCAGCTCCTTTCATTAATTATTTGCCAAGTAACTCGTTCCCCAGACGCTGGGGGCAATTGGAGATTTGAGCATGAATCGCTCAAGATTACATCATCTAAATTCAAAGTTGATACATTAGGAGTTTGCATGGCCAATTGCCATAGTCTTGCCTAAAAGTTAGCAAGTTTAGAATGCTCACGCCCGAAAGCTGATTGATTGTTTTCGCACCAACCCTTGTCCCAATACGGAATCGAAGGCCTATCAGCAAATCTATGAGATATGACTATCCCCCCAGCCGCAATATCCTATTTTCTAGATAGAAAGTGCAAAAGTTTCTGTAAGCGTAAATCCATTGTTCTCATGCCAATTGCCATCCTAACACCAATGTGATGGTGTGCTTCCATTAGCGGTACAGTCGCGACTTCCTGACACTCTATCCTTACCCTTAGCATGGTGGCAAAAAGGCGATTTAAAGGAGATGCGACCTCATCACTCGCTTATGATATTTACCCAACCACCTTTGGCATCTCAAGACCCCGATTAAGATCTATTCATTCTTGGGACTGCCGCCCCGCAATAATTTGAAAAGACATTCGTCATCAGCTTAAGATTCTGGTAGCCATCCCATGGCAGAGACAGAATAAGGAAGAGTTGACCGACAAAGAGCATGCAATTCCAGTTCCCTCTTATAATGATGTTCATTCCTCTAATAAGACTACTTTTTAACCATGAATCTTATATTTACATTCTTTATGAGTTGCCGATGTAATTAACTCAGAAAATTTATATATGGATTGTGTTGGTACCTCAGATCTGGTACCGAACAGACTTTTAACACCCGCATGTAGAGTTATGGAGCACTGCTGTAACGAGCCCGACTAGACTGCTCGTTTGCAAAGCCGCGCCCCACGTCTAACGAAAGTTGTATAACTCAAAGTGGATCTGAGATGACCATCTGATCCCTGGCTCACACTTGGTAGACCACAAGATAATTGTACATAAATCATTGAATTGCAAAGTCAGAGTCCAACTCCAGATGGATGCGGTGTGACCATCTATATGGCTCGATCCTATCCTCGTTGCCACCATATTACATAAACCCCGATAGGGGGGCAGCAGTGCCCATTGATATTCTTATTTTCCAATCATGAAATTTTCTTTTATATGCCTCTTGAGTTATTGACGTGACTTGCTCATATGATGTGAATGATGCAGGTACCCGAAGTTTGGTGCTAACTACTCCTCTCATGGATTGTTTGGAGGAACACAAAGCCTTGGCAAACGTTTCCCAACTGTTTGACCGACTGATGCTATCCACAGAGCTTGGATAGAAATATAAACCTAGGATGAGTGTGACCCGACCACTTGTCAGAAAAGCTCCATTCGCCAGAGTGAAGAGTGGAGCATGGACCAGAACCGATCTCGAGAATGACACCCGAAATGGTAGAGTCCCACTCTTTGAACTAGAGTTTAGAAGGAACGCCGGGGCGAATGATATGACCGTTCGCCTGAACCACTCTAACTCTCATGATTCGAGAGAGAGTATAAAGGACCAGAGAGAATGTCCATGAGGCGTAAAGATGCACCGTGACTAAAACCGCCTCAAAATACACTCCACCCCGCTAAAGGATCGGGAGAGTATAAAGGCGCTAGAGACTTAGCGCCCCCAGAACTTCTGCCCCGCCGACGGATCGGTGAGCAGACTAAGAACCGAGCTCGAACTCTAACGCCCGAAGGATCGGGAGAGTATAAAGGTGCTAGACACTTAGCGCCACAAGAACTCTTATCCCGCTGAAGGATCGGGAGATTATAAAGGCATGATGACACATGCCACTCAAGGTCTTCTATCCTGTTACACGACTGGAAAAAGAATGAAAGCTGAGCCCGAATCCTCCATGTCCGAACATGGGGGCAACAAAGTTATGGTCCTAATCAATCCTCAACAAGCCCTGGCCAGACACTAAGTTAATGATTGATTGGGGGCATACCCATATATACATACTACTTTGGTGCATTTTCATTTATAGTTGCATTGATAACTTAAAATGTTTCACGAACTATTTGCTTATTTGCTTATGGAATGCTCGTGGGTGCAGGATAATGCGAAAGAAACAAAATTTCATTTGCCAAGTGCGGGTTCGCAGAACAAAGCTAAACAAAACGCGAGGGCCGCACTCGCAACAACAATAACAGACCAGTAGAAAGAAACTAAAGGGGGACATGCACGAGGCAGACACCAATGCCTAATGCTAGACTTCCTACGCAACTCAAGGCGGCGACCGAAAGGAAGCCTTGAGAGTAAATTATTCAATGGCATGTCATGCGACTTAATATTAGTGACTGGGAAGGACCCGGTATGCCCTGGGATTTTTGGATTTCTATCCGGCCTTAATACGATCCTGAGCGGTCGTTGGTTTTCCGGTCATAATACGATCTGGCACGATCGTGGCATTCAGGATTAAAGATTTCCCCAACTATCCAGAATACGCCACCCCAACTATCCAGAATACGCCATCCTTCATCTAAATTTGAAAGGGAATTGATCCGACTATCTGTCTTATGCCGTTACCCCTGAACTGGGGGCATAACCATTGAAATATTCACAAACGGGATAGCTTACGTGCTTGTATTTAACTTATGTTGTGATCTTTACAGGCCCCTTGAGGTCCACGAAATGGATGCAAAGAGAATGTTCATTTGCTAGTCCAAACTTACTTCCAGACTAGAAAGTTCAGATAAGGTTGGGCATATCCTATGCAGCAATTATGGCCTGGATAGGAGACAAGACATTAGCATGGACTGAGTACCAACATATCGATTTTCACCCAACTCTGACTCATGATGCGAAGAGGGAGTATGAAATACATGGATTCGAAGTCTACTAATCAGAACAAAACCCCCATGGATGGGGGTACAAAATATGAGCCTTAGGCAGCATAGTTCAACTACACGATGCCCATATTCAGAATTGAATGACAGAAGCCTGATTGAGGGCTACTGCACATGTGGACCTAAGAAGACCGAGGCCGATCTTCACTTATTTCAAGACTTAACGCTGGGGGGATCAACGACAATTGAAAGGCCAAGCAACAATCATCAATTCACTGGAAATGATAAAATCGAAGTTCAAGCAATGGTGAACTTGGCTCGGTCAGATAGCAACCATCAGCTCGGATTGAACACAAACCAATCAGCAGGTGTGCAGTATGCGGCTTTGATTCAGAACATCATGGATGGAAATATGGACAATGGAACAGCTACCTACAACATCCTAAATGAGAATGCACGAATTGTAACAAACTCAGGTTATGCACGACCAGCTTTAGCTCCAACTTGAATGGATATTCGAGCGACATTCCATACTCGGCTCCAAGCAAGAACACAATAATTCGAAGAACAGGAACCCATTCGGGTCGAATGACTCGAACCACTACCCGGGGCAATATCGAAGTAGAAGCAAGAAATTAGCAAAGACCCCCTTTGTAATCTCAGACTCAATGCTGGGGGCACCATTCATGATCTTGACAATGTGCAGCAATTCTTTAATAACAACCTGCTCGCCAGTTTGATTCGACGCCTCTCGAGAGGCGGCACTTCTCAAGATAATATGGATAACGACAATCACAACCCTTACACATGGGACATCAGGATCCCCTGTTATTCCCCCAGACTTTAAATTTTCTCCGTAACGAGATTTGCTCAGAAGCTTTGATGAATTCAACCTTGAGGTGGACATACTTCCATGACAAAAAGGTGCTAACGTCGAGAAGAATGACCAAGATGCTTTTCCGACTAAAGAATGGAGCACCTTCCAATTCCTGAAATGATAAGGACAAAGGAAAAGCCCTGGAAAACATGAAAAGAATGTGTAGTTCTAAAGAGAATCTATACCACTAATCGACCTCATGATCTTGTTTATCAAGTTCAATCGAACCGAGCATGAGAAAGAGAATCAACAAGACTGTGACGACCATTTCAGACTATGCGGAAGCATAAACGGAGGGGCCTAACTGACTTCATAATGACATTTATCCACTCGCATTTAGCAAGCTTACTTAACTTCACAACTGATCCAATGGGAGTAACCGAATTCGCCGACGTCCGATGAGGCAATCCTCATTATCCGACTAAAGATTAGAGACGATATCAAAGCAAATATAATTCGACCATTTGCATATACAATTTCAACTTTTGCTAAATTGAGAAATAGTACAGAATGATCTGGGTCAACTAAGATTGCTGAACCTATAACTCTTACCAGATGCGATGACGGGAAGTATAAAATCCCAAAGATTAGATGCCCGATTGACTCAAATCAACCCCCATCGATAATGGGGTCATAAGCCTTGACTTTGCTTGTCCTCCGACAGCGCTGAGAGAACAAGCAAAAATTCATAGACTGACTTTGAAGATGACCCTCGCTTGGAGCAAGATTTAAAGCTTATGCACCATATCTTCAGAACTTTGCAGGATGGTTCCTGCCTGTTCAAATAAGCTAGCTTATGGGTCAAATGTGACTTCAAAGATTTAAATCGTAGTTACATTGAAGGGAAGCAATCCAGAGCGAATGCAGACTCCTTTGACCACAACCCGGAGTGACCAGGGTCTTTAGATTCCTTACTGTTACGATTCAAGGCGATTTTAAGAACCTAGATCAATATCAAGATAGTCCAAACTTGAGTACAAATGATGAATTCATATGTTGATTCTAATGTGCTTTGTCCTAACCACCCGGATACCAACTAAAAGCTCGAAGGTTCTTGAATTACCCAATAATTTGGATGGCCACTTCATGCATTGACTCATATGTAAAAGAAAGTCTGACTTGACAATGCGCTTGACTCGCGTAGAATGATGAAGTTGTTAGGAAATGATTCGTGCGTGTAGGATCACGCTCAGAAGCTAACGATATAGCATGATTTTTGATGAATGAATTAGACCTCCTAATTCGATAAAGTTTAAACAATTTCTTGATCGTCTCGAATACTCCTTCCATAGAACTTGGCCTGACTAGCTCCCAAGGGAGCAATGCAACAATTGGATATAGCCTTTTCAAGGATAAACGACGTTCCAGAAAGATTTATCTCAACACATTCAAAGCACATCTCATCTATGATAAGATGTGATTTGGGGGGAAAAATATTAGCCTACTTTATGACCAGGCTACCCAAAGCAAAGATCATGTTGACATACTCTTTGGCAAATGGTGTCACATATGGAATCTCTGGATAACATCACTCTCCAGCATTGGAAGCATCATCAGAAGACACATGGTGGTTTGGTTAAAATCACAACATCAGTATAAACTGGACTAAAACCCCTATCAAACGACCTCATTTAGATCTAAACACATCAACTACTTGTATCCCTCTGAATTAGCTTCAAGTAGAGCTTTCGTTTGGTCCAATCGGTCTTACGGTTTGAAAGTTATGTCTGTTTCCGTGAACGCATGCAGAAATATGGAAAAACATGGATTTTGGCTTTTTTGAAGATCGGATCGTGACCACCCCTTAGGGTTGGATCGTGACCACCCCCTGGGGTCGGATCGTGACCACCCTCTGGGATCGGTTCGTGACCATGACCTGGCCTGACCATCACCATCACGACCATCACCAACTCACAACCCCGGTTCACGAACCGCGGCCAGGACCCGCTACTACACGTGTAGATTTTTACCTATTCTCAAGGCTATGATCGCTCCTACTTTCCCAGATCAGGTGCCACGTGTCCTACCACGAACCCATCACCATATGAGCTCTCCTACAGCTATAAATACACCTCCAAAGGGCATTTTCAAGGGACTTTTGGCATCTCAACATCCATGGCTACCATGGCTAACACTTCCTCATGAATAACCACCATCTTCCTCAATAAAATCAATGGATTCAGAGAGAATTATTCATTGAATTCGAATGATTGAGAGACAATCTTTATTGTAATTGTAATCTGTGAATGAAATGAGAAAATATGAAGTGGATGCAGGCTCGTTAATGCCGAACCACTATAAAAATATTGTTGTCTTGTTTTTTCTTTTATTTTTCAGTTATTTCTTCATGTATTATGCTCTAAATACGACAATTTGGGTGTTAGGACCATTTTTTGGTCTAACATTATTAGTCGACCCAAAGGGAACGGAAATTCGGGCCGATACATGATTTGTCTTCTATTTCAAAACTACCCTACCGGTGGACCTTCTCCTTGCTGGTTCTAAGCTTTCTCCTCCTAGGATGGTGAGGGTTACTGCTTCTTTCTCTCTTTCGACCTTCTTCTGGTGTCGGCATATGTAGGTGGTGGCTCGACACCCCTTCACTGATAGCCTGTTTTGGTGTGGAATTTTGGTAGTAACATTTGCCACCCTTATGAAGGGGTAATTTCGACTTTTCAGGCCAAACTTTGGGTGAAATATCCGCTTCTTTCCACCTATATATACCCTCTTCACCTCTTTTTATTAGCTCCTTTTGCCTTCTTTATCGTTGCCTGCATTTGAAGTTTTTCTTGGAAAAGTATCAGTTGTTTCAAACTTCTATATTAAAGTTGCTTCCAAGTAAGTATTACTTTGTTTCTCTTTAAACAGTTTGAAATGATTCTTCTCCAATCAACCTTGTGATCTCTGTTAATGGTGCAAACTCGCTACATCATTATACAATGGAAGTATATGTTATTCCTCGTTTAATCGAGTTGATGTAATTATCAAATTTGCTTGTCCTAAATTGGTTTCGATTTTACAGTAAAAACCAACCCCTGCCAAACAATTTAGAGTTAACCTAAAGGACTTAACTTATCATTTTTCATTTATTTCTACTTACCCAAGGATGTATGAGGGATAACCTATCGCTATTGCCAAAATTCTTTTGGGGTAGTAAAGATTGCCTTCTCCCGGCATTGTTTTTACCTTTTTTAATAAAATATACAGATCATACCTGGTAACATGGGAAAGAAGCACATTGCCTCCAAACCTGATAGAAGTTACCCTTTGCCGAGTGACCTTTCTTTTTCAAAGAAGATGAGTGCGGTCGAAAAGCATTCTTTGATTTCATCGCAAGAGCAAGTCGACGCTATTCTTCGGGACTATAACATCTCTAGTGTTGAAGCCATTTCTCCACGTGGAAAGGATACCATCTCTTCTCCTCCGGAAGGCTACTTTTTTTACTCCATTATTCATATCTGGCATGGTTTTTTAATCCCTTTTCCCGATTTCATTTCCTACTTCTTTAAGTACTTAGAAATTTCTCCTATTTAACTTTCCCCAAATACGTATACTTAACTGATAGGCTTAGAACTTTTATCCTTAGAATCCATTAATCCCTCTTTAAACCCTTCCATTCTTGATTACCAAGATCGTCCTTCCAAACTTAGTGATGTGAACCATTAAATTTTCCGTGTTAACCCTACAAAGAAATTGTTATTCGAAGGAGCTGTTAGATTCAAAACTGGGAAACCCATTGTTTCTTTGTACAACGTCCTTCTGGCATTTCTAGCAGCTTTCACACTCCAAGTATTGGACTCCAATTCATTCTTTTTTTGTAGATGGGTGACCTTCATCCCTTATTTTCTTTCATTGCATATGCTTCTTTCAAACTTCCCGGTTTTTCAAACAAAGGGTTGATAGACCTTCTTGGTGCCACTTCTGAAAAGTTTGGCAATATGTCCTCGTTACTGACTTCGGCTATTCTTCGAAGGCACTCCCTTTTGCCTCCTGGTCAATTCATTATTGGCAACCTCCCCTAGTTTAACACAGTAATGGGATTCTTTCTTTATCACCAGGAAGAAATGCTTCCTTTTCCCCTAATTCTCCTTTGTTTCTAGATAACCCAGGCATACTTCTTGCATGATAATTTGAAATTCAGTGGCATTTAAGTTTTATTGATTCCTCCTTTTATCCTGTGTCAGGGGCCATCCTTACTGAATTTAGTAAAACGTTCTTGTCTTCTTTAGTTTCCAAGGCAGGAGCTATCTCTCTTAGGGATACTTTTGCTCAAGTCTGAAGAAAACATAAAATGGAAACTTATGGATATGAACTCAAAGGAATCCTTGTCAAAAAGGTCCAAAGATATTGCTGACTTAACTCCTGGCCTTGATGTGTTATTGATTCTCCCGTGGCTACCTCCCCGAGGATGGTTTCTTACTTGAATGTATGCTTTGTTGGGTCTTGTGTACTTCCAAACAAGCTACACCATGCAACGGAGTTTTCCTCCTCTTCCGAGGATCTTAACCCTCTGAATTCTTCCAACCCTCCTACCTATGATGACTTTGATGAAATGGTTAAACAAATTATCTCCTCTTCCAAATTTTCCAATATCGACCTTCCGCCTAATTCTCCTAGCTATTGTCATGCTCTGGTTGAGCAGTTGCTCCTGGTATGAGTTTTATCTCTCTTTTCCCTCTCCGAGCTTTTCTACTTCTACTTTTTGTGATTGATGTATTTTCTACTTTTCGTAGGCCATTAAGCAATGGTTCTTATTGCAAGAAGATGTTTCCCAATCTTCTCCTAAGTTGTCCAGGCTTAAAGAAGAAAACTTGTCTTTGAGGAAGGAAAACGATGATCTTATTCATGCTAAAGAGGATGCAGTTAGGAAGAAGAAGAGATTGGAGTCTTCTCTTGTTGAAGTGAGAAATTCAACAATTGTGGAAAAGGAATCTAACTCGACTTCGTTCGAAGAAATTCATATTTTGAAGGGGGCTTTAGAGAGGTCCAAAGAAGAGGTTTCCATACTCGATGCTTGCTGTTCTTCTTTACAAAAGAAAATTTCTCTTTTGTACAAAGATAGTGATTCTCTCAAGGTTAAACTTGATAAAAAGAAGGCCTGGTTAATCAAAGTTGGATAAGTAGTGAGTGATGCTAGTAGAAGAGTTTCTTGTTTCCTCCGGACCACCCTGTATGAAACTATGGTCAATTCTTTTGAGGATGCTTTCTTTCTTCTGTATGCAAACAACATAAATAGATGCTCGAATCTAGATTTTTCTTCTCTCGACTTGTCCTTGTGGGAAGATTTATGTCTAAAATAACTCGTATGAAGAATGAGGATGGTGTTCCCATGAGAGAAGAACCTGATGTAGCTAAGCTTCTATTTATATAGGACATTTCCTTCGAAGAACCACACGCTGATGATGGAAGATATGTTACAGGGGTGCCAAAGGTTTCTCATGTTAGTGAAAGTGTTCCTATGTTTACAAAATCTATATAATATGAAGATGATCATAATTGCGGTTCCATAGGTGCCGACGGTTCTTCTTTAGTCTTTGATGGTCAAGATAAAGTGTTTGATGGAAATCCTGGAAATTCTGAACTTGATTCGGTTCTAGATGGGGTTCTCGCCCCTCCTAAATCACATAAGATGAGGAAGGATCTGAGCTCAAAGAGTGCTAACTTAGTTAAATCTCTACAAGCTCCTGCTCCTGTTTCTGAGGTATGCCAACTTCTATGGTATCCCTTTTGCTTTTATTTCCAATAATTATTTTCCTTCCTTTCCGCATAGACGAAAAGGAGGAGAGTGAGTTTTAGGCATTCCCTTCTAGGAAAGGCCTGATCAGATGTGGTTCATCTCACCAAAGAGCTGAACAAACAAACAAGTAAATATAACACTTCGTTCTATAGATATCACCTTCTTGATAAGAGTGCTGCGAAACTATGGCTTTCCAAAGAAAGAGAAGCTACCTCTGGGCTAAAAACTGCTCGGTTACGATATGAAAGACTTTTAAAAGAAAATGTTGAGCTCACAACCTTGTTACGGATGTTGATCGAAGATAGAGACATATTAGTAAACTTTCTATACCAAATTTACAGTTGGCATGAAACAATGGGTTTTCCTTTTTATGTGATCATAGCAGGGGCTTGCTTAGGCGTCTCCATAGAAGAAGCCTAGATGAACGCGGCATTAACCTCCACCCTGGCACTTGCTGGAAACTCCCACAAGTTATCTCTATTCCCAAAGATCCACCAATCATTAGACAAACTTAAGTTTAGTAAGCATCAATTTGTATCTGAAACCTTAAAGAGATCCATTTTGTATGAACAGGAAGATTGTCCGTATTGTATGTATTTTCTCAATTTCTAATGTAATGAATCATCTTTCTTATAATTCCTTTAACATTTTCTTTTGAGTCTGTCTTTTGCTACAAGTTTTCTTTGTATGAATTTCCTAGGGGATTACGTTAGGTAGAAAAGGGAATACCGCAAGAAATCTTTTCCTGATATATCTTCGCCATTGGTGTGTTATTGCTTCCTCAGGGACCTTGAGAAGGTTTATAACCAATACCCTCGGATCCATCTTGACATCCTAGGCGCAGAAAAGGACCGCTTCCTGAGAGAAATCCACACTTATCGATCGAGATTAACACGAGGTTATGACAGTCCCTTGCAGGGAAATGGGATTACCGCAAGTGTCCTTTGGTTTACACACTTGAGGGATTTGGAGTTCCATTCAATTCCTCACTGACTCTTTCTACTAATAATTTGAATAGAGTTAAGAGAGCTGCTTCCTGCTTTCGAAAATCTCTTATAAATAAACATACATAATTCAAAGTACTTGATGTTGCAATACTTCATGTGTAATACTCTATAGGAATAGTTCCATAAACAATATGGTGAACTGTACAAATATCACCTGATGTGTGGTTACTGCCTTTTTTGAGAAAATTATCTCTTAGAAGTCATATTGCATTGTCCTATAAAAATGTAATATACACCGTCTTAGTGTTAATCTTGTAGGATGTATATAATGAGTCGCCTGTTTTCCGTGAGACAATATTCATATGATAAATGCATGCAGGATGTTGGATGTACTAGAGAAGACAACTCTATTAAATACAAACTATCAAAGACCTCTCCTTTGTGGTTTAATTGGGAAAAGCATAACCTTTATCGTAAGGTTTTATAAGGAAAGCTCAAGACATTTGCTTGGGCTTTTCTTTGAGCTTACGTTTCCTAGTAACGTGATTATTTATATCACATACCTTGTTGAAATAATGAGTAGTGACTTGGTGTATATGTATGGGTTAAGAAAATCTCACTAAGTAAGATGGAAGATTATAATCTTCTTTTGAAGGCTTCCATGTAGCAGATTCAGGTCACCGCCTTGAGTGTGGACAATCAAAGGGTACTAGTAAGAGATGACCAGAACGCTCCTTTTAACAATAATCAGGGGCTTCGATCCCTTTTCTGGATTAAGGTATTTGAAAGAAGTCCGAGGATCCATCCCTGGTAATAATAAAAGTTTTGAAGCAATCCCGATTCAAGCTATCTGACAGAAGTCTAGAAAATCCACTTCTGGCATTTAATAGAAGTCCTGATCCAACCCAGATTTGGGTATTAAATAGAAGCCCCAGTTCAGCCTAGATTCGGGCATTAAGAATGAAAGGCTAGAAACCCTCTTCTAGCGATTAGTTTCGTTACCCACCTTTGGGTTTGATTTAGAAAACAGAGGATTACGTGCTTTTTTGAGCCACTCTCTGGGCTTTCGACTGCCAAAACAGAGGATGAACGTACTTTTTTGAGCCCCTCTCTGGGCTTTTGATTGCCAAAGTAGAGGATGTACGTGCTTTGTTAGTCACTCTCTAGGCCTGTGTCCGGTGCGCTTGGCCCTTATCCTCAAGCGCAGACCAAGGACTTACCCAATCTCCCTTCCGGATGCGCCTTACCTGGACCATTGTAGGCGATGATAAAGGCTTAGATGCTTAAACCGGGTCATTGTAGAAGCGGATATAAGGCTTACTCTTTTGATGCTCTACCCTGGCTATCGTAGGCGATGGTAGAGGCTTACACTCCACCCCACCGAGGGGTGCCTTATCCTGGCCATCTGTGATGACCCCAAACCCCGTACTGATGGTGGCAAGGGTTATCTTTGGAATATAACACAGAAACAGATAATAGCAGAACAGGATTAAATAAATACACCATATAATAAACAATAGAATATACTGGATAAAAGTAATCATCAGAGTAACACAGTATACAGGATCTTACTTAGTAAAAATACAGTTCAGCTATACATAAATGTCTACAGCGGAAAACAAACATAATATGTACAATAGGAGCTGAACAGCATAAAAATAGATAAATGATAGAATCCATCTTCAGCTTCAGCTATCCAGAAAGAACCAGCTAAACCTGAATACAAGGCTGCCCGTGTAGAAAAAGGGGCACCCGAGTTTGAAAGTGAAACAAACTACGAGTCAGTCATGGGACTGGTATGAGAAATCTACTCAACACATATATAATATGGCTAATCATAGGACCACGCCACTTTCGTGGAACGGGTTTACTCCATTGGATTGCCAGTGCTTTAAAACAAATCTTTCTTTAAAACATCGCAATGCTTTTTATAAAAATGAAGCCATTATAAGACTCAGTTCCCATCACACAATGCAACGCAAACCGGAGGATAGAGTTTTACCTTATAATGGCCAAAATATGATTAATACGAATAAAACAAAGGCATTTGATATTGTTGCTACTGTTTATACGCTTTGAAAACAATTTCAAATCGTAACTATCAATCATAGACGGCATGGGTACCATATATCATGTCGCCATATATATATACAATCAAAACCGCACGATGTTGTATTTGGAAGTTGGATTTCCGTCATGAACCAAGGCAAAAGAAAGTCCTTACCTAATTCGAGACGCTCTAGCCCGTGTCTCAGGAACAGCCGCAACTGCCCCTTGGATCGTCAGGGTCGGTCCACCGATGTGGATTATTATGCCTGAACACTACGTCTCCCCGCCCTTTGGGGCGTAAACGAGCCAATGAATGACTCCATCGGACCCGGATCGTCCGATCAAACCGAGGCGCCTCCCAACAGCAACAACCACATAGGTGAAAAGTATATAAATGTCAGCGCTGGTAGGTCACTGACACCACCCTAGCTAGAAAGAAACGTAGGCCCTCCCTGATGTCCTCTCCCGTTTCTGGTTCATACCGGGGTGTAAGGCTCGCGATTTCACGTTATACACAAAGCTACACCACACAGATGGTGCTTTGATCATCACCACAAGACTTTGCTTTTCAACATAAGCCCTGATCACTGCATCTTAGCATGCCACACAGGCAATTCATGCCATGCGACTAATGTCCATCGATATACAACCTCTGAGCTCGTGTGTTTCAGAGAAGGGCGTTAAGCAAAAGAATAAATTCTCCGCCACCAAACAAATGTATATTTAATAGAGATCGATCAACACAGAATAAAATCCAGTGTCAGACACACCGTCCATTTACAAGTCCGTTCTGGGTCTGAACGAAACCGTAGGCACTAAATACCCCGCAAACCCATCGATCACCATGTACGTCTGGACGATCACCACTCATTATCCATATTTCGGGATGCCTCCCAATCAGGACCTCGGTTACCATCCAAACGAGGTGAAGATCTCCGGTCTTCGACTACCGTCTTCATCTTCGAATTTCAATCGCCGGTCAATTATTTGAAATGAGAATTAACTCGGCCTTTTCAAATAATTCACGTATATTTAGAATTTCAAATCAATTTATTTCAATGGTTAAATCATTCGACAACACCAATTCTGTTCTTTAATAAAATTTTCACACCAAACACATTCAACCATCAAATACAACATAAATCGAGCAAATTCAGTTTATTTCCATTCCATATTGTTTATGATATTTTATAACGATTTATCGCTATTTTTATTTATTTTAAAATAGCCAATTTATTCAAAACGACGCTTCGGGCCATAGTGCGGCCGTGGCGCTTTTTTTCTTCAGATTTGATTTACACATATCTAAAAATCTAACCGTTGGATCTTCACAAAATTTACATCATTAGGAAGGTCTTTTCAAAATGAATCCAACGGTTCTAGTTTTGGGAAATTCCGACGGTCGGATCTCCCGGTACAATCGTTTGAAGTTTCGATTTCAAAATACGAACTGCAGCGTCGTTATTCGATTTAATATAATTATATTTATAAATATAAATAAATATAATCGTTTCTGGCGCTGTTTTTCTTTAGATTTGAATTAAACATTCCAGACAATCCAACCGTTGGATTTTTACCAAGTTGGTGCCGTTGGAAAGATTTTTCCAAGGCGAACCCGACGGTTGCGGTTTCGGGAAAAATCCAATGGTCGGATTTCCCACACTAGTTGCTTGAAATCACGGTTTCAAAATACGAACTGCACGGCCAAGTTTCATTTTAATTTTATTTATATTTATATATTTATATAAATATAGTTCATTCAAATTTCCTATATCGTTTTCGCTTCAAATATTTCACTAACGCCTTTTAATTTCAGAAAATTTCACCATAACCTCCTTTGTACGGGAGGGCTGGGAAAATTCCCAAATAGCCACACGGGCGTCTCATGTTGAAAATAAAAAGAAAAAGCCAAGCGGCTAGCCAACAGGCTCATAAAATCATCACCCAAACAAAACAGTAAATGTGTACCTATTTGTCGGGCACAAAATTTTATTCCTCTTCTCTAGCCCCTTTGCTATAACCTGTTCAACAAATATGCATGTACATATACACAATTCTTATCGTTTATCATTTTCTATTCAACTTCATATTTGATTCCTTTTGGTTTAAAGACACCGTTCATTCTAATGTTGCATGTATAGGCAAAAATCATATCATTAGCTAATTAATGAACATTTCAACTCATGCATATTTATTTGAACGAGTTGCTATTTTTAGCACTTCACATTTCAACACTTTATGTATATAATAAAAATGTAAATTTTATTGTAAAACAATTCATTTCAAAAAACTATTATTTTATATAGTTTATATAGATGAAAAAAAAGTGATTTTTATTATAAAACAATTTATTTCAAAATATGAATACCATTCAGCACATGAATTTCAATTCAACGAATGAATATCGATTCAACACATGAAGGTTTTCTATAGTTTCTATATATAGATAAAAATGTGATTTTTATATTTAAAACACGAATACCATTCAACACATGAATTTCTAATCAACGAATGAATATCAAATTCAACACATGAAGGTTTTCTACAGTTTCTATATATAGATAAAAATGTGATTTTTATATTTAAAACACGAATACCATTCAACACATGAATTTCTAATCAACGAATGAATATCAAATTCAACACATGAAGGTTTTCTATTCAATGAATAAATATAGTTTCAGCAAATGAAAATAATTCAAACACATGAATATTATTCAAAATTTCGGCAGCATAACGGCAGGGTAGTTAAAACCGGGACCGTCCCTAGTACGGCTCCTCGCTCTACCTTAAAACCTCGCGGTTTTTGACAATGGGGATCATGCACCTAGTTCGCACGCAGGCGGCATGTATATATTTATTTCATTTCCACAAACTAATCCTATGTGGTTTCAACCAAATATTTCTCAACCACAAATGGGTATTTTTCAACCACAATCAATCAATATCAACCACAAACAATCCCAAACAACCATTCTCTATCGATCAATTTTCACACCAATCACAACCAATAAATATCGTCCATGGTTTGTAGACGAGGGGCGTATATATATATATATAGCAATTCACTTTTATTTCAACACATATATAATTTTTACAACGCATATATAACTTATACACCGAACATACAACTTATACAACGCTTATACAAGAGGTGTACAACGCTTATATAACTCATACATCGACTATATAATTTATACATTGTCGTTTTCCATATTATTTTTAAATCAGAAATCTCACATTGGGTTCCACTCCACCAAAAATAGCAGAAGGCTCAGAAAAATACGCGGTCTCTTCTAAAATGTAGAAGGCGTCCACACGAGTCCACTGTCTCTTGTTTCACTGGATTTCGTCAACATAGCAGAAAGATATGTAATTTTAAATATCAAACAATTTAAAACGTAGTTAATTAAATTTATAGCATTAGAAAACGCTACCTTTCTCCCTTCAGTATTTAAAGGCCGACGTTAAAACCCTCGTCAAACTCAACCCGCCGCCGCCGCTCTTGTAGCTGATCGGAGTCCCATCGGAGCAGCTCTCGAGGAGCGCCTCTCGCCGCCGCACCCACATCCTGATGGCCGCCGAACTCGAACGCCTAGGGAGGCATGGAAACCCGCGCGAACGGTGGCGCTTCTCACCGCGATTTCTCCCTCTCCGTCGAACTAGAACGGATCACCACCGTATGGATAGAGAGGTCTCGAGTTGCTCCTCCATTTCCGCTTTGAATCGTGTTTTAATTCGTCTTCGTTTGTGAGATCTTAGCTGGGGAAGATTGGGAGGATGTCGGTCGTATTTTCTGTCGATGGCGGCTAGGGTTTAGTTTTTTTATTTTATTTTTCTATTTTCTGATTGGTTGGGAGGATTTTATAATATTTTAATTTCCAAAAATACGCGTTTATTAATACGAACCTCGAATTCAACCCAACGAATGTCGCCCCTAGCTAAATACCCCCATTCCGAACACAATGGGATACGTTTCGTAGGCCCATTCGACTGTTTCAGTCAGTTTTCCTTCAAATTAAAATATAAAGCATTCAATATTTGATTTGAACGTGCATTTCAATTTGCCAGGGCCACAAACTGATTCGAAAAATTCCAGAAAAATAAATCTAGGTATGTTTTGATGATACGGTCCCAACAAAACTAGTTTCGTCGAATTCTGAGACCGTTTGCAAAAAGGCCCATTTTTGGTCGATCCAATTTAACTGTAATTGACCAAAACACATTTTCTTTTGCCATGCTCACATACTAGCTTCAAAAATTATGAAATTTGAAACCTAGCAATAACTTCACATCCCGGATCCAACAAAAGTGGTTTCGTCGAATTCCGAGGTCGTATGCAAAATGGCCAATTTCACGGGCTATGTAAATTCCATAGCGACCGTTCTGAAAATTCTTTCGGCCATAACTTTTGCTTTCCGCTATGAAAATTCGATTTTTCAGATTATTAGAAAGGTATTCTCTAACAGATTTAAATATTTTTGGTTTCGCTAAAATCCGTTTTGTTTTGCATCCGGTACAGTCCGACATAGTTTGAATTCAATTTTTGAAACTGCAGCGCCTCTTCAGGCCTTGTTTATAATTATAATTAATTATATTCATTTTCAATTGTCGATTCAAACTAAGTTTTCATCTCTATTATTAAAAATATTTATTTTAAATATTTAAAATCCATTATTTTAGCCAATTTAAAAAAATTTAAATTGGTTCAGATTTTCTGGGTCGTTACACCATCGTAGGCAATGATAAGGGTGGGAATTCACTTCTGCGGGTAACGCGAAACATAAGCAGAGGTAGATGCACTCTTTTGTCAGTAGAGGTAGGACGTTCTTAGTTCATTGCAGAGGCAGGGCGTACTCTTCTACGAGCAGAGGCAGGGCATGCTAAATAGATGCTCCGTCCCGACAATTTCTAGCGTGGATCGAAGGCTTATGCTTTTGATGCTTTAACCTGGCATTTTTTGACTTGGGCACGGATAAAGGCTTACACATCACCCCCCCCCTCCGGGGGATGCCTTGCACCAACCAACTTGGAGATGACAAAGGTTTTATCCATTTGCAATTTGACCCTTTTCGGGTTATTCCAAATTTTGAGAGGGTTTCCATACCCTTAGTTAAGTAGGCATTCTTACATTAAAGAATTTATTGCCATAGTTGACTACGTCTTCTTTGCATATCTACGTATTATCCCTTGACTGAAAAATTTGATAATCATTCCTTCTAGGACTCTACAATGATTGGTTTCATGCCCGTTCATTATATGATAATAATAATAAGGCCCTCCCAACTTGGCTTCATTCTTGTGTTTCTTATTTCATGATGGCCAAAAGTCCAACTCATGCTTAGTAAGGAAATAAATATTCTCAATTGATATAGTGAGCTCACATCCTTTTAGCAATCTTGATTCGAAGGCTTTCTTTTGATGTTGGGATTTAACTCTCTTATTACTCAATTCTGTTGTCATTTCTTTGTCTTCAAATTTTCTTTTAAATGTGTCTTGAGGCAAAGGTGTAACCTTTTTAAACCCTCTTGGGGCAAAGTGTTTGAAACCTTTCTCAACCTTTTGCCTAAATACTGTTCCCTTATCCTGTGCTTGAATGGCTTCCTTTATGTAGATAAATGAGTTGCACTCCTTTGACGTAGAACTGCTTAGGGCAAAGATTGGTGTTGTCCCTAAATGGAAATGGTTGACGCTCCAATGTTCAGGATCATATGGTTGTACTTCTTTTTCCTTATTATGGATATGCATGACTTCCAACTTAATCGTTTGCCTTTCGATAGTCCATGGTTCATTAACACTTGTTGCAACCATTGGACACTTATTAGTTACTCGTACAAACCATAGATTCATGGTTTCTACTTCTTCAAAGCATAGTCCAGTCCAGAACGGAAAAGTCGGTTAGATATGGGATTAGGTTAACCTCAAGGTTGGAGGTTCAGGCTCTCCTTCTAGCACCAAAACATTAACGATATTTTTCGTCAACACCGGAGATAGATCTATGGAAATTGACCTAGGGGAAAATAGGATTATTTAGTTCCTATAAGCTTGAGTTAGTTCACCGTTTCCTAGATATCAAGGTCTTAAGCTCAAAGATTAGTTAGTATGCCCTCAAGGGGTTAGTATCATGCTGATGAGACTTAACAACCAACAATTATCTTGGGATAAGGGTTCCCTAAGCACAACACAAGATAAAAAGAAAAATGGTTTGTAGAAAAGGGTTTTGCAATAATCTTGAGGAAGGGTTTAGGGTTAGGTAGGGAATATTTGTCATATAAGAAGCATAAGGTAGCATGTAAAGGAAATAAATAATAAACTTATAGAAATTATACTAAGTGTTGATTCTCTCTTTATTGATCATTGATTTATGTACATAAGTGTTTACAAAGTAAATCCCTAAATTAATTTAGAAATTAGGGTTTACTCTCTGAGAAAAGAGTACAAGATTGAGAAATGAGAATTCAGCCCCCAAATTATGACCCATTGGGTCTTATTTATAGACAAACCGAGCCCCCTTTTAACATTATGTCAGTAAAGGCCTCTTTCGGGTGCAACAGCTGTGTCTCAGCCGCTTTTCACCTTTTGGTTATGGTTGTCTGGGTCTCGGTTGTCATAGCCTTTAGTGTGTCGGTCCTAGCTTTCGGAAAGATGGTTCCGATACTTGGTGCTTTTCTTTGAAGGATCTTCTATCTTCTGTATTGATATGGCATTGATAGCATCGGGTATGGCCTCCGACTTTCGGAGATAAACATTTGGTCTTGTCCATAAGTCTTCACGGCATTGCCTTCGGGTATTGATCACTTATATTCCTAGAGCCGTCACCTCTTTCAATATCGACACTAAGCACGTTAGTGTGGATAGCTATTCTTCTCAGAGATTTTGGCTTGTTCTCGGTGAATTTCTATGGTATATTTTTTGGTCTTCGTGGAGGGTGCTTTCGGTGTACTTCCTATTAAAATTGCTTCCAAGTAGCCGGCAATCTTTGAATCTGGTAGCTGGTTTTCGGGATACTTATATTTTGGCCTTTTGTTCTTTTATTGTCTTTTATCTCTTCTTGTATCGGCATTAAGTTAATTAATGCTAATAGCCCTTTTCCCCCTTTTGCTTTGCTTTTTTCCTTATCAAGTCTTCGGTCTCGGGTCATGTGTTGTCGTTCTTTCTTTCTTATTTGCTTCCGGTTTGAGGAGATTGACTTCCGAGATTGGTCTCACATGATTTGCCTTCTGTTTTGAAACTACCCTGTTGGTCCCCTTCTCCTTGTCAGTTCTAAGATTTCTCCTCCTAGGTTGATGATGGTTACTTGTTGTCCGAACAGCTTCTTTCGTTCTTTCGGCCTTCTTCTGGTGTCGACCCATGCAGGTAGCGGTTCTATACCCCTTCATCAATAGCCTGTTTTAGTGTTGAATTTTGGTAGTAACTCTTTATATATCATTAGAAAGCTCTTTTCATTCTAAACCAAATGTTTTTCATTTCGGGAATATCTGATAGTCGGATCTCCTAGTACATCAATTTGAAGTTAATGGTCGAATTCGAGTACGGTCGCTGCGCGACTCATCCTGTGCAAACCAGTTTTATTAATTTTATAATAAAAATTCATTTATTCAATCTAAAATTATTTTATAAACTCATTTTAAAATGATTTCCATCTCCAATTCAATTTTAAATCAAAATTGAATATTCCCTATTACTATAGTATTTAAATATTAATATTTTCAAAATATAATATTTTCAAAATATAATATTTTGAAATCCAATTTTTCTCGACGTCCATTATAAAAATAAATACGATCAATGGAAAAATACGTTCAAGTTAAAAACGTTGTTTATATACCTACTCAAATTCACATTTTGAATTTATTATTCAAAATCTAATTTGAATTAAAAAAAGTTATTTTTAACTCAAATTTCCTTAAAATCCATTTCAATCATTTCAAAAGTTGTTTGAAATTATATCAACTCCATTTTCAAATCAATTTGGATTTAAAAATCCAATTTCTTGTCAAATTTCACTTAAATGAGAGTAAAACCCATTTAAAATTCCAATGAAATGAAATTCATTAGATTTCCATATCTCATGTTCGTGGTGTAAAATTTTGTGTTAACAATATAAACACATGCATATCAACTACCATCCATCATCCAATAGTTATAATATAAGTGTTTCATCGACATCTCTTATATTCACAATTTAATAAAAACGGCAATAGCGGTAAATATCAACCATCAACCATGAAGCGAACATTGCAATTAATAAATATGTAGATATGAATATAATAACTAAAAAAATCAGTTGAGTGAGTGAGTTCTCACATCGATCGGTTTGAAGTCGTTATAAAGCGTCTGTTTTCAATATTTCAATTAGGCATTTTATTTCGCCATTAATTGCAACGAGCTCCAAATCTCATCAAATCAATTTTTTTTGTGAAGCTCTCGTCCATATGGTTCCAACGGATCCTGTTTCACTGAATTCTGATAATGTATTGAGAAGTTATGAATTTTACAAGTTATAACGTACATAATGGTCATTAGTTATATCATATTAATTAATTATATTCTTAATAATGTTTTAACCCTTAATTCCTTCTTAATCTAGGGTTACGCCTAAACCCTCATTTCTCCATCGTATTCAGTTCAAACTGCTCTCTACATTACAACACCTTCTTTGATCCTTAACACCATCATTAACCCATGAATTTATCAACTGAATGCACCTTTCCCTCCACTTCCCAAGCTCAACCATAGTAACCATATCACCCCATGCAAATATTTCTCCTTTAAAACGCGTCGCCCAGGCAAAACCGTGTCCTATAGTGAGGGACGTGAACAACCTTCACACCGACTACCTCCAAAAAATCACATCAAGATCTATTTCACTCCCTAAACTCAAAATAAACAATGAATTCACGAATTAATCATTGAATCATCCCGGCTCTTTAACCATAGGGCTGCTGTGTAATATGACAGCGATGAAATAGGTGATCGATCCCATTAAAATTGACATAGGGATGAAGAGCAAGCCTTAGTGAATCCGAATATATATGTATTATGATCTATAGATTTTTATTTGAGTTAATAGGACTTTTTGAGGATAAAATTCCTCACGTTTTTTATTTTCAAGAGGTGGCCATAACTTTGCTTGACTAGGGAATGAAAATATGTTGGGAAGGAACAAGATATTATATAGGATAGTTAAATATATTTTTATTTGATTTAATATTCAATTTTAGTCCATTGCTATTTGCACTTGTAGTTTAAAAATCTATATGATCACAAAAGAATCCCGTTTTCGATTAAAATGGACAGACCACTATATTTTGACATTACGGACCTAATGAAAATTGTTTCATTGAATTCCGAGTGAGTTTGCTCATACATCATATTTTTAAAGTCAAATTATTGATCGTTTCACGTTTAAATTGCGCAAACCACATACTAACTCCTATTGGCGTTAATTTTGAAATCTAGCAATAATTTAATATTCCAGATCCAATAAGATTGGTTTCTTCGAAAACGGAGGTCGTTTGAAAAATGACTATTTTTAAGGTTTAAATAAAACCAATAAAAAATAAATAAATTCAAAACAACTAAATTTGTTAATAATAAATTATTACTATCGTATATATCCAAAAAGAATATCATCTAGTTCTGAAACAAACATATTTGGGCTTATAATTCGATGTTTCCAAAATCCAGGTTAAATCGATATTCAATTTCATAATAAATCCTTTTATTTTACATAGTAAACCGTTATAATTTATAAATGATTTCATAGCGACTTTTTTGGAAAATTGATTTGGACATAACTTACAATTTATATGACGAAATCTTGATTTTTCACATTTGTTAGAAAGATATAATTAAATAGATTCTAAATTCCTTGTTTCATCAAATTCTGACTTATATTGAATTCTGTATACTCATTTAAAGTTCAAAATGTAATATTATGAAATACCGCAACGTTACGAGCTCGTTTTATAATTAATATAAACTTACACATTCATATTTCATTTTAAATAATTTCTATGTCGTTAGTTCTAAAAGTACATCGTTTTAAATATTTAAAAATCCATTTAATGTTTCTTAATAAATTTTGGGTCGTTAATTTTTTTTCTCACTAGTAATTAAGCTATCAACCATCATAGTTGTACTCCCTATTGCAATAAGCAAAGGATGGCAACTCAAGTAGTTAGATGTCAATAATGCCTTTTTAAATGGTATACTGGAATAAGAGGTGTATATAGAGCAACCTCAAGGATACAATCAGAAATCTAAATATGTGTACAGGCTTAATAAAGCTATTTATGGCTTGAAACAGGCACCCAGAGTCTGGTTTGACAGACTGAGTAATACATTGCATGAAATGAATTTCATATCTACCAAATCAGATAACTCCCTATTTATCAAAATTAGCAAGCATTCTACTACATATATTCTATTACATGTTAATGATCTTGTTGTTACAGGAAATCAACACAGTCATGATGTAGTTAAACAAACAATTTTCAATAAAAGATACAGGACAAATAAATTACTTCCTGGGCATAGAATTAAACACAAGGTCATCAATAGAGATTGTTTTATCTCAAAGAAAATATATAGCAGAACAGCTAGCAAAAACAAAGATGAGTGATGCAAATGGAAAACCAAGACCAATGATTAGCAGTCAGCACTATTCTAAACACAAGGAGAACCCATATATAATGTAAAACAATATAGAAATGTAGTTGGTGCTTTACATTATGCAAGTATCACTAGACCTGATACTGTGTTCAGTGTTAACAAAGGTCGTCAATTTATGCAAGCTCCTCTGGATACTCACTGGACGGCAGTGAAGAGGATACTAAGATATTTGAAAGCAACTGTAAATTATGGACTCACAATTAAAGAAAGCAGCAATTTCTATATCATTGGTTTCTCAGATGCTGACTGGGCTACAGATCCAGATGACAACTACTGGATTTTGTATATACATTGGTGATAATATTGTGTCATGGTGCTCTAAAAAACCGTCAACGATATCAAGATCAAGTACGGAGGCAGAATACAGAAGCATTACAAATGTAACTGCAGAAACAATGTGGTTAAGATCACTACTATCTGAACTAAACATTCCATCAAGCATATCAATATTATGGTGTGACAATCATAGTGTTGTAAATATTTCTTCGAATCTAGTGCTTCAGACAAGAACAAAGCTTATTGAAATAGATTAGCAGTTTGTAAGAGAACAAGCTCAGAAAGGAAATATTGAAGTTAGACACGTGCCTGCTACTTAGCAGCGCATCGATACTCTAAGGATTTTCATACCTGAACTTTGCTAAGTTTCGAGAAGGTCTGAAAGTTACGAAGATGAGTGATGAAGGTACTTAAGAAAAGACCATAATCAAAGGCTTCAGTGCCCAATATCTTGAAGAACAACAGAAAGAACAATATTCAATATCGAATCCCTCTGATCTCATCAAATCAGTGATCAATTTGAAAGAAATTCATCTCAAAAAGACAAATCTAAGCTGAAATAAGGAAAAGAAGCTGCCATAGTAACTGATTTTTTGTATTCGAGTGGATAAAATCAGAAAATCACCACAGCGGTCGCCATTAAAGACAAACCCTAATACTGATTTGAGGGTGTGAAATGAAATACATAACAAAGTCGGCTGCTAGGGTTAATGCATTTACAAAGACTTTGGGTAAAGTTTAACTCAAAGAACAAGGTCCAGTTCCACATATTTTATGTAAAGAGATAAACATGGGCCTGTTGTTAAAAGCCCATGTCGAGTTATTCTATTTCTATAAATACTCAGTCTGTATATTGCATTTTCATCAATTCAATACATTAAACGTTTTCTCCAATATTACATTCATCTGTTCTGATCAATACTGCTGAATCAAAATGTACATTGCTTCAAATTCTTTTATAAACTCAAGTTAAAACATTATTTCACTTCCATGAAAATGTTTTCTACCAATGATAAACCAATTGAAACTATTTTTAGAAATAAGAAATATATATACTATAAGCCAAAATCTTTTTTTGAGCAAACGGATATGTAGCACGAGACTACACAGCCGATTATATAATAGATAGTAGTAATTTTCCAACTGACAAACCCAGTTGGTGGTCCAAAAAATACGTCCAGTCTAACCCCTTGGGCAATACAACATCATACAACATCAAACATATACAACTTAGTTACTTGGCATATCTAATTATACATAGATAATGTCCAGCACTAAAGTAACATCATAAACCATCACACAAGATCTCTGCTGGAAGCTGGGTCATTGCTATCAACCGAGTCAGATGGAGAAGAGGCCTGAGGCAAAGCAAATCTGAAAGCTGGAGCATGGCTACCACCAGAACCTGTCCATGTAGTAAAAATATGGATAATGCGATGACATATACTTGTAGTCGAGCTAACATTATTATTAAAAATCCTTGCATTTCTTTCTTTCCACACACACCAACTATAAACAGCAAGGAAAGCATCTACTAGTGAATTTGGAGGTGAGAATTCCCAATGATCGAAAAAGAAGGAGATGACAGGGATGAAGCCAAGTAAAAAAGAACTTGAAGCAGCCCAAATGGGGTAGGTGCATTCGCAGACAAAGAAAAGGTGATGGATGGTTTCTGCATGCATATTACAGTAAGCACAGTTGGGATCAGATGCAATGTTACATCTAAACAGCTTCTCTCTAGTATTGATCTTCTCATGAATCAAACACCATTGAAAGAAGAGGATTCTAGGAGCCAGTTTGCATTTCCACAATCTTTTGAATTTGAACCTTCTTCCAGAGAAATTCAGAAATTTGTAGCAAGAGGAAACAGAGAAACCACTAGATGGGGATAATGACCAAACAAACTGATCAATCCTCTCATTGAGCCGAGTTTTGCGCAGGATTACAAAGATATTCAACAATTGTGAAAGAGTATTCCAATCAAATAGTGAACCTGGAACTAAACTTGTATGACCATTGTTAAATGCATCAACTACAGTAAGCATAGAATGAGTTTGAAGAGAAAAGAGGGAAGAAAAAGAAGAAGATAGAGGCACCTGACCATGCCAAATGTCGTGCCAAAAAAGACAGGATGAACCACCCCCCAAGGAGACATGAAACAAAGATTTGGTACGAGGGAGACAAGAAAGAACACCATGAAGAAAGGGAGAAACTCTCATGGAAGGATTTTGATGAAGAACAAGATGAGCATTAGAAGAAAAATTATATGCTAAAATCCACTTTCTCCAGATGAAATTGCCTGGACAAAGAAGTCTCCAGATCCATTTAGCAAGTAAAGCAGTATTAAAATGATTTAGGTCTAGAACACCAAGGCCCCCCCGATCATTTTGAAGGCAAACAGTCTTCCAATTGATCAACCTCTTAACTTTATGGCCATTCCAGAGAAAGGAGCTTCTTAAAGAATCAATCTTGATAATTACCCATTTAGGGAGTTTGAAGAAAGACATCCAGTAAGTGGGGATAGAAGAAAGAACAAATTTGACTAAGATTACACGCCCCATGGATGATAAAGAGTTTGCCTTCCATGCTGCTAGCCTTGATTCAATTTTGTTAATGAGAGGAAACCAATCATTTTTGCGAAGTTTAGTGGGTCTAAGAGGTAAACCAAGGTAGGTCATTGGGAATTTAGCAACTTTGCAGTTAAGAGTAGAAGAAATCATGACTCCAAGGTGATCAGAGTTGCCAAGCATATAGATGATACTTTTGTTGAAATTAATGGAGAGGCCAGAAACAAGTTCAAAGACGTACAACAATATTTTGAGGCAATGAATATGGAGAGGTTCAGGAGAAGAGAAGATTATAGTGTCATCAGCGAATTGTAAGTTGTTAATGCATAAGGAAGTGTTTGGGAGAGAAATGCCAGCAATAAAACCATTATCAGAAGCTTTTTTAACCATTTAATTAAAAACATCAGCAACAAGAACAAAGATCAAGGGGGAGAGAGGGTCCCCTTGTCTTAGGCCTCGTTTGGATTTGAAGAGATTACCCGAAACACCATTTACTGAAACAGATGAACAACTTGAGCCAAGAATATTTTCAATCCATGAGCACCATCTTTCAGAAAATCCTCTATGATTTAAAACCTCCATAATGAATAACCAATTAACCGAATCGAATGCTTTAGAGAAATCCAATTTGAGTAAGACGCCAGGAGTAGAAGTGTGATGAAAAAAAAGAGATTACTTCCTGTGTAGCAGCGATGCAGTCTTGGATGTTTCTCCCTAGTATGAAGGCGGATTGTTCTGGTCCAACAAGAGAGGCGATGACAGATTGAAGACGATTAGCCAAAACCTTTGTGATAATTTTAAAAGTGGTATTGAGAAGACTAATTGGTCTGAAGGATGACAGCGTGTTAGCTCCCGAAGTTTTTGGAATGAGGATGATATTAGCATAATTGATTCTGGCGATAGAATGAGGATTGTTGTAAAATTCGTTACACATATCAATAATGTCAGGTTTGATCACGGCCCAAAAGTGTTTAAAGAAAACTGGGCCAAAGCCATCAGGCCCAGGGGCTTTGTCATCCTCCATGTCTTTCAGTGTAGCCCAAATCTCGGATTCAGAGAATGGATAATCAATGTTAATAGGCGAAGGATTGGGATATAAGTGGTTCCAATCTATATTAGGAGGTGCAGAGTGGGATTGACCAAGAATGGATCGAAAATAATTAGAAAAAAGGATAAGAATATCCTTGTGATCGGTGTATGAGTGATCACCATCCACAATTTCAAATATGAAAGCAGATCTACGTCTTCCATTAGCCATTTTATGGAAATAAGAAGTGTTTTTGTCACCTTCCTCCAACCATTTAGCTTTGGATCTTTGTTTCCACCCAATTTCTTCTTGCTTCATCAATCTATCCAGCTCAGATTCTAGTGAACGTTATTATATTCCGACTCAAGAAGGGGGCGTTGTTCTTCTAAAATATTGATGTCAATGATATAATTTTGAATAGTAGAAATACGAGAACGAAGAGAACCCCATATATTTCTATCCCATGGTTTGATGATTTTCCTAAGAGCTCTTAGTTTCAGTACAATCCTATGAGTAGCCGAATCTGTCACAAAGGTTTGATTCCAAATGGAATGAACAAATTCATCAAAAGAAGGCTCAAGTAACCACAGTGTTTCAAATCTAAAAGGGCTCTTGTTACAAATAGAGATGTCAGAATTGAGCAATATGGGGCAATGGTCTGACATAATAGAAGCTAAACCATAAACAACAGACATGGGAAAAAGTTCATCCCATGCCCCATTATATAGAAAACTATCTAATTTAGCTAACGATGGATTTGGTCTACGATTTGACCAGGTGAAGGAGCGGTTACTTATTGGTGGATCAATAAGAGAGCAGTCAAAAATGAAGGAATTAAAGTCTTCACTATCATGAGATAAGATGCCTGAATTTCTATCATAGCTGAATCTAGTAGTGTTGAAATCACCCCCAATAACCCATGGGCCATTAAATTGTGATGCAAGTGCACTACAGTCAGACCAGAGAAGTGAACGATCATGAGCGCTTTGAGGTCCATAAATGTTGGAGAAGAAGTAGGTGATGTTAGAGGGGATGTGGCAAAGAGCTACGTGGAGTGCAGAACAACTTTGTGTGGTCCAACGTAATGACCAGATAGATTCATTCCAGGCAGTGATTAAACCTCCGCATGTGTCAATAGCTTTAACATAAGTCCAACCCGATAAAAAAGCGCCACCCACAATTTTGAAATGATTTGGAGTTGGGTTATCAAGTTTAGTTTCTTGAAGAAAAAGAATATCCACTTTTAGAGGAAGTAAAACCAAACTAATAGCGTGGCATTTTGATGGGTTGCCCAACCCCCTGACATTCCATGAGACTAACTTCATTGGGCAGCATTGATGCGCTCCAGTTCTAATTCGTGCATGGAAACATAATGTGAATCGCTCAAATTAACACCCATGCAACGTGACAGTTTTTTGCTTAAACTTTTATTTGCAGAAGAAAAAACAATAGGGGTAAAAAAACTACCCGAGCCTTCAGGTTGATCAACACGCTTCCTTATCCTTGCACTACGTCTGACAAAGACTGGTGAGAGAAACTGAGTCCAGTTTTCTTCTTCCACTCCCTGATAATCTGTGGATGGGGCAGGTAGAATTTGTTGAAGAGGTAAAGTAGGTTGAGGGGACAGATTGTCAGGTGAAGTCTCAGCTGGAGGAACGACAGATTGGCTACCTTCAAAGTGGTAGGGGATAACAGGAAGGGGAATGGTAAAAGGAAAAGGTCGAGGAATGTTGTGTAAGGCCATATCACTATGGATGAATTGGTTGATGTTTTGTTGTGTAAACCGATCCAAATCTTGTTCAATATCAGTCATAGGCATAGCAATCATGTCATTTGGAAATTCCACGTCAGGTTCATCCATATTTTCATGCATGCAGGGTACAGTCATCTCTTCAACATTACCAATAAGTAAGGTTTCAGGTTTCAAACCAGGGTGTTCATGAATGCAACGTTGCACTTTCAAGAGGTGTTTCTTTTTGTTAATATTAGCAACAAGGAAAGTGATCAAATCGATTCCTTCAAAAAATTGAATTTTGATAAACAAGCTTCTATGATCAAAATGAGCCCACTCACAATCATCAAGTGCCACCACATTACCCAAAGGACTTAGAATATTTTTAACAGCAAAGGAGTTGTACCTAAGAAATTCTGGAAAACCCACCACCTTTGCCCATGATTCGCACTCTAGCTCCGCAGCCGGCTCCCATTCAGCTTCAGACCAGCATTCAAAGTACATAGCACCTTCTGGCCTTGATAAGATCTTCCAGAACAAGACATTGTCTCTGATCCCTTCATTAGGGCAAGCAATGATGAAAGCGTTGTTTCTGTATATCCACATGGGCCATTCATGGTGATCAAATGCTTTCGACAGAGTATCGTGAAGAGTTGTAATGCTCCAGCCGCCAGAAATTGCTGTTCCGACTACGTAATTTGATGAGTCTTCCATTATAAAATGATAAATGTCTTCGGAGATTAGAGAAGAAGTGTTGGAGGATAAGGGTTTAAGTGTAGGAGAAGGCGTGGATTGCTGACAGCTGGGATAATGTGAATCCCTCTGATTATGAACTGCGTGAGTTGATGTGCGAGGGACCCACACTTTTTTTGATTTATCAGCGCGAGTTGATGTGCGAGGGAACCATGCGACAGGAGTTGCATTATTCCAATGAGTGCCTTTCCGCACGTGTTTCGAAGTGTCTCTAGGTATTCTTTTTTTAGGACAACGTGCACACGAATGGCCGTAACCAGTGCAAAAGAAGCATATTTTCGAATTTCACATTCTCTTGCCACGTGTCCCCTACTAGCACACTGTAGATAGCGTCGTTCCTTCTTCAAAAAATTGACCGTATTCTGAATAGAAGAGAAAACAGGCAAAACATTTGATTTCCACACTTGAGTACGCTTCGGTGGAACCAACGGAGGGGATGCGGCCACTTCAGCATATGTTTTTTCCGATTGACCTGCTGGAAAATCATTCAAAACATCAAAACGATTATGACAATTCAAGTCTTTTGCAGAGGGTAATTGAGAGTTTTGCGAATATAAAGAAGAAGGATGACGCTGAAAAGGTCGGTTGAAGGAGCTAGATTGATGGGTATGGTTAGAGACAGAACGATTGATTGGATAAGATGAATTGAAAGATCGGTGGGGGGCAGAAGGACGGCGGGAGGAGATGGATGCTGGATGACGAAAAAGTGGATTACGAAAAACTGGGCAGTGAGGCAAAGGATGTTTTGAGATAGGAAGAGAAGAGGGGGACGAAGGAAACGAGGAACGAGGAGGAGGAGGTGGCGAACGGGGGTGGAATGCGGCACGGTATTTGGCTGGAATAGGGTAGGAGAAGACTGGAGGATCCGCCATTTTTAAAAGCTATATCCTATAAGCCAAAATCTTATGTCGAATATAACCATATTTATGATTTCTAAACACTCTCTGTAAAAATAAGGCTACTAGTCCTCTAGAATACATTGCCATCGAGCCTTTAAAATAAAGCTAGACGATTATAAAACATACTACTACTACTACACCACTAAAATATAATTATTGAGTTTCTATAGTATATGGGATATCGAGCCTCTAAACATATCTTTTTTATTAAAAACATATGGCTATCAAACCTTTAAAACATAAGTACTAATTTGTAAGCACATGACTACCAAGCTGTAAAAACAGGGATATATACCTATATTAAAACTATTAATTTAGCACAAGACATAAGGTTTCGACTTTAAACATATAAGATTATCAAACCTTGATACTTATGTGACGACCCCAAACCCCATCAGACGGTGGCAAGGGTAATCTTTCGAATATAACACATAAAAAGATAACAACAGAACAGAAATAATTAAATACAACAGATAATGTACAATAAAATACACTGGATAAACATAATCATCAGAGTTACACAGTATATAGGGTCATACTTAGTACAAATACAGTTCAGCTATACATAAAATGTCCACAGCGGAAAAGAAAACATAATATGTACAACAGGAGCTGAACAACATAAAAAGAGATAAATGATAGAATCAATCTTCAGCTCCAGCTATCCAGAAAGAGCCTGCTAAAACCCGAATATAAGGCTGCCCATGTAGAAAAAGGGGCACCCGAGTTTGCAAGTGAAACAAACTACGAGTCAGTCATAGAACTGGTATGAGAAATCTACTTAACACATTTTATAATATGTCCAATCACAGGACCACGCCACTTTCGTGGAACGGGTTTACTCCATCGGATTGCCAGTGCTTTAAAACAAGTAAATCTTTTAAACATCGCAATGCTTTTTATAAAAATGAAGCCATTATAAGACTCGGTTCCCATCACAAAATGCAACACAAATCGGAGGATAGAGTTTTACCTTATAATGGCCAAAATATGCTTGATACGAGCAAAAAAAATCATTTGATATTATTGTTAGTGTATATATGTTTCAAAAAAAAAATTCAATCATAACTATCAATCATAGACGGGATGGGTACCATATATCATGTCGCCATATATATATATACACACACACACACACAATCAAAACCGCACAGTGTCGTATTTGGAAATTGGATTTCCATCATGAACCAAGTTAAAAGATAGTCCTTACCGAATTCGAGACAATCCAACCCACGTCTCAGGATCAGAGCTCGAGTGACCCTTGGATCTTCAGGGCCGGTCCACCGATGTGGATTAAAATGCCTGAACGCTGCGTTTCCCCGCCCTATGGGGCGTAAACGAGCCCAATGACTCCATCGGTCCCGGATCGACCGATATATCCAAGGCGCCTCGATATCCATCATCCACATAAGTAAAATGTCAGGCCGTGTAAAAACACCGACACAACTCTCAGCTAGAAGCAAACGCATGTCCTCCCTGCAGTCCTCTCCCGTTTTTGGTTCATACTGGGGTGTGAGGCTCGCGAATCAACGTTATACACAAATCTATGCCACACAGGCCGTGCTTTGATCATCCACCTCAAGACTTCGCTTTTCAACAGAAGCTTTGATCATCTGCCACTTAGGCATGCCACACAGGAAATTCACTCCATGCGACTGATTTCTATCGATATATAACCTCTGAGCTCGTACGTCTCAGAGAAGGGCGTTAAGCAAGAGAATATATTCTCCACCGCCAAACAGATATATATTTAATAGTGGTCAATCAACACAGAACAAAATCCATTGTCAGACACATAGTCCATTTATAAGTTCGTTCTGGGTCTGAACGAAACCGGAGGCACTCAATACCTCGCATATCCGTACAATCAACAAGTACGTCCGGACGACAACTAATTCAGCCCCTTCAAGGTAGCTACTCCTATTATGAGCATCAGTAGCACCGCTCCATTCGACGTGCAGATCATCGGTCTTGCACTATCTTTATATCTTCGACTTTTACTCGTCGATCAATTATTTGAAATGAGAATTAACTCGGCCTTTTCAAATAATTCACGTGTATTTAGAATTTCAAATCAATTCATTTCAATTGTTTAATTATTCGATATCACTAATTCTGTTCCTTAATGTAATTTTCACGCCAAACAAATTCAACCATCAAATATCACATAAACCGAGCAAATTCAGTTTATTTCCATTCCATATCGTTTATAATATTTTATCATGATTTATCGCTATTTTTATTTATTTAAAAATAGCCAATTCATTCAAACGACGCTTCAGGCCATAACGCGGCCGTGGCGCTGTTTTTCTTTAGATTTGATTTACAGATATCTGAAAATCTAACCATTGGATCTTCACAAATTTTATATCATTAGAAAGATGTTTTCAAAACGAATCCAACGGTTTCAGTTTTGGGAAAATCCAACGGTCGGATCTCCCACACTAATCGTTTGAAGCTACAATTTCAAAATACGAACTACAGCGTCGTTATTCGATTTAATTTAATTATATTTATATTTATATATAAATATAATCGAATCTGGCACTGTTTTTCTTCAGATTTGAATTAAACAGTCCAGACAATCCAACCGTTGGATCTTTACAAAGTGGGTGTTGTTGGAAAGATATTTCCAAAGCGAGCCCAACGGTTTCGGTTTCGGGAAAATCCGATGGTAGAATCTCCGGCAATAATCATTTGAAATCACGGTTTCAAAACATGAACTACAGCTTCGTTATTCCATTTATTTTAATTATATATATATAAATATAATTCTTTCTTCGATTTCAAAACCATCTTCACTTTATATATTTGATAAAAATGATATTTTTATCATCAAAATATTTATTCAACACATGAATATTTTTAGCACTTCATTTTTACAATAAAAATGTAGATTTTATTGTCCAATCTATATATTCAGCACATGAATGTTTTTGACTTCACATATACAATAAAAATATGATTTTTATCGTTCTAGTCCTTTATTCAACACATGAATATTTTCTATAGTTTATATATATAATAAAAATGTGATTTTTATTGTAAATCAATTTATTTCAAAACACGATTATTTTATATAGTTCCTACATAAGGTAAAAATGTTATATTTGGTGTTAAAACAATTTATTTAAAATACAAATATTTTATATAGTCTATATATACAATAAAAATGTGATTTTTATCTTTCAAAGAATTTATTCAACACATGAACTTCACTCAACACATGAATTTCTACTCAACACATGAATTTTTATTCAACACATGAATATAGTTTCAACACATAAAAATAATTCTAACACATGAATATTATTGAAAATTTCGGCAGCATAACGACGGGGTAGTTAAAACCGGGACCATCCCTAGTATGGCTCCTCGCTCTACCTTAAAACCTCGAGGTTTTTGACAGTGGGGATTTCATGCATCTAATTCGTACGTAGACGAGCATGTTTATTTTTCTTTTCCACAAACTAATCCTATGTGGTTTCATCTAAAATAATTTTCAACCACAAACAGGTATTTTTCAACAACAATCAATCATTCTTGATTTTCACCAAATTTCACATCAACCAATAATCCAAACAATATAACAACCAATAAATATCGTCCATGGTCTGCGGACGAGGGGAGTATATATATTCGTATATAAATATATTTCAATCTCATTTCACTTCATTTCAATAATTTCAATGTATATATAATTTTTACAATACATATATAACTTATACATCGAACATACAACTTATACAACGCTTATACACGAGGTGTACAATGCTTATATAACTCATACTTCGACTATATAATTTATACATCGTTGTTTTCCATATCGTTTATAAATTAGAAATCTCACATTGGGTTCCACTCCTCCAAAAATTGCAGAAGGCTCAGAAAATATGTGGTCTCTTCTAGAATGTAGAAGACGTCTACACGAGTCCACTGTCTCTTGTTTTACTGGATTTCGTCAACAAACGAGAAAGATATGATTTTTATTGTGAAATCAAAAACCGTAGCGCTTTAAAGTGCTATTAAATAGTTTAAAATAATTAAACCGGTTACCTTCGCTATTCGTTCCAAAATAGGTATCGATTTTTCTTCGAATCCGTTGCACTAGGGAATAATCGGGCTTAACCACGTCGTAGAGAAAGGAAATGCGCTCAGATCGACAGGGGTATGGTGGCACTTGGTGGTGGCTATAGGGCGTGGTGGCGGCGCGAAGTCAACGACTTCGAGGCGGTCGTTCTCGTCAATAGGGAGACGAGGGGGTGTGCAACCGGTCTTGATTTGAAGAGGGGAGGATGCTCTTCAAAAAGTTCAACTGGAGGGAGGTTAAAGGATGAGCGGTTTCACCGGATTCGGCCTAGGAAAAGAGGAGCACGGGTCGTCGTCGATCGCATGTCGGGAGAGAGAAAAGCGGGGAGAGAGAAATTAATGTGATTGGCTGGGATTATTTATTTATTTATATATTTTTAAAATCTAAAAAATACCCCTCTTCCCATACTAGCTCCAATCCACCCCAATGACTGTCGTCCCTAGCTAAATACAGCCATTCCGAACACAATGGGATAAGTTTCGTAGGCCCATTCGACAGTTTCAGTCAGTTTCTCTTCAAATTAAAATATTAAACATTCAATATTTGATTTGAACGTACATTTCAATTTGCCGGGGCCACATATTGATTCTAAAAATTCCAGAAAAATAAATCTAGCTATGTTTTGACGATACGGTCCCAACAAAACTAGTTTCGTCAAATTCTGAGACCGTTTGAAAAATGGCCATTTTCCGGTCGATCCAATTTAACTAAAACTGACCAAACACATTTTCCTTTGCCAGGCTCACATATTAACTTAAAAAATTATGGAATTTGAAACCTAGCAATAATTTGATATCCCGGATCCAACAAAACTGGTTTCGTCGAATTCCGAGGTCGTTTGCAAAATGTCTATTTCCACGAGCTATATATTCTCTATAGCGACCTTCCTGAAAATTCATTTGGCCATAAATTTTGACTCCCGTTATGAAACTTCGATTTTTCAGATTCGTTAGAAAGATATTCACTAACCGATTTAAATATTTTTGATTTCACTAAAATCCGTTTTATTTTGCACCCGGTACAGTCAGTCAAAGTTTGAATTCAAAATTTTGAAACTGCCGGGCCATTTCAGGCCTTGTTTATAATTTAAAATAATTATGTTTACCTTCAAACATCGATTCAAACATACTTTTCGTCGTTATTGTTTAAAATATTTATTTTAAATATTTAAAATCCACTAAAATAGCCAATTTAAAATTTTTAAACTGGTTCAAATTTTCCGGGTTGTTACAATCTCCCCCACTTAAAACTTTTCATCCCCAAAAAGGGACAAAGTCGAAAGTGGTTTAATTAACCAACTCAACTTTCAATCTGGCTTCCATTCTTTGACTTTTCAGTTTCTAAGAATTTTCAAATTCTTCAAATTTTGACTAACACCCTGAATTTTCGAAAAATTTCGCCATAACCTCCTTTGTACCGGGGGGGGGGGGGGGTTGGAAATTTATTGGGCCGTATTAGGTACCCAATAAATCCTAATAAGCTTGCACATATTTATAGTGATATATTCCGGTGCCCACAGGGGAGTGTGTATAGATCATAACTCCAGAGAATAAATTTTCGTCACCCTATAAATGGTTTTCGTGCCTTAATGACCAGAGAGACGTGTTTATTGTCATCTCCAGACCCGTGTTGGGTTTTAATTAATCTGGCAATTTACCGTTATATTTATATAGTCCAGATCAGTCATCAGTTCAACATGTAATATATAGTCATCGCCATACAAGCCTCTCGCTCGTATGGTAAATCTTCTTCCTCGTCACACAAGCTCCAATTGCTTAGGTGGTATATAATGAAGTATGCCCATCCTCAAGAAGTATGCCATGTAGTGTAGTTAAAAATTAATTGTTACTATCCTATGGCGACGTTTATTATTACACACAGAACAACCAGCACTCCGCATCCAATGGCATTCACAAGAGTTGATATAATAAATAAAATTGTGCATCCAACTCATTAAGGTTTACCTATTTGTCGGGCACGCAAATAAATTCTTTACTCAACAGCCAATCCATTTACCTGTTCAAACATATATAATGCACATGTATATATTTCTATCTATTTTTAAACCAGTTCAATGTGTGATTTAATTGCATAGATTTAACTTCATTCTCTTATTGATTAAATTAGTTATCATTCTAATAATTTAATTAATCAAATCCACTATCACACAACACAGACATCAATCAATTTGTTTTTAACTTTTCAAATATATATCTTTTGTATATTCAAAAAATATATTTCTAAAACCAGACTATATATATAATCACAAATACGTTATTTATAAACATATAACTCTCAACTCGTTCTGGGGCATTTCTGACCCCATCTCTAATGAGTTATCCTAATTCTGCTATACTCATACTAGGACATTACTGATCCTATCTATAATGAGTTATTCGCCCTAGAACTCTAATAGTTCTATCTTTGATGAGTTCGTTAATATGTTATATTCCTGAGCTAAGCTTAACCAAAGCTCTGATACCACGTTTATGACGACCCCAAACCCCATAAGATGGTGGCAAGGGTAATCTTTGGAATATTACACATAAACAGATAACAGCAGAACATAAATAATTAAATACACCGGATAATGTACAGTAGAATACATTTGATAAACATAATCATCAGAGTTACACAGTATGTAGGGTCATACTTAGTACAAATACAGTTCAGCTATTCTTAAAATGTCCACAGCGGAAAAGAAAACATAATATGTACAACAGGAGCTGAATAGCATAAAAAGAGATAAATGATAGAATCCATCTTCAGCTCCAGCTATCTAGAAAGAGCCTGCTAAAACCTGAATACAAGGCTGCCCGTGTAGAAAAAGGGGCACCTGATTTTGCAAGTGAAACAAACTACGAGTCAGTCATGGGACTGGTATGAGAAATCTACTTAACACATTTTATAATATGGCCAATCACAGGACCACGCCACTTTCGCGGAACGGGTTTACTCCATTGGATTGCCAGTGCTTTAAAACAAGTAAATCTTTTAAACATCGCAATGCTTTTTATAAAAATGAAGCCATTATAAGACTCAGTTCCCATCACACAATGCAACACAAACCAGAGGATAGAGTTTTACCTTATAATGGCCAAAATATGCTTGATACGAGCAAAACAAATAATTTGATATTATTGCTAGTGTATATATGTTTCAAAAACAATTTCAATCAGAGACGGCATGGGTACCATATATCATGTCGCCATATATATATATATATATATATATATATATATATATATATATATAGAATCAAAACCGCATGGTGTCGTATTTGGAAATTGGATTTCCATCATGAACCAAGGCAAAAGATAGTCCTTACCGAATTCGAGACAATCTAGCCCATGTCTCAGGATTAGAGCTCGAGTGACCCTTGGATCTTCAGGGCCGGTCCACCGACGTGGATTAAAATACCTGAACACTGCGTTTCCCCGCCCTATGGGGCTTAAATGGGCCCAATGACTCCATCGGTCCCGGATCGACCGATATATCCGAGGCGTCTCGCTATCCATCATCCACATAAGTAAAATGTCAGGCCATGTAAAAACACCGACGCAACTCCCAGCTAGAAGGAAACGCATGTCCTCCCTCCAGTCCTCTCCCGTTTCTGGTTTATACTGGGGTGTGAGGCTCGCTAGTCAACGTTATACACAAAGCTATGCCACACAGGCCGTGCTTTGATCATCCACCTCAAGACTTCGCTTTTCAACAGAAGCCTTGATCATCTACCACTTAGGCATGCCACACAGGCAATTCACTCCATGCGACTGATTTCTATCGATATATAACCTCTGAGCTCATACGTCTCAGAGAAGGGGCGATAAGCAAGATAATAAATTCTCCGCCGCCAAACAGATATATATTTAATAGAGGTCAATCAGCACAGAACAAAATCCAATGTTAGACACATAGTCCATTTACAAGTTCGTTATGGGTATGAATGAAACCGGAGGCACTCAATACCTCGCATATCCATACAATCAACAAGTTCGTTCGGACGGGTACTACTTTAGCCCCTTCAAGGTAGCTACTCCTATCGTGAGCATCAGTAGCACCCCTCCATTCGACGTGCAGATCTTCGGTCTTGCACCGTCTTCATCTCTTCGACTTTTACTCATCGATCAATTATTTGAAATGAGAATCAACTCGGCCTTTTTAAATAATTCACATATATTTAGAATTTCAAATCAATTCATTTCGATGGTTAAATTATTCAATATCACTAATTTTGTTCCTTAATGTAATTTTCACGCCAAACACATTCAACCATCAAATATCACATAAACTGAGCAAATTCAGTTTATTTCCATTCCATATCGTTTATAATATTTTACCACGATTTATCGCTATTTTTATTTATTTAAAAATAGACAATTCATTCAAACGACGCTTCAGGCCATAACGCGACCGTGGCGCTGTTTTTCTTCAGATTTGATTTACACATATATGAAAATCTAACCGTTGGATCTTCACAAATTTTATATCATTAGAAAGACCTTTTCAAAACAAATCCAACGATTTCAGTTTTGGGAAAATCCGAAGGTCAGATCTCCCGCACTAATCGTTTGAAGTTACGATTTCAAAATACGAACTACAGAGTTGTTATTCGATTTAATTTAATTATATTTATATTTATATATAAATATTATCGATTCTGGCGCTGTTTTTCTTTAGATTTGAATTAAACAGTCCAGACAGTCCAACCGTTGGATCTTTACAAAGTGGGTGTTGTTGGAAAGATATTTCCAAAGCGAGCCCAACGATTTCGGTTTCGGGAAAATCCGATGGTAGGATCTCCCGCAATAATCGTTTGAAATCACAGTTTCAAAACACAAACTGCAACTTTGTTATTCCATTTATTTTAATTATATATATATAAATATAATTCTTTCTTCGATTTCAAAACCATCTTCACTTTATATATTTGATAAAAATGATATTTTTATCATCAAAATATTTATTCAACACATGAATATTTTTAGCACTACATTTTCACAATAAAAATGTAGATTTTATTGTCCAATCTATATACTCAACACATGAATGTGTTTGACTTCACACATACGATAAAAATATGATTTTTATCATTCTAATCCTTTATTCAACACATGAATATTTTCTATAGTTTATATATATATAATAAAAATGTGATTTTTATTGTAAAACAATTTATTTCGAAACATGATTATTTTATATAGTTCCTATATAAGGTAAAAATGTTATATTTGGTGTTAAAACAATTTATTTAAAATACTAATATTTTATATAGTTTATATATACAATAAAAATGTGATTTTTATCTTTCAAAGAATTTATTTAACACATGAACTTCACTCAACACATGAATTTCTATTCAACACATGAATTTCTATTCAACACATGAATATAGTTTCAACACATGAAAATAATTCTAACACATGAATATTATTGAAAATTTCGGCAGCATAATGGCAAGGTAGTTAAAACCGGGACTGTCCCTAGTACGGCTCCTCGCTCTACCTTAAAGCCTCGCGGTTTTTGACAATTGGGATTTCATGCATCTAATTCGTACGCAGACGAGCATGTTTATTTTTCTTTTCCACAAACTAATCCTATGTGGTTTCATCGAAAATAATTTTCAACCACAAACAAGTATTTTTCAACCACAATCAACCATTCATGACTTTCACCAAATTTCACATCAACCAATAATCCAAACAATATCACAACCAATAATTATTGTCCGTGGTCTGTGGACAAGGGGAATATATATATATTCATATATAAATATATTTCAATCTCATTTCACTTCATTTCAACGCATATATAATTTTTACAACGCATATATAACTTATACATCGAACATACAACTTATACAACGCTTATACATGAGGTGTACAACGCTTATATAACTCATATTTCGACTATACAATTTATACATCGTTGTTTTCCATATCGTTTATAAATTAGAAATCTCACATTGGGTTCCTCTCCTCCAAAAATTGCAGAAGGCTCATAAAAATATGCGGTCTCTTCTAGAATGTAGAAGACGTCCACACGAGTCCACTGTCTCTTGTTTTACTGGATTTCGTCAACAAACGAGAAAGATATGATTTTTATTGTGAAATCAAAAACCGTAGCGCCTTAAAGTGCTATTAAATAGTTTAAAATAATTAAACCCGTTACCTCAGCTATTCGTTCCAAACTAGGTATCGATTTTTCTTCGAATCCGTTGCACTAGGGAGTAATCGGGCTTCACCACGTCGTAAAGCAAGGAAATGTGCTCAGATCGACGGGGGTATGGTCGCACTCGATGGTGGCTGTAGTTCGTGGCGGCGGCGCGAAGTCAACGACTTTGAGGCGGTCGTTCTAGTCGATGGGGAAATGAGGGGGTGTGCAACCGGTCTTGATTTGAAGAGGGGAAGATGCTCTTCAAAAAGTTCAACTGGAGGGAGGTGAAAGGGTGAGCGGTCGGCCTGGGAACGGAGGAGCACAGGTCGTCGTCGATCGCATGTCGGGAGAGAGAAAAGTGGGGAGAGAGAAATTAATGTGATTGGCTGGGATTATTTATTTATTTATATATTTTTAAAATCTCAAAGATACCCCTCTTCCCACACTAGCTCCAATCCACCCCAACGACTGTCGTCCCTAGCTAAATACCCTTATTCCGAACACAATGGGATATGTTTCATAGGCCTATTCGACTGTTTCTGTGAGTTTCTGTTCAAATTAAAATATAAAACATTCGATATTTGATTTGAACATACATTTCAATTTGTCGGGGCCACATACTGATTCTAAAAATTCCAGAAAAATAAATCTAGCTATGTTTTGATGATACGGTCCCAATAAAACTAGTTTCGTCGAATTCTGAGACCGTTTGAAAAATGTCCATTTTCTGGTCGATCCAATTTAACTGAAACTGACCAAACACATTTTCCTTCGCCACGCTCACATATTAACTTCAAAAATTATGGATTTGAAACCTAGAAATAATTTGATATCCCGGATCCAACAAAACTGGTTTCATCGAATTCCGAGGTCGTTTGTAAAATGTCTATTTCCACGAGCTATATATTCTCTATAGCGACCTTCCTGAAAATTCATTTGGCCATAACTTTTGACTCCCGTTATGAAACTTCGATTTTTCAGATTCATTAGAAAGATATTCACTAACATATTTAAATATTTTTGGTTTCACTAAAATCCATTTTATTTTGCACCCGGTACAGTCAGTCAAAGTTTGAATTCAAATTTGAAACTGCCGCGCCATTTCAGGCCTTGTGTATAATTTAAAATAATTATATTTACTTTCAAACATCGATTCAAACATACTTTTCATCGTTATTATTTAAAATATTTATTTTAAATATTTAAAATAAACAAAAATAGCCAATTAAAAAAAAAATTTAAACTGGTTCAGATTTTCTGGGTTGTTACACTTAAGGGTGTTGAACCCTTAAAACTTGATAATGCTGAGAAAAAAGAAAGTTCTCCAATCTATCAACCATGGGGTTATCAAGCTTCAATAACCATGAGATGCAAATTTCCTATAGGATAAGCTAATGAATTCCTATAGAAGTGGATACATCACATAGCCATCGTACAAGCATCAACTTTTATAGGTGTCAAAAATAAGTACACCTTATTTCCGTTGAATAACTATCACATGCATCAGCCTCACATTTTCCGAATGTCGAGTTTCTGGGATTTTAAGGGAACTGATTCTCTAAATTACATACTGATGGCATTTTTGTAAATAAGTTAATATATGATTTGTTTCCTTTTAAAGATAAAATTTTCCATCAATTACCGTCTATTTCTAAGTTACCACTGGACAACAGAATATGTTTTGTTTCCTTTTTAAAATTACTAGTGGACCGCGTTCTATATTCTCAAAAAACTGTAAAAATTCTTATATTTGGTATCATTAAATTGTATTAATTAAAATCTTTTCTGGAAAAAAATTCATTGAAAATAGTAACTATTACAGAAATTTCATGAAAATAACTAAAATACAATTTTTCTTGTTCTTATATCTTTAAATATTTCTGAATTAAAATACCAATTTAAATATCTTTAAACACATTTTCACTTACAAAATTTATACTAACTTGGAAAATTATGAAATTGAAAACTCATTTAAAAAATAATGTTCTAACACAACATATCCAAATTCAAGCTAATAGGAGATTGGAAGTCAGGTTTTTTCCATTAATTTTATTAAAACATTTATAATTCCAATAAATCACCATTCGACCAAATAATGATATAGCATGTCATGTTATCATACCCAATTCAGAAATCATTCAAAAATATGAAATCAAGGATTAATAAATGAGATATCAACTTTTATTCATCTTAGATTGGATAAGAAAAATTGAATTAATTCCGTTAATCCTTTCATCTAGAATCCCGTTATTTTCTTTTTCTTATTTCCTTAATAATGACTAACTCTGGTTTCTGTTTCTTATTTTCTTAATAATGACTAACCTTTTATATATATATTTTTGGGAAGTGAAAGCGGGGTTGAATGGACCTCTACCACATTTATTAAAAGAATAAGAAAATACAAGCAACCACTAAGCACAGGAGACACCAATGCCCAAGCTCAACACACAAATAAAATAATGCATAAACAAGACAAAAAACTACAAGAACAACGACAACCAATATACAATAAAGGAGACATCAAAAGGATAAAGAGAAGAGGAGAGATCCTTTCTTATGTCCTGCTTTAGCATAGCCCATAATTCCTCCCAACTGTTCTTCTTTTACGTGAACACTCTGCTATTTCTCCCAATCTAGACCAGTTTAACTAGTTTTTTGATGCAAACTAGGAACATGACATGCTTTTCCTTCCTCCACCTTGAAGATACAAGGATTAAATTCCATTGCAAGTCAGAGGTGGATGACACATTATATTTCCCGAATAAAAGTAAAAACATATTCCTCAAAACATTGATAAAACCGCATTCAAAGAAAATATGGCTCACTGTTTCTTTGCATATGTCACAAAATAAGCAATTGGAGTTGACCAGCAAACCCAAATGGCAGAGCTTTTACTTCGTAATTAGGGCATTTTCAAGGCCTTCCACAATATGAAATAATCCTTAGGTAAAGCAACAATATTCCAAACCAATTTGTGCTATAAGAAAGATGGCAGCAAATCAAAACTAAGGAGTAACTTGTAAACCTTCTTGATACTATGAACAAACCCATTCCAAGATAATTTTTCTTGCATGGAATATGACACACTTTGAATTTGGCTTTCCTATAATGTTTTGGTTGCATAGTTTGTGATGTCGGGTAGGGAAACTTTGCCATTCACCAGGAAATTCTGGATAGAAGCATTTCTGTGAATCCAAGTCTAGGTAATTTGATCATGTAGCATTATCTTAGAAAGAATAACACCTATTGAAATCCATGTATCATCCCAGAAGGAGACCGTACAACTAGAAGAAGTATTATCTGTATAAAGGGAAGAAGGATCTCATGCATAACCAACAAACTTCTACAAATCTAGATACTATTACTTCGTATTTCCATCATCCAGAATTTAAGATTTTTCACATTGTATTTCCAACACTATTCAACCTATAAACTTTCCTTTCTAGCAATGAAATTATTAAAGTAAGCAGTAACAATAGCATGGTTCCACTTATGCAAGGATAATAGGCCTAGACCTCTCTTGCACTTAAGCAGGAGCATTTTGTCAAAAGCACATGGAATTAGTTGCTTGCTATTCACTTGACAAGTTCACAAAAATCATAGCGAGGAGAGTTTATCATTGAGAGAAGCTTTTTAGGCATAATGAAAGCTCTTGCTCTATCGACGATCAAAGTAAAACCAATGCCCTTTACCAGAACAAGCCGACCCGCTTGAGTTAGGAATTTGTTAGCTCAGCAGTTAAGAGAAGAGATAATTCTGTTGTAGAGAGGAAGACAATTGTCTGTAGTTATTCTAAATGTGCACAGAGGCAACCCCAAATAGGTTGAACCATTTTCCAAAGGCTGCATGGCAAGAAGAGAGTACAACCTGGTACAAACTACATCATAAATTCCAGCAAACACCTTTTTTTGGCAAAGGAGATCGTTTTTTAATGCGATTAATGGCATCCTCGTCCCACTCCTCTCTCCACGCAACTCTACCTCCTTCCCCTCCGCTGTCAATTCAGTACATTTCGTCCAAGTATCGTTCACCTCAAAGCAACCTCCCCTCCGTCATCATCTCCAGTCAAGTCATCTCGTCGATCGCAATGCAGAGGGGATCTCTTCCCTTCAGGCCCTCATTCATCACAAACTCAGCCGCACCGCCATCGCCACTGCCACAACTACTGTCACTCAAGTCATATGCTCAAGTCGTGGCATCACATTTGAGGCTTCCTCCGATCCTCCCGAACCCTCCTCCCATTAAGAAGCGTTATCTATTCCCAACGTTCAAATCCATTCACACCATGATTACTCATTTGAAATCGGAACGACGTTGTCTTTGTTGCGCTGAGAGAAGCCACATGACAAAGAATTGCAGGAACATCACACTTTCCTATAAATGTTCATTCTTTGGTCATGCAAGCTCGCACTGTCCCGATAAACATAATGCAAATTTTCAAAGCAAATATGCTGACCTATCGTTTCCTCCCATTGTGAGAGCAAATTCAACACGAATTTCGAACAACCGCGAGTTACACAGTCAGAGAATGCAGAATCAGCAGGCCTACCCATCCTTTCACAATTCAAATCGCCGTCATCACATTAATTCAGCTTTTAAACCACATTTCAAGGCCAAATATCTCTCTCATCCAGTCAAAACACCCTCTCCATTTCTAATTCCTCCCTCAAACCCAAAAAAAGATTTTCCTCTCTTCCACGAAATGGACGATGCCTATCTCGACCTCCCCGCTACCATGATTGATGGTCTTTGGGACATCGCATCACTCTCCTGCAATATAACGTAGCTTTCGACCATGAAAACGGCCTATATGGAATACTTCTGACAACACCTTCTTGTCAATTTCCCCGATTCCAAAATCAAAAACCATGCATTACACCTAAAAATTCTATCCAAAGGAGGCTCCATCCTAATTCAACAGTTAGAGAAGGTTCTCACACCACTTTTACTCCAATTATTCCAAGAGTATTGAGGTCCAGATCTAATGAAACTGATAAGATCAGAGTCGTTCACATCATTGTTCAAAGTTGGATGTCCCTAGGATATGAGATCGAGATTGATAGGAATTGCAGAATGGATCGTTAAGGCAAAACAAACACTAGAGGGGGGGAGGGGTGAATAGTGTTTTTGAGAATTTAAATAAAATCCAAACTTACATGAATTTCTATATAAATCAAACACCACAGAAACAATCAAAAAAACAGAATCAAACACAAATGCAAAGATAAACAAAAGTAAAGTACAGAAAAGGAAAGAACACACCAGATTTTATACTGGTTCGGAATTGCTCCTACGTCCAGTCCCATGGAACGCTGGATCGTGTAGAGTTTTATTACTATATCAATATCCAATTACAACCCTCCTTGATTTCATGGCCACTTCGGATACCACCGATTCCACCCACACATTTGAACAAGTATACCTTCCTTGATTTCACGGCTACAAGTGATACCACCAATTACCCGTCCTTGATTTCACGACTACAAGGGATACCACTGATTCCTTTGCTCAATCCAAACAATTACAAACAGCCCTATAACTCTTCAATAGCACTTGATTCAGAGAGTAATGAGTAAAGAGTGTAGAGAGAAGAAGATTAGTGAAAACAGAATTGAATTTGGCAGAGTATAGGTGTAGAAATCATAAAAAATATAAGAAATAATGGTGTAATGAAAGATAGTGGAAAGGGAGAAGAAGTAGTTAAAAGTTCGAAATCAGCCCCTTTTTATAGCGTGTGAAAGATTGCAACGCTTCACACACATCACAAATAGTGAAAAGACACTTCCTTTCAAATTTGAAAAAATGACAGTTATATGTCGACATGTATATATATGTATGTCGACATATATCTGTGTAAAATTGAAATTTGAACATTTTTCAAGTGTTTTGATATATATATATATAATTCTGGAAATTCTTGAATTAAAATATAGTGTTATAAATGAATATTATAAAGTAAAAAATCATATAGAAACATAAATATAAACTATATAAACATATTTATAAAATTATAGAGTTTAAAACTATATATATTAAATATATATAGAATATAAATATATAACATTTATAAAGTATAACCTTATAAAACTTAAGTTTAAATTCAAATAAAAAAAAGAAAACAAAATAGAGAGGAAAGAGATTGAAAATAGAATTTGAAAGCGGAATTTGAAAATCAAATTTGAAATTGTTTTGAATTTGAACCTGGAGTGTTATTCAGAGTCTTACATAATCTAGACTCTATAACTCTATTTGTCTTAAACTCTTAAACTCTTGAAATCTTGAATACTCATAAGTCTTGAAATATTTTTGAATTTTGAATGTCTAACATCTTTAAAATTGTATGGTCTTCAGTAATAATTCCTGTATATAAATCCTACATGTGTACGTGTATATATATATATATATATATATATATATAACATCTTTAAAACAAGCGATTTTGCGACTGTTTTCATTGTGCATGAGCTTCCCCTTACCGTAATTTCATCTTCTTCTTTTAACCAATTTTCTATGATGATAACAAATCGCTCGTGATTTGTCTTCAGCCTTCAACGAATCTCATTTCGTTGATAAGCCATCCTTTGTTTCATTTTATTTCCACAAGTTAAAACCAGATCTGATTTTCATCGCTAAACATCGAGTTCTTTGAATCTTCCTATATATTTGATTTCAATTGATTTATCACTTAAAATTGCTTTATCTAAAATAATCCGCATGAGGATTCAAGATATTTCATTTAAACTTCAACGAATTCTTCATTCATTGAAAATCCTTCTACAAATTCCGTTTTAAATCATTGCACAAAAAAAATCCTTTAGTTGAAATTGAGATATAGAAATCGGTGAAACTCCTCATCAACTGACTTCAGTTCTGCTAGTAGATCTCCATTCAACGGTGGGTGATTTGGCGAATTCCGCTAAACCGCTTAATTTGTTATGTTGATTTTGATCTACATAGGGTATGAATTCTATTCTTGTTTTCAACTTGGAGATTTGCGATGTCAACGTGATTTTACAGCCATAGAATTTCAGTTATTTATTTTGCGGGTTGTTTATGTTGATAATCGATGTCGGCATTAAAAATATTCTTGTCGATTTGAAGAATTGTCAAAGTAAATTGCTCTACACCTTCATTGATGAATGTAGACAAAACGTCATTTTGAGAGGCTCGCTGTTTGGGAAGATATGACTTATTTGTTCTGATTTGGATCCAAATGAATTTGAGTTATGCATTTTATAGCTTTCTCATGGTTAAGTTTTATAAGAAGTCTCAGATGTATTGTATCTCATTCTCAAACTAAAAGCCAGATCTATCTGCATCGTCGAATGAAACTTCCTGCTTCGATCCTTATGCAAATCCAGATCCATTCTACCTTTCTAAAACAAATCCAAAGCACTGTTATCTATCGTAGCACCTGATACCAGTAATTCAACACCGTTGATTTGGGCGTCCGCAAGTGGAATAGAGGAACTAGGAATATGGAGAATCAAGCCATTATGGATTTAGGTTCCGACATTGTCGGCGCAACTGAATTAATTTCAGTTCCATCTTCCTACAACTGATCTCTTCGTTTATTCAAAATTCCCGTTTCTACTCCGAAGGCCAGTACCGGTGATGGGTAAGAGTCCTAATTTTCTAGGATAATGGTAGAATCTTTGTGTTGCATTTGGACAATTTAAATAGTACATGTTTATCTATGAAGTTAAGCAGTTTTTGATGACCAAATGAATTTGATAACAGGAACTCCTATTGACTTGGTTATTCGGTTACGTTACGTGGGGTTAATGTGCAATAGGTTTAGAGAAACTTGTAAGATGCATTTAGTATTGGATTTTGTAGTAGCTTTCATGATCGAAGTGGGAAGCATGAGAAAATACTGCAACTCTTTGAAATCATGTGTCTTTTATGATTTCAAAAGGTAGTCTGATGTTTGATCAGTGAGTTTAACCAGCCTTGTGATTGAAAGAGAAGTTTGTTTTCTCTATGTGGATGATTTTCAATGGTATTCCTGCAACTTTTAATTCAACACTATTAAGTTCACGATTGACTAATAAAACCAAAGCTATGGTCTATAATTCTAAGTCTATTGAGAGTAGTAGGTTTGAGAAAGATTTATACATTGTTGTTTAGTTCTATACATGCAGTTTTCAAAGATACAATCTTCATAACTGGAAAGTGCTAATATGGGCTGAATGTGTGCAGCATGAATGGCTGGTCAGTCATAGTGCAATACGTGCTTTTAGATCAGTTATTTTCAATAAGTCACATGGTTCAATTTTAGTATCACATGGGATACAAGTGGCTGCTACTTTATCAAGATGAATTCAAAAGAGACTTGTGCTATCCAAATATTATGAAGCAACGAAGAATGTAAAGTTTTCACTGTTAACATGCTTATGCTAATCCATTTGTTTACTTCTGTTGGACGTTTTGTGGAGCAAAGTGGATATATTATCATGTCAAGTTTGTGGCATTTATGGGGGAGTGAGATTCAGAACGTGCAACCCATGTACTGGTTCTGAAAATGGAGCGTAGAGAAACGCGCTTGTTAGAGTAGACTCTTGGCCTCATCGTGGGTCTAGTCTATTATATTTTAGCATTTTCTTATGTTTGTTTTTCACATTATCCTTTATGTGTTTCGGTTGGTATGCTAACCGTATTTATGTACTGTATTTCACTAATTAATAAAAAGTGTACCAATTTTCAAAAAAAAGTATATATATATATATATGTATATATATATTCTAGACAAATGTGTTAGTATATATTTTATAATCAATTAATATTGAAATAAGGTTGTTGTCATCAAAACTCCATTCTCCAACAATCTCCCCCTTTTTGATGATGACAACCTTAGTTTATAAAATATCATACCTGTATATAACTGTTGATGATGATCCTTTAAATACTCCCCCTATCTATATAAATCCTATAAACTATGTACTATATTTTATAATTTCTCCCCCTTTGGCATTATTAAAAAGAAAATTTAAAAGTACTCCCCCTAAATCGTATAACTATCTACTAATTCAAATTAGAATACTCCCCCTTAATCTGTGTAAACCTATACTAGTAATTTCTATCCTCATTGAATACAAACCAATCCAAGTATTATAATTATATATGTTTGATGTTATATATACAAACTAATTCAAATCAAAGCACACCACACCATATGTCTTAATATATACAAGTTTTAACTTATAAAATCCAAATTAAATTCAAATAAATCAATCAAATCAACCATACCAATCAATTGTATGTTTCTTGGGACTTCAACCCATTCATCTTGTCCAGTGATTAGGTTCTTCTTGATGTCCTTCCATTCTTCTTCATTGTTGAGTGAGTCTGTCTTATTTTCATCTTTGAAATGAGAAGAGATTGACCAATGAATTACGTTAAGATTTTTCTCTTGATATTCCATAATTCTCATCTGAATTAACTCTAGTTTGTGTTGATTACGTTGTACTATAGAGAGAATTTTCTTGAAAGAATTCATAGAATCATCAAGATTTTCACTTATGTTTTGGATAGGATTTGATAAGAAATGAATATGGGAGAAGGAGAAATAGAATAATGAATTTTTACGAAAGAAATAGACTTAAATAGGCTCTGTATTTCGTTGGATTTTGAATGGACATGAGTAGTATTTAACTTTAAAATTTGAAACATTTTGAAAATTTGGCAGTTATATGTTTCTTCTTCTTCATCGACTTCCATTGGCTCTTGTTTTTGTTGCATTCGAGCTTGTTTGGCTTCGAACGTTTCATATGGCTTGAAAGTGAGAGGAATTTGCATGAGATGAATATTTGATGAGTCAAACACTTTTCTAAGCACAAACTCTTCTCCATGAAGATCAACTCCAAAGCATTTAAAAATACGAGTGAGATAAACACCACAGTAGAGAGTGTTTTCTCTTGAGGACAATTATATGGGCTTAATTTCATTTAAAATCATGTCAGCCCAATTAATAGCATAACTACCTATAATAGCAAAGAGAGCGTTTTGGACTTTGAGAGTTGGATTGTTAAAATTTCCGGAATGGGGAGTAATGGTATGTTGGAGGAGAAGGCTTACGCTTCTTGTTTTTGGACAAAAGAAACGATTTTTGAACTCCATTGGAGCATAGTCTTCAAATACGTCGTGGTTGGTTTCTAAATTGGTTTCATCAATTTTGAAATACGAAAAATACGAGCCCGTGCTTCTACAATTTAGAATAGTGCCTAAGAGTTTGGCATCTAGAACAATTTGAGTGCCTTTGACACTACTCTAAATTGGTCTTCGTTGCCTTCAAAAATCCACGATTACATTCTCATAGAACATCTTGACGAGTTTAGGATAACACACTTTTTCATTATCAAGAGAGTCAATTAGACTCAAGACTTCGTTGTGTTCTAAAAGAGAGATAAGATCTTAGAATGGAAATTCTCCAAATATGGCAAAAGAACCCATGTTAACTTTAGCATTTGCTAAATAGTTTGCATAGGTTTTGAAAGCCTCTTTGTCATTATGAAGATAACCTTTGATGATTTTGGTTATTTTTAATTTTTGAGATGAACTTGAGGAAGCCATTGAATTGATAATTTTGAAGAGAATTGATATGAAGAATATTGTTTTGAGTTGTGAATGAAAGGTAGAGAGAATTGATGTATATATAGAAACTGAATGGATATGAATTGAATAGGCACAACTTTTCAGACTTAAATGACACCTTTCCAGACATTGGGTGTTGGTGAAAAGTTGGGGGGAAGTTTGAAAGTTTAAACCTTTGAAATTTAGAATTTGAATTTCAAATTACTGGTCCGATATGTCGAGATATACATATATGTATCTCGACATATGTATTCAAATTCAAGCGAATTTTGATTTTATTGAAATGTAATTTACATTATCGATTAATATTTCAGGTTTAACGATTTGTTGAAATAATTCTAATCCTATCAAACACACAAACAATTTATTTTATTTGTTATTTATTATTATATTAATATATTGAATTTCGAATTGGAATTTCAAATTTCAAGTTTAAATTTTTAAAATTTCAAAATTCAAATCAAAGAAAACAAACAAAGCAACCATTGAAACAAATAAAATTAAAAATTAATTAAGGCGTACCCGATTTTTAGATCATTTTCTTCAAAATTTTCTGAATTTTGAATTGCCGTAAAGCATATATCTGAATTTACGGTTTCTGGCTCTTCATCACTTGATGAAGAATCTGAATCATCTAATGTTGCTGTGTATGCTTTCTTTCTCTATCTCGACGAATTGCTGTTGTCTATTTGTTGAGTCGATTTATCTAGATATGGACACATTTTCTTTATATGGCCAGGTTTGTTTCAGTTATAACATCGACCATCATTACTTCTTGAAGTTCTTTGGTTATAATTTTTCCTTCTATATCTAAGAAATTTTGTAAAATGACTTGTCATAAGAGCTGTTTCTTCATCATTTTCACTACTCGAGTCAGAATCATTTGTTGTTGGTTTGAATGCAATAGATTTCTTCTCAGTTGGCCTGTTTTCTTTTCTCTTCTATAATTGACTTCATAAGACATCGTATTTCCGTTTAACTCTTCAACCTTCGTTTCGTTGACATCATTGGCTTTTTCAATTACCGAAGTTTTCTGATCCCAGAGTTAATGAACTTAGTAATTTTCTGACTTGATCAATTTTAGAATAAGTTTTTCCAAGTGCTGTTAATGAATGCACTATCTCTTGAAATTTGCAATACATATTTGAAATAGACTCATTCTCTTTCAATTTGAATAATTCAAACTGATTAACTAATATTGCTATTTTAGTTTGTTTAACTTTACTAGTTCCTTCATAAGTAGCTTGTAAAGTTCTCCAAACTTCATAACTAGTTTTACATACTGACACTCTATTAAACTCATTCCTATCTAATGAACAAAATAACATATTCATGGCTTTAGAATTGCTTTGTGCAGCAGTCTTTCGTTCATTTTGTCCATTGTGCAAAAGAAGTTGTGGGTTCAAAAAATTCATTTTGTGTAATATTCCATGTGTCTAATCCTATTGACTATAAATATATTTTCTTCTTACATGCCTAAGATGAATAATTACTGCCATTAAACAGTGGTGGTCTGACAGTGGATTGACCCTCTGTAACATATTGACTTTCCTATAGCCTTTGAGTTGACAATCACAACCCAAGTCAAACCCAAATTGCACCGAAAAGCAGATAGTTAATAGAAAGAATTTAGAGGGTGAGATAAGAAAAAAAGAAATATTAGAATAAAAGAATAAGAAGAAAAACCAACACTATATAGAATCTCACATCGCAGCAGAATAAAATATAATATAGGAATAAAACTTTATTGAGAGCTTAAAAATATACTAACAATCATCAGAGTACAATAGTAATTTAATCTGGACAGTTATAATAACCTATCCTCATATACATCACACAGCGGAATAAATATTAATATCATACGTCTGAGCTCCTTCAGTTCATCTCTGAAATTCACGACATCTTAACCTGAACCTGTACAAGCCGGGCTAACCCGAGCATTACAAACGTCAGATCAGTCTGGTGAACCAGAGTGAGACTCATATTGATTTTAAAGTCAAAAATCCTTTTGAAAGAAAAGATAATAGTAAGACCGATCCATACATAAATACAGATAGTTTTTTACCTTACTATAACCCAAAAAAACATTTTTGAAATCATATCTTATTCTGATATTATAAAAGCGTCTAAATGCAAATAAACAACAATCTAACGAAATGCTTGCATCTCACGCTCCACATATATATACAATCAAAACCACGGGCTCTTATTGGAGAATGGTTTCCAATTGGCAAGGTATGGGACCACCTTCCGACAGTGTATCTCTAGAGAGGAATACACCGGGTTCAACAAGAACATCTTACAACCCAGGCTAAACACGACCGATCCCTCATTTTGCTTAAGAGTGCCGAATGCATTTTCACCAACGGTTGGGCTCAAACCACCGTTTCCCGAAAGGGACAACATCGAATATATTAAAGAAGGAAAATGAAATCTCTAGATCAGGTGACAATACACCAAAATGGGAGTGACCTACATAGCCATGCGACCTACCCAATTTTTTCCATTTCCCGATTGATAAGGCTTGAGGTTAAGTTAGTTTTCCAGAACATCTGGCCACCATTCAATTTGAATGCCACATTGTCAAATCCGTCAAATCACTAATTGACGTCCATAATTATACTCTAGGTGTAAAAGAAGTGCCCCTCTTCGCCACCAACTCAGTATATTTGTAAAAATCAACGTACGTGGTTTTTCGGAAATACTCTGCCAAACACTCATCCATATAAGTCATCCAGAAACAGGATTAACCGAAGGCACCCTCCTACCACATCCAAAAAATCAGTAGTGACTAGTCCTTGCAATCTGCAAAATCTCAACCACGATCGAATCATGTCAGAAAACCTCTGGTTGTAAGTTAGAGAGATTCGACAGCGATCCTTCTGCTTATGAAGTTCCACGGTCTTAAATTGCTCCATCTCGATCGGCTTCTGAACATCTTCAACATTTACGTATTTGCTGGTCAGGATGGTTTCCAAATATAATTTCGATCCCAGTCTTTCCATACCAACAATCAATTTAGCTAGATTTTGATAGTCGGTGATTTAACTATCAAAATAAACAACAATCATCCATAGTAAACAAAATGGATTTATTGATTCAGTAAATAGCGTCACTTGGCCTCTTTAGTCAAACAGTTGTTAATCAAATTTCTAAATCTTCCAAACATTTGAAATACCGCTTTTAAATTCTTATTTCCAAATCGCTCAACTTATAATTCTTTAAATTATAACATATAATATCCTTCACAGAAATATTATTTAAATTTACTCAAATACCCTTGTTTCTAAACTATTATCACCCTTGGATAATCCTGAAGTCATTCGAGTTGGGTATTTTGTGACAGCCCACCCCGGACAGGCTGACTTTTCCCTCGAAATGCGCTGTGCTGACGTCCAACTAGTAAGGGACGGTCGCCAAAGAAAGCGAAAGAAAGGAATTTGAACTAACAACGAACTTGTAGAATGTCTCATAGCGCATGGAATAAAATATAATAATAACATACTTTCACATAAAATAGGCAAGACAGTGCATAAGCTGAAAACTAAACATCATAGCAGTGGAAAATCCAAATACAGCTTATGTTCCACATCATCATTATTACAAATTTTGAAAATTGTCTCTAAAGCAAATAAGGAAGGCACACTACTAATCCCCAAAGTAGTGAATAGCAGCGACACAGGGAGAATATCTATATATATCATACGTAGGAGCACCCTGCTCGTCTCTGGTACAACTACTCGTGCATACCACCTAACTTATCTCTGGTCTGCCCGTTTAAGAGCACCTAGAGTAATAAGAAGAGACATAAAACTCTGGGTCAGACAAAAGTATGGTATGAGCGATAGGCAACAAAATAGAATAATAACGGGTATACTAAACCTGGACCTACAACCAAAAAGTTAGCACAACATACCGTACAATACTCTAAGGTGCCACTAAAATATGGTGTAAGGAATACGGGGGTGGGGGTGGGCATGACATAGTGATGACAAACAATCAATCATAGCAACCATCCTCACATCTCTCACTCAGTGTGTAATGCAAACGATATCCACCTTTAATCACCCTATTCCTTGCTATGATCACTCTGCCCCATGGAGTCGTAATGACACCACTGCACTGATCCATAACCACTAATCCTTTGCTATTTCCGCTCTGCCCCCATGGAGTCATGATAGCTCCACTGCACTGGCTCATAGCCTTGCTACGATCACTCTGCCCCATGAAGTCATGACAACTTCACTGCACTGATCCATAGCCAATATCCGTCTTTCCGTGGTGAGTCAAAGATATAGACGTCGATAACCCCTTAGCACACATCCAGCAGCAAAGTCCAATCATGAAGTCAACTCGTTGGTTCCCATCTGGATCCTGAGTTCTACTTCCCATTTGGACTACCTTTGCATCTCGGGTTTTGGTCTCCTCCGGATCGGTTTAGATCTCCTCCTCCTATCCGGTTCGGGTCTCCTCCTCCTATCCGGTTCGATTCGGGTCTTCCTCATATCCAATTCGGTTCGGGTCTCTTCCTCCTATCCAGTGCGGTTCGGGTCTCCTCCTCCTATCCGGTTCGGTTCGGGTCTCCTTCTTTCCTTCTCCTATTTGGTTCGGTTCGGGTCTCCTTCTCCTATCCAGTTCGGTTCGGATGTCTTCCTTCTATCCTGATCAGTTCGGGTGTCTTTATCCTATCCGGATCGGTTCGGGTGTCTTGCTCCTATCCGGATCGGATCAGGTGTTCCTCCTAATCGGTTCTGAAAATCTGCAACTTTTTCCAACAAGCTATTTTCGCCAAACGACGGCGTTTTCAACTATTCTAACCTTTCTATGACATCAAAAAACATTCCGAACAGCGGTAACAACATATAGAATCAATCAAAAACATTAAAATATCATTCACATGAAATATTTCAGATCAAATATACCCAAAAAGCATGATTTTCCCCATAATCCCCTTAATCATGACTTAACCATACAATTAGTAAAACATGTCCAAATTAACCCAAATTTTTATCAGAGCCCTGAAATAATATTTAAGAATTTTACAAATTTTTCCAGATTTTTTTGAGCCATAATTTTGCTAATTATCACTAATCACCCCTAATTAGCCATAATTAGTGAAAAACAATGCAAATCACTCACCTTTGCCACAATTAAAATTTTCAAAACTGAAACTTCGCTGATTTGGGCGAACACTGATGTTTAACAGCAGCTCTAACACTGATTTGGTGAAGATCTTCCTTGATTTGGCGTTGCTAAGCTTGATCCTTGATTAGAGAGCGATTTTGGATGATTTTAGAATGTAGAGGCTATGGCTAGGGTTAAGGAATAGTTTTAGACAGAAGAAAAATGAAATAAAATTCGTTTCCTTACTGTTCTCAGCCTTCCCATAACCATAATCCCGAAATGAGTTATGTGCCCTCTCGCTAACCACCCTAATTAGGCCCGGTTAAGCTGTTTTTCACCTTCTAAACCTTGTTTCAGCCATATCTCCCAAACGGTGAGTCCGTTTGGCTAATGTGACCACTCTACGAAATTGTAAACCATCATTCGAAGCCAATGGAAGTGGTTTTAGGTTAAAACTCCTTCCCAATCAAAAGTTATGGCTGAAACAAGATCAACTTAGGGCAAAACGGTCATTTAAAAACCGGCAAAAATCATGAACATGGGAATTGACCCCAATAGTCGTTCCCCAAAGTTACATGACCATACGACTTCTAGAAAAAAAATCTACAACCCTCCGATGCGTAGAACACGGGTCGTTACAGCCTCCCCCCCCTTAGGAAATTTCGTCCCCGAAATTCCTTAACCAAAACATACAAAGGGTCCCGCATGCCCACCAATCATTTACAACAATCAACATACAAAACAAAAAAACAAGTTTATCCTAGCATGCGGAAAACTAAATCACAAGTAGAATCTTACCAGGCAAAGAGTTCTCGATACGCCTTTTAATGCTCTTCTCTGTCACCCAAGTACAGTCATTTTCATCCTCGCCCTACTGAATCTTTACTAGTTTCACTGCTTTCCTTCGAAGTTGCTTCGTATCATGCTAGACAGTACGAATCGGCCTGCGGTTCCCAACCGCCATGGATTCTACTTCGATATCATCCAAATGATCAAGTGAAATAGTCATATCGGGGTCGTGTACGAACTTCCTTAATTTGGAAACATGAAATATGTTGTGAACTCCCGCCATCTTGTCAGAAACTCGACTCTATATGCCAAATTTCCAACTTGCTCGAGAACTGGGAATGGACCAACAAATCTTGGTGCCAACTTTCCTCTCCTACCAAATCGAATAACATTCTTTAATGGAGAGATCTTGACAAATACTAGGTCACCAATGGAGAATTTCAAATCTCTTCACCTTCTATCAGCATAACTCTTCTGCCTATCTTGGGCAGTCTTCATTCACTGTTGAATGATCTTGATTTTGTCTGAAGTTTCTCTTATTACTTCTGGTCCAAGCACGAACTTCTCACCAGTCTCCAACCAACATGATGGTGAGTTGCATGGTCTTCCGTACAAGGCTCCAAATGGAGCCATACCAATACTGGATTGATAACTGTTGTTATAGGAAAACTCTACTAGATGCAAATGGTCATCCCATGATCCACCAAAATCCAATACACAAGCTCTTAAGAGATCTTCTAATACAAGGTTCACCCTCTCTGTCTATCCGTTGGTTTGAGGATAATACGCGGTACTGAGATGTAATTCTAATCCTAAAGCCTCTTGTAAGCTTTTCCAAAATCCACTAGTAAACAATGGATCTCGGTCACCCACAATGCCTTTGGGTACTCCATGAAATCTCACTACCCACTTCATATACAGTTCCACTAACTTAGCTGCAGTTCTATTCGACTTGATCGGTATGAACCTTGCACTCTTGGTCAATCTATCTACGATCACCCAAATGTTATCATGGCCCGATCTAGTCCTTGGTAACCCATCAATGAAATCCATTGAGACTTGTCCCCATTTCCATTCTGGAATTTCCAATGGCTGTAACAAACCACTAGGCTTATTTTGCTTAGGTTTAACTAGCTGGAAATTCATGCACTTGGATATAAACTTCCCGACGTCTTCTTTCATTCCTTCCGAATAGTAGTTCTGTTTCATGTCTCAATACATTTTATTACCATCGGGTTATATGGTTAGTTTTGAATGATGACATCCTCTAAGCACTTCATCTCTTAATCCATTGACATTGGGTACAACTAGTCTTCCATTATTTCTAAGCCATCCATCTCGATCAAGCACATACTTGTTCATCTCCTCATCATTTCCCATCTCTAACTTGGAGATGAATTTCAATAAGTTAGGTTCGTCCCTCTGACTAGAACCAATCCTCTCAATCGAAGTGGGTCTGTTCGTCAAACTTGCTAACATTTCTGGATTCAATTCGCACTTTGGTCTGAAATCATACCCTGCGATGTACTCCAGTTGCTTCCATTCAAGAAACATAGCCCCTAAACTGGCATGTCTTCTACTCATTGCATCCGCTACCACATTTCCCTTTCCTGGTGTATATGCGATATCGAAATCAAAGGAAGCCAAGAATTCTAACCATATTTCCTGTCGGAGATTTAGATCCTTCTGAGAGAAGAGATACTTCAACGATTTATGATCGGTAAACAGCTCGAATCTTTCTCCCATGAGATAATGTCTCCACATCTTCAACGCGAACACGATCGATGCTAATTCCAAATCGTGGGTAGGGTATCTTTTCTCATGCAGTTTCAGTTGCCGACTTGCATAAGCTACAACCCTAGCTCCTTGCATCAACACAGCACCTAGTTTGGTACCACATGCATCCATATATACTGTCATCTCTTCATTCCCGTTAGGAATGACTAACACTGGCGCACACGTCAGCTTTTCCTTTAGACTCTTAAATGCATTTTCACACCTTTCATCCCAAACAAAAGCTTGATTCTTCTTGGTCAACTGAGTCAACGGTGCTGCTATCTTGGAGAAGTCCTGGATAAACTTACGATAATATCCGGCTAACCCGAAGAAACTTCTTATGTCTGTTGCATTCTTGGGAGTAGAGTAATCTTGTACTATAGCCACCTTCGCAGGGTCCACGGCAATACCATTCTCTAAAACAACATGGCCCAAGAATCTCACTTCCCTCCTCCAGAAGTGACACTTAGAAAACTTTTCTTTCAATTGGTGTTTTCTCAACACCTCCATCATTACTCTCAAATGTTCCTTGTATTCTTGCTTTGTCCTCGAGTAGACCAAAATATCAACCATGAACACAAGAGCAAACTTATTCAATTGATCCCTGAATACCCTATTCATAAGATCCACAAAATATGCTGGTGCATTGGTCAACCCGAATGGCATGACCAACCACTCATAGAATTCAGACGGCGCTCGAAATGCCGTTTTAGCTATACTCTCAACTTCTACTCCAAGCTGATGAAAACTGTCACGAGATCCAACTGAGAGAACACTCTCGCTCCACTCAACTGATCAAACAAATCATCTATCTGCGGTAGAGGATACTTATTCTTCCTCGTCACCTTATTCAGCTCCCGGTAGTCCACACATAATCGAAGGGAACCATCAGCCTTGGAAGCAAACACAACTGGTGCTCCCCACTCAGAAACACTTCATCTGATAAACCCCTTCTTTAAAAGATCGCTCGCTTGCACCCGGAGCTCTCGCTGCTCCCTTGGTGCCATACGACAAAGTGGCATCACTATAGGTCTGGCATATTTCACCAAATCAATACGGAACTCAATCTCTCGGTGTGGTGGAAGTCCGGTCACTTCCTCGAAGCGTCCGGATACTGGCCAGCAACAGGAACATCTAACAACTCATCATGCGGGATGTCGAGGGAATTTAGAAAACTATCCATTACCTCATCACTAGGTAGACCACCAAACACTAACCTCCGCCCATCATCCGCTCTAACTGTCACCAAAAAGCCCTCACAGTCTACCACCACCCCGTAACTTTGGAGCCAATCGACTCCCAAAATAATGCCAAACCTAGTAAAGCCCAGAACAAAGCAATCACAAACAAACATGCATCCATGACTCGATATGACCACATTACGGGAAATCATGCTAAGGCTAGTCGAACCACCAGTCGGGTTCGTCACTACTAAAGGTCTATCGACAATCTCGGGCTCCAATCCGAACCTATCTACCAGGTCACTAGATATGAAGGAACTGGAAGCTCCGGTATCAAACAACACTCTAACTGGAGCATCATAAACAGAAAGCATACGTTGAATAACAACATTCTTTCCTTTCTCCGCCGCAGTTGGGGCATTCGACGAAGAAGGAACAACATTGATAACATATGTTTTCACAATCTGCTTCTCTTTAGGGGGTTGCAGACACTTATCCTTGTAATGTCCCACTTGGCCGCAGTTAAAGGACTTCCTATCCGCTGGCTTGGCCTGACGCTCTTTGGCATAGTGGCCCTTCTTACCACAGCTGAAGCACTCAAAATCTTTCTTACTCTTTTTTGGCCATCCTTAACTTGATTCCGCTTCCTCTTATTCTGAGAATTATTCTTGCCTCCACCGCCTGCTTGCGGTTTCGGCTCTCCTACAGGTACAATAGCAACTTCAGTCTTTGACTTAGGTTAAAGACTCTTCAATTCAATGCTTTACCTACAATCGATTAAAACGTCTCATCGATGTGGTTAATAAGCCTTTCCCCCAAGCACCCGTCCAAGCCAGTTATGAACTTCTCGTGCTTCTTCTCGACAATATCAATAAGAGATAACCCATATTTCGATAAAGTATCGAACTCTGCAATATACTCTGAAACTGTCCTTCCATTCTGTTTAAGCTCCAAGAACTATCTAAACAACTCTGACTTCTGAGCAGCTGGGATAAACTTATCACTGAATCGGGTCCTAAACTGATCCCAAGTAACTTGATCCTCTGGGGTAGCTGCCTTAGTAGCGTTCCACCAATTCATAGCCCGTCCTTGCAGCTGGCGGGATGCTAGCCTTCTCTTCATCGCATCCTCGACACCCAAGCCTTCGAAGATACGTTCACAGTTATCCAACCTATCCTGAACATCCGTAGCCGACTCCGTTTTGTGGAACGGCTTCCCACCAAGGCTAGTGTAATCCTTACAAAGCTTGGCGAAATCGACCCTAGGCGCCTGCACCGCTGCACCACCACCTAAGAGCATTAGGAACTACTCCTTGCACATCTCTAAGAATTTCTCTCATTAAGTCAGTGAACATCGTCCTCATATCAGGAGCATTCCCATTATTAACTCCTCTACCGGTGGCTCTCGTATATCGGCTCATCATTCAATCTATAAAGAGAAACGATTAACCATCTTCTTTGTGGTGTCAGTGCAGTGCGACTTCATCCTTAGCTATACTAATAGTGTATATATATGGCTTTTGAAAACCAAAATAATCACAAATACGCGCTCTTATATACGTATACTTTCTCTCCCTGGTGTCTTTCCCTAGGTTAACTACGCAACCTAGATCTCTGATACCAAATGTGACGGCCCGCCCCAGACTAGCTGACATTTCCCTAGAAATGCGCTATGCTGACGTCCAACTAGTACGGGACGGTCGCCAAAGAAAGGAAAAGAAAGGAATTTGAACTGTAGAATGTCTCACAGCGCATGGAATAAAATATAATAATAACATACTTTGACATAAAACAGGCGAGACAATGCATAAGCTGAAAAATAAACATCATAGCAGTGGAAAATCCAAATACACTTATGTTCCACATCATCATTATTAAAACTTTTGAAAACTGTCTCTAAAGCAAATAAGGAAGGTACACTACTAATTCCCAAAGTAGTGACCAACAGCGACGTAGGGAAAATATCTATATATATCATACGTGGTAGCCTCTTGCTCGTCTCCGGCACAGCTACTCGTGCATACCACCTAACCTGTCTCTAATCCGCCCGTTTAAGAGCACCCAAAGTAATAAGAAGAGACATAAAACTCTAGGTCAGACAAAAGTATGGTATGAGTGATATGCAGCAAAACAGAATAATAACAGGTATACTAAACCATACCTGAACCTAGACCTGCAACCAAAGAGTTAGCAAAACATACCTTACAATACTCTAAGGTTCCACTAACATATGGTGTAAGGAATACGGGGGTAGGGGTGTGCATGACATAGTGATGGCAAACAATCGATCATAGCAACCATCCTCACATATCTCACTCAGTGCGTAAAGCATATGATATCCACCACTTTGATCACCCTATTCCTTGCTATGATCACTCTGCCCCATGGAGTCGTAATGACACCATTGCACTGATCCATAGCCACTAATCCTTTGCTATGTCCACTCTGCCCCATGAAGTCATGATGGCTCCACTGCACTGGCTCATAGCCTTGCTACAATCACTTTACCCTATGAAGTCATGACAACTTAAATGCACTTATTCGTAGCCAATATTCGTCTTTCCGTGGTGAGTCAAAGCTATAGACGTCGATAACCCCTTAGCACACGTCCCGCAGCAAAGTCCAATCATGAAGTCAACTCGTTGGTTCCCATCTGGATCCTGAGTTCTACTTCCCATTTGGACTACCTTTGCATCTTGGGTTTTGGTCTCCTCCGGATCGGTTTAGGTCTCCTCCTCCTATCTGGTTCGGGTCTCCTCCTCCTATCCGGTTTGGTTCGGGTCTTCCTCCTATCCGGTTCGGTTCGGGTCTCCTCCTCCTATCCGGTTCGGTTCGGGTCTCCTTCTCCTATCCGGTTCGGTTAGGGTGTCTTCCTCCTATCCGGAACGGTTCGGGTGTCTTTCTCCTATCTGGATCGGATCGGGTGTCTTGCTCTTATTCGGATCGGATCGGGTGTCTTGCTCCTATCCAGATCGGATCGGGTGTTCCTCCTAACCGGTTCTGAAAATCTGCAACTTTTTCCAGCAAGCTTTTTTCGCCAAATGACGACGTTTTCAACCATTCTAACCTTTCTATGACATCACAAAACATTCCAAACAGCGGTAACAACATATAGAATCAATCAAAAACATTAAAACATCACTCACATGAAATATTTTAGATCAAATATACCCAAAAAGCATGATTTTCCCCTTAATCCCCTTAATCATGACTTAACCATACAATTAGTAAAACATGTCCAAATTAAACCAAATTTTTATCAGAGCCCTGAAATAATATTTAAGAATTTTACAAATTTTTCCAGATTTTTCTGAGCCATAATTTCGCTAATTATCACTAATCACCTCTAATTAGCCGTAATTAGTGAAAACAATGCAAATCACTCACCTTTGCCACAATTAAAATTTTCAGAACTGAAACTTCGCTGATTGGGGCGAATACCGATGTCTAACAGTGGCTCTAACACTGATTTGGTGAAGATCTTCCTTGATTTGGTGTTGCTAAGCCTAATCCTTGATTAGAGAGCAATTTTGGATGATTTTAGAAGGTAGAGGCCATGGCTAGGGTTAAGGAATAGTTTTAGACGTCTAAAAAATGAAATAAAATTCGTTTCCCTACTGTTCTCAGCTTCCCCATAACCCTAATCCCGAAATGGGTTATGGGCCCTCTCGCTAACCCCCCTTATTGGGCCCGGTTAAGCTGCTTTTCACCTTCTAAACCTTGTTTCTGCCATATCTCCCAAACGGTGAGTCCATTTGGCTAATGTGACCACTCTACGGAATTGTAAACCATCATCCGAAGCCAATAGAAGTGGTTTCAGGTCAAACTCCTTCCCAATCAAAAGTTATGGCCGAAACAAGACCAGCTAGGGGCAAAACGGTCATTTAAAAATCGGCAAAAATCATGAACATGGGAAATGACCCCATGTAGCGACCCAGGTTCTGGTACCCTTTGAGCTGACCCAATCACACCAGTCCAACCCAAAGTGCACGGAATTGGATTACTAGAAGAAAGAAATTAGAGGGTGAGAATAGAAAGAAAGAAGTATTAGAATAGAAGAAATGAGAAGAACACATCAGAATCTCACAGCGGAACGAATAAAATATAATATCAAATCTTTTTATACAAAAACAGTATATACATACCAATCATCAGAGTACAGCATAAATCAGACACAGCGGAAAAATATCTGTATATAACTAGCGGTGAAGCCACCTGCTTCTAGCTCCAGAACTCCGAGCGAAACCTAACCTGGAACATACTCGGTCTGACCCGAGCACATTTGATTTAAAACAAAATACACCGGGTCAGTCTGGAATACTATCAGTGATAAATTCACATAACACACACTTGTTTAACTTTGGAAAATCCTTTTCGAACCAAAAGGATAATAGTAAGACCAGTCCACACATAAATACGGACGGTTTTTACCTTACTATAACCCAAACCATTTTTGAAATCATACTTGCTCTGATATTACCATAATGTCTACATACAAATAAATATCAATCTAGAGGAACGCTTGCATCTCACGCTCCCCATATATAGTATACAAAACAAAACAGCGGGCCCTTATTGGAGATTGGATTCCAACCTTGACAAGGTATGGGACCACCTTCCGCACGTGTATCTCTAGAGGCAAATACACTGGGTTCAACAAGAACGTCTTGCAACCCGGCACACACATGACCGACCACTCATTTCGCTTGAGTGTATCGAATGTATATCACCGACGGTTGGGCTCAAACCACCGTCTCCCGTAAAGGGACAGCATCGATAGATTAAAGAAGCAAAAGGAATTTCTCTAGATAGGTGATTATACACCCTAATGGGAGCGACCCACATAGCCATGCTGCCTGCCCGATTTTTGTCATTTACCGGTTGATGAGGCTAGAGGCTACGCTTCATCATCACATCAGATTCACTTCGAATGCCACATCGTCAGATCCATCAAAAATCACTAATTGACGTCTACAACAATACATTACGTGTCAGCTAAAGAAGTTTCCTTCTCCGCTTCCACTCTTGGTACGGTTGAAGAAATCAATGTACGTGACCTTTCTGAAAATACTTTGTCAGACATTCATCCATACAAGTCATCCAGGAACAGGATGAACCGAAGGCACCCTCCTACCGCATCCTAGGTATCACCCTACAGATCAGTAGCGAGAAGTCCTTGCAATCCGAAGATTTCAATCACGACAGAATCACGGGTCAGAATATCTTCGGGAGCTACCCTTAGAAATCCAACGAGTAGTTCTTCCGCTCATGAAGATCAACGGTCTTCAATGCTCCATCTCGACCATCTTCTGTTTTCTTCAACGTTACGTAATTGCTGGTCGGAATGGTTTTCGAATATAAATTCGATCCCGGTCTTTCCGTACCAACACGTCAAAAGGTCCAGTAAATAATTCATTTGATAGTTGGTTGTTTCTATCAAATCATAACAGTGTATCTCAGTGAATTGGCAGCTCAGGTCCTTTTATATGAAATATTTTATCAAACCTTTTTATCAATTTCTTGTAATCGATTTCATAACTTTAATCTTATCAAAACTCTTATGGTTTCGTTACCTTGAAAACATTTCCAACGCTCTTTTAACCAACCTCTCTTTTTATTTCCTTGTCTAGAAATATTACCATATTTTATAAAACATCCTTTTATTTCCTTATCGTGGAAACAACGTTTAATATACTCAACCTTCCTTTTCGATTTCCCTTTGATTTGAAATCATTGCTAAAGTTCTAATTCCACTTTCCATTTCCTTTGGCATATTGTTATATTTCCTTTTAACCTAATGACATATGATTTATTACCAAAATCTTTCCTTTATTTCGATTTAACCATTTCACTTATAATCGCCTACATTTTAACTTGTTAAAATCTTGTTGAAATCTTCTTAATCACTTCTAAACCACTTTAACCAATTTCGTCTGCAAGCTTGGATTAAAATCCTCTTATAAAACTCTTATTAAAAATCTCTAATTAAAACATGATTATAAACATATAAGGATAATTATAAACTTTTTTTTTCATTTTTATAAATAAAATGAACTCAACACTTTAATTCAGTTATAAAATAAATTTTATAACTTAAAAACAACGTCAATTCGCCTGACGGCAAAACAATGTCTTGAAAACAATAGATTTTAGGCCCTCACTGCCAATCACTTAATCAATACAGTCGATTGATTAAAAATCACATCAACGATCACATCCATTCAACCATCAACATTCAGACAGGTTTTGATGTCAATTTGGGGTCTAATCAGTTCATGTGTACACACTATAAAAATAAACAACACACATGATATTTTGAGGAATCCGGTCGGATCCCTCAAATCTGTCCTTCCCTGCATCACAGATTAGCATAACATTTCATGATAGCATTTTAAATAAATTAACGATTATAATATAACCAACAACAACCATTAAATCAACCATAAGCAACCAATGCTGCCAATCAACCAATATCTATATATATATATATATATATATATATATATATATATATATATATATATTTTTCAATGGTGTTTTAATTATGTGGATTTATCACATCATAGTAGTCCAAAAAAAGTGTGAGAATTAACTCACCATTTTATCTTCGGTCGACGGTGCGCGTTGGTTTGTATAATTTTAAACGAGCTCTGAACTTCTCCAAACCAGCTTTATCATGGTACCTTCATCTCGGTGATCTCAACGAACCTGGTTCGGCTAAATTCTGTATCCGAACAAACGAGTGTCATACGCATTATAAGATTAGATATATTTTAATAGAACTAAACATTATTAGCCCTTAAATAAATTACCGGATTATATTAATTAAACCATCCCCTTAATCGTAGTTAGGCACACCGAATCACGTTGCAACCTCCTGCTAGCAAAATCATTGCTTCCTGTAATACTTCCCCCTACTACTTCCATACTCCACGGAATGTCATTTTTTTTTTCTAACTTCCCCTTTCTAGAACCCGACACCGTATGCACCACACCTTCCCACGTTTGATCCCACTGCACCCACTATCCTCTTACATGAATGCGCCCATCTCTCCCATTCTATTTTTCCCTTTTTTTTTCTCTTTTTTTTTAGTATTACAACCGTAAGCCCAACTCACCAATACCACTACCGCCCATCTACCCTCTCCTCCACTAATTATCAAAACGCTCCAGCAATGAAATAAAACCCAAGCCTTAGCTCTTCTCTCTCCTCCTACTCTAGTTTGTTATTCTCATTCATAACCGAAAATGAGCCCCCTTAACACCATACGTCGGACCCACTAAACTCTCCACCACCGGCCTCGCCTTTGACAACCGATCTCCTTCAGGCGCCGACTCCGACAGTGCCTCCACCACGAGATTAGTTTGCGGTTCTGTGAGGCCATAGTTGAAGCTTTTTGAAGGGTTTGGTTTTACTTTTGTTCACCGTCCTTTAGTTGAGAAGGAGACACAGAGAAGCTGAGGTTTTTATTTATACTGGGTTTGAAAATGAAGAACCAGTTTTTTTTTTAGTAAGGAGACTTTCGGCTTCACATGTAGGCTTCTGGGACCGATAGTGAAACGACCGAATGGGTATGTATATATAGGTGGACGAGAGCTGGATTAGAACAACGTCTTTCGTATTATAGCGTAGGCATCAGGCAGGTCGGCTGAAGTGAAAATACGTAGGCTTCTGAAATGAAGTTACGAAGTTGTTGATGGGATTTGAGATGAGAGATAAATATTTTACTTGGTCGGCTGATGAAAGGAAATGCAAGCTGCGGCATATTTGAGGGAGGTTATGTTCAATTTAAGGTTGAGATGAAATATAGTGTACATACTGTACTTTAAGTTGGCAAATTAAGAACCTGCACATGTGCTTTCATTTAAAACGAGGGCCATGCAGTGTTTTCACGTATTAGAGTAGCTGTATAGCTGTGTTGACGTTTCTTCGCTTTTTTTTTTAAAAGCTGTGCATGAGTTTTCATTTCAAACTAACTATACCCTACTACGTTGTAGAATAGCTGTTGTGATGGGAAAATGTTTCAATACGTTTGGTGTACGGTGTATATAAATTTACAGTAAAGAAAACCTTTTTGTTTTGGGGCACAAGGTAGTATGGACGCAAGGAGAAGTCTGGACATAAAGCAAAAGGGAAAAGAAAAGCTAAGTGGTGGGATGCTTTAATAATATTTTATTATTATAAGATGTGCATGGAGTTTTTCGTAAAATTAACATCCCATTTGACTCCTAATTCAAAAAGTGATACCTAATTCTAGCATAAAAATACATTCCGGACCCGATGGGACAGGTCTCGTTGAATTCCGACACCGTTTGCGAAAATCCCTTAGAAAATATCGATGAAAAACACCGAGCAATAATTCCTAACAATTCCAGAAAAAATCCTAAAAATATGAGGCCTTGACGTTTCACTAGACCTCTTCCTAAGGTTTCGTATGAAACTTGTTTCGTTGAATTTCGAGTCCGTTTGACCAGTTAACCATTCAGTTTAGTTTGTTTTAAGTTAAAAACATAGCGTACCCCACTGTGAAATATTCTTTTCACGTAGGGACAGTTATGGACAGAAACAAAAATACCATTTAAATGAGTGATGTGCTCTGGTCCCAAAAATGTAATAATACCGGTAGATGAACTCATATTGTGAAACCCCGAAATGTTGATACAGGGTGCCAAATACTCCAAATAAAAAGTTGCTCATTAAATTAATTAAAAATTACCATAAAATTCTAAAAATTAAATTATCACTATTTCCCAAAAGAACCTTGTTTAAATTCACACCCGATATTCAAATATTCTTAAATAACTGTTACGGCCACGAACGAATATACCGCTGTTTTTCTGAATATTTAATTTGGACATAACTTCCAATATATACGACGAAATCTCGATTTTTCTCTTTCACTTGAAAAATATACTTCACCAGCTCCTAACATTTCTTGTTTCACAGAAATCCGATTTAGAACGGACTCTGTATATCCATTTGAACTTCAAAACTCTATTTTACGAACTGCGGCGCTGTTCTGAGCTCGTTTTATTTTATATATGAATATATATATCGTTTAACTACGTTAAAATAGTGATTTAAATATTAAAATCCATTTATATTCCAAATAAAATATGTAAAACCAATTTTAAATATTCAAATTCAAAGGGTCGAAAAACACGGGTCGTTACATTCCTTCCCCCTTAAAATAATTTCGTCCTCGAAATTGCTAAGGCATAAAGAAGGTGTTATCTTTACGAAAATATATTTAATTAAACTCTGTTTCAAATTTAAAATCTAATCCAAACGGTTTTAAAAACAATTTATTTCAAATAACAAAATTTCCCACAAATTTCAAAAAAAATTCTAACACCTTAATTTTTAGAAAATTTTCGGCAGAGTCTCCCCTGTACGGAAGGACATCTGCAATATCGCAGGTTCAAAAAATATCTATATATCGACTAACAGGGTCGGAAAAATCCAAAAATCCAAATCTAAAACCCAAACAAAAACCAAAATTCTATATTTGCGTTGGCGTACCTTTTGCAAGTGCTATTACGCGATAAGTGATAAAGATATTCGGCCTTGCTTAATTAACATGCCAACTGGATTCAAATTTCTCCAGAGTTTGCTTGGATTAACTCTGTACCTGCTCTCAACTTCAATGAAATCCGTTAGTTCCCAAACAAATGTCAGTCAGACCCCAAATGTCCATATCATCCATCTCATTTACTCCAAACAGTTGAAAAGAATCATATCACTTTATTCAACTCTGATGGATTTAACTATGACCAAAACTCGGCAATCAATTGATTTGTTTATTTATCCCTTCAAATTAATTAATCTTGGTTTAATTCATTTGCTTCATCATTTTAGATCGGTTTTCCATCAACAGTTGGTGAATTCTATACAAACCATCCAATACATAACAACAACCAAGGCATAACAATACAACCAAACCATTTTGATTCACATTTCTCGTTTGCTTTTACTTTTACTTGAGTTTCACATTAGTTGATTAACATTGGATTAATTTCCATCCAATTTTCATTTATTCGATTTCACAAGTGAAATTTCTTTTCATTATATTAATCTATTCTAGTTTAATATTTCAATTTGAATTCTTATTCAAGTTACTCAAACAAATCCATATTATAATCATTTGTGAAAAATATATTTATATATAAATATAATCCGAGCAACACTATATAAAAATAATTTTATAGTAAATTACAAATACGCGCTCTCACATAATCAAACTCAATCTGAGATTTTACTAACCCCATCTCTATTGAGTTACACCACAGAGCCAAGGTTATCTCTAAACCATTGCTCTGATACCAACTGTAGCGACCCAGGTTCCGGTACCCTTTGAGCTGACCCAATCACACCAGTCCAACCCAAAGTGCACGGAATTGGATTACTAGAAGAAAGAAATTAGAGGGTGAGAATAGAAAGAAAGAAGTATTAGAATAGAAGAAATGAGAAGAACACATCAGAATCTCACAGCGGAACGAATAAAATATAATATCAAATCTTTTTATACAAAAACAGTATATACATACCAATCATCAGAGTACAGCATAAATCAGACACAGCGGAAAAATATCTGTATATAACTAGCGGTGAAGCCACCTGCTTCTAGCTCCAGAACTCCGAGCGAAACCTAACCTGGAACATACTCGGTCTGACCCGAGCACATTTGATTTAAAACAAAATACACCGGGTTAGTCTGGAATACTATCAGTGATAAATTCACATAACACACACTTGTTTAACTTTGGAAAATCCTTTTCGAACCAAAAGGATAATAGTAAGACCAGTCCACACATAAACACGGACGGTTTTTACCTTACTATAACCCAAACCATTTTTGAAATCATACTTGCTCTGATATTACCATAATGTCTACATACAAATAAATATCAATCTAGAGGAACGCTTGCATCTCACGCTCCCCATATATAGTATACAAAACAAAACAGCGGGCGCTTATTGGAGATTGGATTCCAACCTTGACAAGGTATGGGACCACCTTCCGCACGTGTATCTCTAGAGGCAAATACACTAGGTTCAACAAGAACGTCTTGCAACCCGGCCCACACATGACCGACCACTCATTTCGCTTGAGTGTATCGAATGTATATCACCGACGGTTGGGCTCAAACCACCGTCTCCCGTAAAGGGACAGCATCGATAGATTAAAGAAGCAAAAGGAATTTCTCTAGATAGGTGATTATACACCCTAATGGGAGCGACCCACATAGCCATGCTGCCTGCCCGATTTTTGTCATTTACCGGTTGATGAGGCTAGAGGCTACGCTTCATCATCACATCAGATTCACTTCGAATGCCACATCGTCAGATCCATCAAAAATCACTAATTGACGTCTACAACAATACATTACGTGTCAGCTAAAGAAGTTTCCTTCTCCGCTTCCACTCTTGGTACGGTTGAAGAAATCAATGTACGTGACCTTTCTGAAAATACTCTGTCAGACATTCATCCATACAAGTCATCCAGGAACAGGATGAACCGAAGGCACCCTCCTACCGCATCCTAGATATCACCCTACAGATCAGTAGCGAGAATTCCTTGCAATCCGAAGATTTCAATCACGACAGAATCACGGGTCAGAATATCTTCGGGAGCTACCCTTAGAAATCCAACGAGTAGTTCTTCCGCTCATGAAGATCAACGGTCTTCAATGCTCCATCTCGACCATCTTCTGTTTTCTTCAACGTTACGTAATTGCTGGTCGGAATGGTTTTCGAATATAAATTCGATCCCGGTCTTTCCGTACCAACACGTCAAAAGGTCCAGTAAATAATTCATTTGATAGTTGGTTGTTTCTATCAAATCATAACAGTGTATCTCAGTGAATTGGCAGCTCAGGTCCTTTTATATGAAATATTTTATCAAACCTTTTTATCAATTTCTTGTAATCGATTTCTTAACTTTAATCTTATCAAAACTCTTATGGTTTCGTTACCTTGAAAACATTTCCAACGCTCTTTTAACCAACCTCTCTTTTTATTTCCTTGTCTAGAAATATTACCATATTTTATAAAACATCCTTTTATTTCCTTATCGTGGAAACAACGTTTAATATACTCAACCTTCCTTTTCGATTTCCCTTTGATTTGAAATCATTGCTAAAGTTCTAATTCCACTTTCCATTTCCTTTGGCATATTGTTATATTTCCTTTTAACCTAATGACATATGATTTATTACCAAAATCTTTCCTTTATTTCGATTTAACCATTTCACTTATAATCGCCTACATTTTAACTTGTTAAGATCTTGTTGAAATCTTCTTAATCACTTCTAAACCACTTTAACCAATTTCGTCTGCAAGCTTGGATTAAAATCCTCTTATAAAACTCTTATTAAAAATCTCTAATTAAAACATGATTATAAACATATAAGGATAATTATAAACTTTTTTTTTCATTTTTATAAATAAAATGAACTCAACACTTTAATTCAGTTATAAAATAAATTTTATAACTTAAAAACAACGTCAATTCGCCTGACGGCAAAAAATGTCTTGAAAACAATAGATTTTAGGCCCTCACTGCCAATCACTTAATCAATACAGTCGATTGATTAAAAATCACATCAACGATCACATCCATTCAACCATCAACATTCAGACAGGTTTTGATGTCAATTTGGGGTCTAATCAGTTCATGTGTACACACTATAAAAATAAACAACACACATGATATTTTGAGGAATCCGGTCGGATCCCTCAAATCTGTCCTTCCCTGCATCACAGATTAGCATAACATTTCATGATAGCATTTTAAATAAATTAACGATTATAATATAACCAACAACAACCATTAAATCAACCATAAGCAACCAATGCTGCCAATCAACCAATATCTATATATATATATATATATATATATATATATATATATATATATATTTCAATGGTGTTTTAATTATGTGGATTTATCACATCATAGTAGTCCAAAAAAAGTGTGAGAATTAACTCACCATTTTATCTTCGGTCGACGGTGCGCGTTGGTTTGTATAATTTTAAACGAGCTCTGAACTTCTCCAAACCAGCTTTATCATGGTACCTTCATCTCGGTGATCTCAACGAACCTGGTTCGGCTAAATTCTGTATCCGAACAAACTAGTGTCATACGCATTATAAGATTAGATATATTTTAATAGAACTAAACATTATTAGCCCTTAAATAAATTACCGGATTATATTAATTAAACCATCCCCTTAATCGTAGTTAGGCATACCGAATCACGTTGCAACCTCCTGCTAGCAAAATCATTGCTTCCTGTAATACTTCCCCCTACTACTTCCATACTCCACGGAATGTCATTTTTTTTTCTAACTTCCCCCTTCTAGAACCCGACACCGTATGCACCACACCTTCCCACGTTTGATCCCACTGCACCCACTATCCTCTTACATGAATGCGCCCATCTCTCCCATTCTATTTTTCCCTTTTTTTTTCTCTTTTTTTTTTTTAGTATTACAACCGTAAGCCCAACTCACCAATACCACTACCGCCCATCTACCCTCTCCTCCACTAATTATCAAAACGCTCCAGCAATGAAATAAAACCCAAGCCTTAGCTCTTCTCTCTCCTCCTACTCTAGTTCGTTATTCTCATTCATAACCGAAAATGAGCCCCCTTAACACCATACGTCGGACCCACTAAACTCTCCACCACCGGCCTCGCCTTTGACAACCGATCTCCTTCAAGCGCCGACTCCGACAGTGCCTCCACCACGAGATTAGTTTGCGGTTCTGTGAGGCCATAGTTGAAGCTTTTTGAAGGGTTTGGTTTTACTTTTGTTCACCGTCCTTTAGTTGAGAAGGAGACACAGAGAAGCTGAGGTTTTTATTTATACTGGGTTTGAAAATGAAGAACCAGTTTTTTTTTAGTAAGGAGACTTTCGGCTTCACATGTAGGCTTCTGGGACCGATAGTGAAACGACCGAATGGGTATGTATATATAGGTGGACGAGAGCTGGATTAGAACAACGTCTTTCGTATTATAGGGTAGGCATCAGGCAGGTCGGCTGAAGTGAAAATACGTAGGCTTCTGAAATGAAGTTACGAAGTTGCTGATGGGATTTGAGATGAGAGATAAATATTTTACTTGGTCGGCTGATGAAAGGAAATGCAAGCTGCGGCATATTTGAGGGAGGTTATGTTCAATTTAAGGTTGAGATGAAATATAGTGTACATACTGTACTTTAAGTTGGCAAATTAAGAACCTGCACATGTGCTTTCATTTAAAACGAGGGCCATGCAGTGTTTTCACGTATTAGAGTAGCTGTATAGCTGTGTTGACGTTTCTTCGCTTTTTTTTTTAAAAGCTGTGCATGAGTTTTCATTTCAAACTAACTATACCCTACTACGTTGTAGAATAGCTGTTGTGATGGGAAAATGTTTCAATACGTTTGGTGTACGGTGTATATAAATTTACAGTAAAGAAAACCTTTTTGTTTTGGGGCACAAGGTAGTATGGACGCAAGGAGAAGTCTGGACATAAAGCAAAAGGGAAAAGAAAAGCTAAGTGGTGGGATGCTTTAATAATATTTTATTATTATAAGATGTGCATGGAGTTTTTCGTAAAATTAACATCCCATTTGACTCCTAATTCAAAAAGTGATACCTAATTCTAGCATAAAAATACATTCCGGACCCGATGGGACAGGTCTCGTTGAATTCCGACACCGTTTGCGAAAATCCCTTAGAAAATATCGATGAAAAACACCGAGCAATAATTCCTAACAATTCCAGAAAAAATCCTAAAAATATGAGGCCTTGACGTTTCACTAGACCTCTTCCTAAGGTTTCGTATGAAACTTGTTTCGTTGAATTTCGAGTCCGTTTGACCAGTTAACCATTCAGTTTAGTTTGTTTTAAGTTAAAAACATAGCGTACCCCACTGTGAAATATTCTTTTCACGTAGGGACAGTTATGGACAGAAACAAAAATACCATTTAAATGAGTGATGTGCTCTGGTCCCAAAAATGTAATAATACCAGTAGATGAACTCATATTGTGAAACCCCGAAATGTCGATACAGGGTGCCAAATACTCCAAATAAAAAGTTTCTCATTAAATTAATTAAAAATTACCATAAAATTCTAAAAATTAAATTATCACTATTTCCCAAAAGAACCTTGTTTAAATTCACACCCGATATTCAAATATTCTTAAATAACTGTTACGGCCACGAACGAATATACCGCTGTTTTTCTGAATATTTAATTTGGACATAACTTCCAATATATACGACAAAATCTCGATTTTTCTCTTTCACTTGAAAAATATACTTCACCAGCTCCTAACATTTCTTGTTTCACAGAAATCCGATTTAGAACGGACTTTGTATATCCATTTGAACTTCAAAACTCTATTTTACGAACTGCAGCGCTGTTCCGAGCTCGTTTTATTTTATATATGAATATATATATCGTTTAACTACGTTAAAATAGTGATTTAAATATTAAAATCCATTTATATTCCAAATAAAATATGTAAAACCAATTTTAAATATTCAAATTCAAAGGGTCGAAAAACACGGGTCGTTACACCCCAATAGTCGTTCCCCAAAGTTACACAACCATACGACTTCATAAGAAAAAGAAATAAATATTCTATGACCTTCTGATGCGTAGAACGCGGGTCGTTACATATTTTATCTACCTCTCGACAACATTCTTAACTTCAAAATAGATAGAAGTTTATCAACGAAATCTCATTCCAGTAATTATCCCAATACTTCTATTTACAGTACTATTTTAAACACGGTTTTTAACCATATGTATTTTCTTTTGAAAACTTCCTTTCATTTCCAAAATCATGCGTTCTCAATTTAAATCATCTCTATCTTCCCATCTTTAGACTTTTAAATTCCACTTAACTACCTTCAGATTACAAATCCCATTTTGCACTTGTTTCGACTCCTATAACATTATTCCATTTATAACTTACTTTAAAATTGCCCAATTTGGATTTTTTTTAGAAATCTGACCAATAGGATTCTTAGTATGAGTTTATATTAAATATAAATTCGCTTACCATTTCACTTAACTTTACATAAGGCTCTATAACTTCATACACTTCCATTTAAGGAAACTAAATTTCAAGATTTATCACTTTGATTATAAATAATAATCAATTTCAACATTTTGGAAATCAATTTGTTTTATTCAACATTAATACTTAATCTTCTTTTCAGATAATTAAAATAATAATCGATTAAAAATAATTAATGATTCAATAATTTATTTAATAACAAATCTTGGGTTAAACAGTTGAGTTAGTCAACTCAAAACAAGGCCAATCCATTAACAATTCCCTTAGTCCTTTCTTTTAATCACTGTAAATAATTTCTTTTAATTAAGTTAACAATCTAATTAAATTAAATAATCGAAATTAATTGTTGTTTGAAACAATTTATTCAATCCTTAACCATTCGGTTAATTTCTTCTTATTGCTTATAAAACACATTAACATAAGAATTCACTTTATATACTTGGTTTATAATTACCAAATAAAAATAATTTGTAAGAAGCCGTAACTTCCCCGATCTGCGAGGAGAAGAGGAAGACCGAATTTCCTTGAGGACAAGACGAATCAGAACACAAACAGAAGAACATTTCATTGTTATTACAACAATTACATTAGAATACAAGAATATACAGAGTATGAATGAATATTATGCATCAGAAAATATCAGAGATTCACAAGTTACAATGCAGCGGAAAAATAATACAAAACATAACTGAAAAAAAAATATAGATACAGAAGTTTCCGAATATCACTTCCGCTTTAAAGTAGGACCCTGTGAATATAAATCTGTAAAACCAAAACTACTAGCTGCCCGTGGAAAATAAGGGCACCCAGAGTTTAGGTTAAAACAATAAACTCCAGGTCAGCCATGTGACTGATGTGAGAACTAAAACAGTTACTTAAAACTTTACTTTAAATCAGATATATCAAGAGACCACGCCGTATAATATGGAACGGGTTTCCTCCCAAGAATACCAGTGCATATATCAAAACAACGCAATGTTTTTTGGAAAAATGAAGCTATTATAAGACCCAAGTCCTATCACACAATGCGACGCAAGCCGGGGGATAGTGTTTTCCCTTATAATAGCCATACATGCTTGGTACGTTAAAACAAATCATTTGATACTATTATAAGTGCATATTGTATAAAACCACTTCAAATGTAAATGTATCAATCCTAGACGGAATGGGTACCATATATCATGTCGCTAATACTAGGCTCTACAATCAAAACCGCAATTGTCACGTATTGGAAGTTGGATTCCCATCTGTGAACCAAGGCAAGGGATCGTCCTTACGGCTTCGAGACGCTCTAGCCCGTGTCTCAAGCAAGTACTCCATCAAGCCTTTGGATCATCAAGGCCGGTCCACGCGGAGTGGATTAAAATGCCCGAACAATGCGTTTCCCCGCCCTATGGGGCATAAACTGGTCATACCCCGACCAAACTATTGGCCCTGGAACAACCGATATAACCAAGGAGCCTCGCAATCCATCATCCACATAAATAAAATGTCAGGGCTAGTAAAACGCTGACACCACTCCTTGCTAGAAGGAAACGCATCTCTTTCCTGAAGTCCTTTCCTGTTTCTGGTTCACACCGGGGTGTGAGGCTTGTGAATTAACGCTACAAAAAGCTACGCTATATTAAAGCCGTGCTTTGATCATACACAACAAGACTCTGCTTTTCAATAGAAGCCTTGATCATTTGCATCTCAGCATGCCACACAGGCAATTCACGCTATGCAACCGATGTCAATCAATCACACAGAATGAAATCCGATGTCAGATGCACATCCATTTACAAGTTCGTTCTGGGTATGAACGAAACCGGAGGCACCTTATTCCTCCCCCATATGTCCAATACAAGGAAGAGGCCTTCGCATATCCATAGATCTCCAATTATGTCTAGACGATCACCACTTATTAACTTTTCTTGGGTGCATGGCCCAATCAAGACATCAATAATCATCTAAACGATGTGAAAACCTCCAGTCTTCAACCACCATCTTCTTCCTCGACACATCGTCGAATCAGTAATTTAGAATGGGATAAACCCGATCTTTCTGAATAACTCGCGTATATAATAAACAAGTGCTATAAAAACACAACATATGCCTCATTCCAATCCAGAATATTCCTTTATTCAAATATTCTTATACTTTGGGAAAGGTTCCCATTAATTTTATCAAAGATAATTCTTTAAATTTATTCTTTAATCTTCCTTTGGATATCATTTCAATCTAATTAAAGATGCATTAAAACTCCACTTGGTTTATTCCCAAAAATCAATATTAACGATTGTTTAACTTGGGAAATCATATCCTATCTTTAAATGGGTAAAAGAACTAATGTCATTTAAAACACGATTCACGATAAACCCAAAATCACATTCCATTCCATCAGCCTTTAACCGTAAATTAGTAAGTGAACAATTCCCTAAGTATTAACCCCGAAAGCCGAAACCAACATCAGATCAATACCCAGGAAACCATTCAACATAACTAATCTCCAGTTAGTTTCTGATTTTCTTAACTCCATTGGGTCTAAGAACAGTATTATTAAAGATACCATTCACGACAACCCAAAATCTTATTCCTGTCTTTAGCTGGGTTAAAGAACCAATGTCCTTTATAACACAGTTCACAGTAAATCCAAAATCACATTCCATTCAATCGGCCTTTAACCGTACTTTAGCAAGTGAATAATTCCATAAGTATTAACCCCGAAGGCCGAAACCAACATCAAATCAATACCCAGGAAACCATTCAACTTAACTAATTTCCAGTTAGTTTCTGATTTTCTTAACTTCATTGGGTCTAAGAAAAGTATTATTAAAGATACCATTCACGACAACCCAAAATCTTATTCCTTTATTAATCGGGTTAAAGAACAAGTGTTATTTAAAACACCATTCATGAGAAACCCAAAGACCAATTTCAATTCCATTCCAATTAAATATCAATTAATTGGTATACTTCATTAAATCTAAATAAAAAGATATAATCTTTTCTCAACTGGGTTCAAGAACAGCATTAATGAACACACCATTCACGACAAACCCAAAATCAAATTTGATATTAAATACAAGACTTTGAATAGAAAATATATCGTCTTATATTCAATATCTAATTCTGGTGGAATAACGATATATATATCTTTCAAATTTATCCACAATATTCTTATAATCACGGAATCCAATATTGAAATATTCCGAAGATAATTTCAATTCAAATCCATTCCAATTCATATACTGGAAATTCTGGTTATTTTTAAAACCACTTCAAAAATCCAATTTATTTATTTAAAAATATTGGATTATAATTCTAGTTCATTTTGATAAAAATATATTTTTATCTTTTCAAATATGGAGTTTTTATCCCAATTCTTTTCAAATCATTTCTTACGATTTTACACTAATTATTGATATTTTTAATAATTTTATCAAGGCCCGTATAGTCGATTTCCATAAACGGCCATCGAACTGCACTTACAACGACCTTTTCCAAATTTGATTTGGACTTAATTCCAAATCCAACCATTAGATTTCTAATTTCTTTTATTCGTTAGAAAGCTCTTTTCAATACGAACCCAATGGTTCTATTTTTAGGAGAATCCGACAGCCGGATCTCCCGTAACTTCCATTCGAAGTCAATGGTCGAAATTCGCGAACTGCCGCAATGCGGCGCATTCTATTCAGGCCATTATATTATATATATAATATATTTCATCGATTTCCATTTAAAACGTATTTTATAAATCATTTTAAATTTGTTTTCAAAATGATTTCAACTTCATGTTCAATTTCGAATCAAAACTAAATATTCCATATCATCGATATATATATATATATATATATATATATATAAATGATAATATTTTCAAAACATTAGATTTTGAAATCAATTCCTTTTCGATATTCATTATAAAAATAAATAAAATTGATATAAATATCGTTCACATCCAAATGGCGTTAATCTAATCAACACGGCTTTATATATTTAAAAAATTTCGTGTCCATCCCAAATCGGACATCAAAATCATATTTTGATTCTTTTCTGAATATTATTTGAGAATATTCATTATTATAAATTAATTGTTATTTTAAAATATTCATTCATTAATCGTTATTTTAAAATATTCATTCTTTCTGAACTGGAATCAGACACAGTCAATTACCATATAATTTGATTATATAGATTTCATACAATACATGTATACAACAACAGTGATAAATAATAATCCATCATCCAGAGTGCATTCTACACTGTATAAGCATTGAATATAAATATTTAATGCTTATAATAGTTTGTCAACCAATCGATTGACATACAACTAACTATTGGGATTAGTGTATGTCCAATATCATCCCAATACCCGTGTGGGTTTCAATCAACAAATAATGAATTTTATTTGTGCAGTTGGGCGATGTGTAAAATTTATCGTCCCAATCCATATCAGTAAAATGAGTGTAAATAAACAAATCGTCTGATTTGTAAATGAATATTTATTTTATTCATATACCCGTTAAAAATTATATTTTTAACGATAAAATATTTATTCGGTTCATTTACATAATAAAAATGATATTTTTATTGTTCTAACATATTTTAGCAAATTTTGGCGGCATAATGGCATGATATCAATATCGGGTAATGTTTGCATTACCCCTCTCCTAATATTGGCTCGAGCCATATACATATAACAATTCTAATCAATTCATTTTACCTAAACAACCAATTTCAACCAAATATTCTAATCAACCAAACCAAACAATCAAACAAGTCGTTCATGGTCTGTGGATGACGGGGAACAGTTTATATATGCAGTTATAAAATAAATAACTGTATAAGAAATTTTTGTGAGAAGTTCTCACCTTAGGTTTCCACTCCGTCAATCTTTAGCAGACGATTTGGATTCCATTCAACTTCCAGTTCATTCCATCGCAATCCGTTTTCACGTTGTTCATATTAAAAATCACATTTTTATTTCAATTCTAAAAATTATTTTTTTACTTCGCTAAAAATTATATTTTTACTTCACTAAAAATTATGTGTAAAAATCACATCCTTAACACGATGTTTACATTTAAAGATAATATTTTTATTTCGATGTTCATACAATAAAAATCATATTTTTATTATCTCTATAATATAAAAATCATAATTTTATTACTTCATTCCAATAAACAAAAATCATATTTTTATCTTTCTAAAAACATTTCCATGCCATACAATAGTCAAAAATCATATTTTTTAATCTTGCCAAAAATATTTCCTTCCTACGATAATAATCCTATTTTTAACTAACCAAAAATGATATTTTTACATAACTAAAGATCATAAATTTATGTAATTAAAAATCATAACTTTATATAAATAAAAATTATAATTTTATATAAATAAAAATCATAACTTTACATACTTCATACGTTAAAACCATAGATGCTTTAAAGCGGAGCTCACATATTTTCTATCACTCGGATTTGTTGTTGTGTTTCCAGAATTTGCAAATGAGCTTCAATCTTCACACCTTTTTTTCTAGCTTAAACGCGTCATTCTGGACAACTTTTGCCTAGCAGTCTTCCTTCCGAAAATGTGTCATTTCGCCGGAAATCGCAAAAAGACAGTATTTGGATAGTATTTAGATAGCAGACTTTGGACGCGTTTTCCCGACTGCTCCGCAATCCAAAATAGGACTATCATATACTAAATCGAAGAGAAAATCATGCTATTCGAATTTGGTACTATGGAGTTTTGGCCAAAAGCGCTCGATTTGGAAGTTATGGGCTGTGGAAGCTCAGGGTGTTATTTGCAAAAATGGGATTTTTTGTTGAAAATGAGTTTTTGGGTGATGGGGCCCCCACAGCCAAGGGGAGGGTGGCCAGAGGCGGCACCAGACTTGATTGGGGTGGGGGAGGCGGCGGGTGGTAGTGGTGGTGCGGCGGTGGGGCAGGTGGAGGTGGTGGGTGTTGATTTGGGGTTTAGGGATTTGAAATTCAAAGAGGGAAAGAGGAGGAGAGAGAGGAGGAAGAGGAGAAGGAGAAGGGGGAGGAGGGAGAGGTGGTGGCAGCGAAGGGGGGGGGGCTTGGAGCGACAACATTTCTCCTTTCTTTTTCTTTTTTGATTTTGAACGTGAGTGGACGAAGAAGGGGAGAGATAAATAGGAGGGTTGACTTTATATTTAATTTATTATTGTTAATTCCAAAAAGTTAGTTTTTTATTCGAACTCCAAATAGAACCCAACGACTGTCGCGCCTAACTAAATACCCCATTTCGGACACAATGGGATATGTTCCGTAAGTCAATTCTATCGTTTTGATCAGTTTTTCTTTAAATTAAAATATTAATCAATGTATATTGCACTTGAACATACATTTTAATTTGCCGGGGCCACATACTGACTCTAAAAATTCCAGAAAATAAAATCTAGCTATGCTTTGACGATACGGTCTTAACAAAACTAATTTCGCCGAATTTGGAGACCGTTTGAAAAATGGTCATTTACCAGTCGATTAAAATTGACTAAAACTATCAAAACACGTTTAACTTCGCCACGCTCACATAATGATTCCAAAAATTATGAAAATTGGAATCAAGCAATAACTTGACATCCCAGATCCAAAAAACGTGGTTTCATCGAAAACGGAGGTCGTTTGCAACATTTCCACTTTTAAGGGCTATATTTCCATAACGACTATTCTGAATTTTCAACTGGGCATAACTTTTTATCCCCGCTATGAAATTTCAATTTTTCGGATTCATTGGAAAGATATTTTCAAATGAATTCTAATATTTTTGGTTTCCCTAAAATCCGTTTTATTTTGAATCCTGTACATTCATTTGAAATTTGAAATTGAATTTTCAAACTACCGCGCCATTTCCAATTCCTTTTATAATTAAAAATAAATGTTTATAATCTAACATCGATTCAAATAAATATATACGTTATAATTCTATTCAAAATAAATTTCTTGTCGTTATTATTTAAAATAAATCAGTTTAAATATCCAAAATTCATCAAAATTGCCAAAAAAAAATTAAATTGGTTCGAATTTTCTGGATTGTTACAATCTCTCCCACTTAAAATCTTTTCGTCCTCGAAAAGGAACGGAGCTGAAAGTTGTTTTACAAACCAACTCAACTTTCAGTATTTTCATTATGGCTTAAGTTCTTCAACTTTTCAGTTTCTAAGAACTTTTCAAGTTTTTCAAAAATTTGGCTAACACCCTAAATTTTCGAAAATTTTCGCCATAACCTCCTTTGTACGGGAGCACCAGGAAAATCCCAAACTTCCACACAGGCCTCTCCAATCAAAAAGGAAAAGAAACAACCAATTGGCTCATAAAATCATCAAAAACCCCAAGAAATACAATAAACATGTACCAATTTGTTGGGCAAACAATTTTATTCCTCTTCTCTAGCCTCCTTGCTATGACATGTTCAATGTATATACATGTACATGCATGCAACTTCAACCAAATTTCAATTCAGTTCAACATTCAATATAATTTGGTTATATGTACCGTTCTTTCACATAATGGTTTAAATGAATAATCACTTATCACAATCAACAATCAGCAATCAATTAGTCGAATATCTTTACAAATTCATAATTTTGATATATATACAAAAAATCCATTTTTGGTGCCAAATCACAACAATAGACCCTACCTAGTTTTGGTTCTCGCACCAGCCGATTGGAATCATATAGATATTCCACTTTTTGAAACTCGAACAAAAAACACTGATGATGTGTACACTATCATCAATATCTATCCAGTATACTAAGACTTCGAATACACGTGGATCAGGCGTATATCCAAAATCTTTATATACTTGATTGTCCAAATCAATATAAAAATAAATATTCAAATACGAATAATAAAGTTTAAATTTTCAAAACAAAACTTTCTTTCAATTTTATTTTAAAAATGTCACTTTTCACACTCGTTCTAGGATACTACTGATCCCATCTCTAATGAGTCATTCTCATTGGATATTACTAATCCAATCTCTAATGAATTCTTTTGTTTGGTTCTAATGTGTCTTGTTCTCCGAGCTCTGTAAACCAAATCTCTGATACCACTGTAAGGACCCTTAACTTCTCTGGTCTCTGAGGAGAAGGGGAAGACCGGATTTCCTTGAGGACAAGGCGAATCATAACACAAACAGAGGAACATTTCATTGTTATTACAACAATTACATCAGCATACAAGAATATATAGAGTATGAATGAATATTATGCATCAGAAAATATCAAAGATTTACAAGTTACAATACATTGGAAAAATAATACAAAGCATAAATGAAAAGAATATATGGATACAGAGCTTTCCGAATATTACTTCAGCTGTAAAGAAGGACCCTGTGAATCTAAATCTGTAAAACCAAAACTACTAGTTGCCCATGGAAAATAAGGGCACCCAGAGTTTAGATTAAAACAATAAAATCCAGGTCAGTCATGTGACTAGTATGAGAACTAAAACAGTTATTTAAAACTTTACTTTAAATCAGATATATCAAGGGACCACGCCGTACAAGACGGAACGGGTTTCCTCCCAAGAATTCCAGTGTATATATCAAAACAGCGCAATGCTTTTTGGAAAAATGAAGCTATTATAAGACCCAGGTCTTATCACACAATGCAACGCAAGCCGGGGGATAGGGTTTTCCCTTATAATAGCCAAACATGCTTGGTATGTTAAACAAATCATTTGATACTATTATAAGTGCATATTGTATAAAACAACTTCAAATATAAATGTATCAATCCTAGATGGCATGGGTACCATATATCATATCGCCAATACTAGGCTCTACAATCAAAATCGTAATTGTCACGTAATAGAAGTTGGATTTCCATCTGTGAACCAAGGCAAGGGATCACCCTTACCGCTTCGAGACGCTCTAGCCCGTGTCTCAGGCAAGTACTCTGTTAAGCCTTTGGATTGTCAGGGCCGGTCCACACGGAGTGGATTAAAATGCCTAAACAATGCGTTCCCCCTTATGGGGGAATAAACTAGTCATATCCCGACCAAACTATCGGCCGCGGAACGACTGATATAACCGTGGCGTCTCGCAATCCATCATCCACATAAGTAAAATGTCAGGGCTAGTAAAATGCTAACACCACTCCTAGCTAGAAGGAAATGCATGTCCTCCCTGAAGTCCTTTCCCATTTCTGGTTCACACCGGGGTGTGAGGCTCGCGAATTAACGCTACACAAAGCTACGCTATATTAAAACCGTACTTTGATCATCAACCACAAGACTATGCTTTTCAACAGAAGCCTTGATCATTTACATCTCAGCATGCCACACAGGCAATTCATGCTATGCAACCAATGTCAATCAATCACACAGAATGAAATCTGATGTCAGACACACATCCATTTAATAGTTCGTTCTGGGTCTGAACGAAACCGAAGGCACCTTATTCCTCCCCCATATGTCCAATACATAAAAGAGGTGCTCGCATATCCGTCGATCTCCAAGTACGTCTGGACGATCACCACTTATTACCTCGTCTTAGGTGTACGGCCCAATCAAGACATCAGTAATCATACAAACAATGTGAAGACCTCCGGTATTCAACCACCGTCTTCATCCTCGACACATCGTCGAATCAGTTATTCAGAATGGGTTAAACCTGGCATTTCTGAATAACTCATGTATATAATAAACAAGTGCTATAAAAACACAACATACGCCTTATTCCAATCCAGAATATTCCTTTATTCAAATATTCTTATACTTTGGGAAAGGTTCCCATTAATTTTATCAAAGATAAATTCTTTAAATTTATTCTTTGATCTTCCTTTGGATATCATTTCAATCTAATTCAAGATGCATTAAAACTCCACTTGGTTTAATCTTCCCAAAAATCAATATTAACGTTTGTTTAACTTGGGAAATCATATCCTGTCTTTAACTGGGTTAAAAACCAATGTCATTTAAAAAACGGTTCACGATAAACCCAAAATCACATTCCATTCCATCAGCCTTTAATCGTAAATTAGCAAGTGAACAATTCCCTAAGTCTTAACCCCGAAGGCCAAAACCAACATCAGATCAATACCTAGGAAACCATTCAACTTAACTAATCTCCAGTTAGTTTCTGATTTTTTTTAACTCCATTGGGTCTAAGAAAAGAATTATTAAAGATACCATTCACGACACCCTAAAATATTATTCCTGTGTTAATTGGGTTAAAGAACCAACGTCCTTTAAAACGTGGTTCACGATAAACCCAAAATCACATTCCATTCCATCAGCCTTTAACCATAAATTAGCAAGTGAACAATTCCCTAAGTATTAACCACGAAGGCCGAAACCAACATCAGATCAATACCCAAGAAACCATTCAACTAAACTAATTTCCAGTTAGTTTCTGATTTTCTTAACTCCATTGGGTCTAAAAACAATATTATTAAAGATACCATTCACGACAACCCAAAATCTTATTCCTTTGTTAATCGGATTAAAGAACAAGTGTTATTTAAAACACCATTCACGATAAACCCAAAGACCAATTTCAATTCCATTCCAATTAAATATAAATTAAATGGTATAATTCATTAAATCTAAATAAAAAGATTTAATCTTTTCTCAACTGGGTTCAAGAACAGTGTTAATGAAGACACCATTCACAACATACCTAAAATCACATTTGATATTAAATACAAGGCTCTAAATAGAAACTATATCGGCTTATATTCAATATCAAATTCTGGAATCAACAAATAACGTATTGGAATAACGATATAATATATTCCAAATTCCTCCACAATATCCATATAATCACGGAATCCAATATCGAAATATTCCGAAGATAATTTCTATTCAATTCCATTCCAATTAATATATTGGAAATTCTGGCTATTTTTAAAATCACTTTAAAAATCCAATTTATTTATTTAAAAATATTGGATTATAATTCTGGTTCATAACTAGTTCATTTCGATTAAAATATATTTTTATCTTTTCAAATATGGATTTTTTCATCCCAATTATTTCCAAATCATTTCTTATGATTTTACACTAATTATTGATATTTTCAATAATTTTATCAAGGCCCATACAGTCGATTTCCATAAACGGCCATCGAACTGCACTTACCGCGACCTTTTCCAAATTTGATTTGCACTAATTCCAAATCGAACTGTTAGATTTCTAATTTCTTGTATTCTTTATAAATCTCTTTTCGATACGAACTCAACGGTTCCGGTTTTTGGAGAATCCGACGGTCGGATCTCCCGTAACGTCCATTCGAAGTCAATGGTCGAAATTCGCGAACTGCCGCAGCACGGTGCGTTCTATTCAGGCCATTATATTATATATATAATATATATTTCGTTGATTTCCTTTTAAAACGTATTTTATAAATCGTTTTAAATTCGTTTTCAAAATGATTTCAACTTCATATTCAATTTCAAATCAAAATTGAATTTTCCATATCATCGATATATATATATATGATAATATTTTCAAAACATTAGATTTTGAAATCAATTCCTTTTCGATATTCATTATAAAAATGAATAAAATCGATATAAATATCGTTCACATCCAAATGGCGTTAATCTGATAAATACGGCTCTATATATTTAAATATTTTCGTGTCCATCCCAAATCGGACATCAAAATCATATTTTTATTCTTTTTTGAATGTTATTTGAAAATATTCGTTATTTTAAAATAATCGTTATTTTAAAATATTTATTCTTTCTGAACTGGAATCAGACATAGTCAGTTACCATATAATTTGATTATATGGATTTCATACAATACATGTATACAACAACAATGATAAATAATCATCCATTATCTAGAGTGCATTCTACACTGTATAAGCATTAAATATGAATATTTAAACGCTTATAATAGTCTGTCAACCAGTCGATTGACATACAACTAACTATTGGGATTAGTGTATGTCCAATATCATCCCAATACCCGTGTGGGGTTTCAATCAACAAATAATGAATTTTATTTGTTCAGTTGAGCGATGTGTAAAATTTGTCGTCCCAATCCATTTTAGTAAAATGGATGTACATAAACAAATCGTCTGATTTGTAAATGAATATTTATTTTATTCGTGTACCCGTTAAAAATTATATTTTTAATGATAAAATATATATTCGGTTCATTTACATAACAAAAATGATATTTTATTGTTCTAACATATTTTAGAAAATTTTGGCGGCATAACGGCGCGATAATGTCTAGCATTACCTCTCTCCTGATATTGGTTCCCGCCATATACATATAACAATGGGGCATTTTACCATAAGGGCCTCCTTTCATCCGCTAATTAGTTTGTAGGACAAGCCGTAAAAATAATTATTTTCAAGGACAAAAATTAATTCGGCTATTTGTTCCATATATTCTTCATTTCTGTAAGCACTATCGAATCTCAGAAAAACCCGAAATCAATTTCAAATCCACTTTCTTCTTCATCTTAATAGTTTCGAAATCAAATCTACGGCTAATTTACTGTAGAAACAAAATCGACTCATCTGATTTGTTGAAGGAATCAAACCGCATCACTTTTCTCAGATGAACAAGTAAGTATTTGCTTATTTGTACTGTTTTTATATGTCGATTGCTGATGTTAATCGCCTCACCTTTATTCTTCTGAAGAATCTAACACGCAATTTCTATTTACTATTTAAAAGACGCGATTTTTATTCAGTAGTTGTTGAACAAGTACTTGTCTATCTTTGTTGTTTGTTGTTCCTCAATTTTTTTTGTTAGCTGAAGTAAGTACACATTCACTTATTGATTTTATTTGCTATATAAAACTGTTTATATGTATATATTCAGTGGTAGAATTTATTTTGTTTGACAACTTAAAGAGATAAAGGTGTTTATCTTTTGATTTGAATCATTTAATTACGTATTGAAATTTAGCAATATTTGAAAATTACCAATAAATGTAAACATATTTGTTAATCATATATATATATATATACACACACAGTGGGTTAATAAAACGTAATATGAATCAATTTATAGTGCTGATGAAATTGTTTATACGTATATATTCAGTGGGACATGTTAATTTGTTTTACAGCTTAAAAAGATAAAGGTTTTTATCTTTTTATTTTACATGTATCTTTCTTCCAAAACTAAACTTTTTGTATCTAGCTAACATCTTAAGGTTTTTAAATTGTTCAAACATATATATTCATATGATTTTTACAGCTTAAAAAGATAGTTGTATTTATCTTTTCAAAAATAAACTTCATATTTAAAAAAGATATTTAAAAAAGATAATTTTTTAACAAAAATTGTTTTATCTTTTTCTTAGAAAACCATTTAATTTTATGCTTTTTAATAGAAAAAAGATAAACGGTTATATCTTTTTCTCAGAAAATCATATAACTTATACTTTTAACAGAAAAAAAGATAAAACCATTTATATTTTTTCTATTAAAAATTGCGTCCTGAAATCAAAAATATAACACACGTTTCTTTCAAAACCCTTACGAGCCATGTTGACGTTCAAAACCCTAATGGAGAATTCAACAAACGCAATTAACAATCTAACATCTTCTTTCTTTAATCACGTTTCTTCTTCGCAAGACGACAGGCAGAATAAGGACAAGGGTTCGTACAAGGAGGTTTTGATGAAGCCCAGTGTAAAGCATAACGTTTTTCCTCGGGATAATCAATAGAATTTTCATATTCGAAAAAAATCATATTTGTCATTAGCCGCTTCGAAATACGAGTCGTTATTTTGAAAAAATAAAATAAAACCATCAAATCCAGTAATGGTTGCTTCAGATGTGGATATTCAGATCACTGGGCAAAGAGCTGCCCAAATCCTGTTGTCTACTTTAGTTGCAATAATACCAGGCACAAAGGATTTAATTGTAAAATTAATCTCAAAAACCCCAAAAATATGGCGAACCCTAAATTTCCTCCTAACATTTCAGCCACTTCTTTTCCTGACGATTTTAAATGGGCTAGATCAATGGTAGTTATTTCCATTGCACGTGGCGCTTTCTCTATCATTGAGCTGGAAAACCTCTTGTGATCTAATTTTGGTAGAAGGGCACCCAGTTGGGTCTGGACGGTTAGGAAATTTGGAGATGATTATATTGTGAAATTTTCTCCTTCGTTGTTGATTGAGAATCTTTACTACTCTCTTTTTGATCCGAAAGAAGTAGTCAATTTGAAAAGGTGGAGTCCGGAATATGGAAGCATGGCTAAGAAAAGAATCTATGTTTGGGTTGCTCTCAAGAATGTGCCTTTAGTATGTAGAAGCTTAAATTTCCTCAAGACGGCGTTGGCTGATTTGGGAGAAGTGTCCAGACTTCAACGTGGAGTATTGCATGCACCATATTTTTCTTCTTTAAGGGTGTTGTTGTTAATTGATGAGGCAATGGATCTACCACCGTCTATTATTGTCCCTGTTGAAGGCTTTTTTCATGAAGTGTCGATATCGAAGGTGGATGAAGAATTATCTGATGAAGTAGATTGAAGGGAGCTTCGTAGAAACGTTTTTGTCAGAGGTGATGATGGTAGAATGAAGATTTTGACTGCTAAGCACGATGTAGTGGTTCAGAATGATGAGAATGTTGTGAAGGAGTTTGTGGGTGATCCTAGTGGTGCTTTTGAAGTAGGTGGAGAATATGATGACGAGAACATTGGGCTGGAGGGTGGTGAGAATGATGATGTTGGTGGTGAGGAATCTGGAGACAACCTTATGTATGAGGAGGGGGAGAACTATGATCTTGGTGGTGAAGATGATGATGTTGATCTTGGTGGTGGGGACAATGAATTGGCTATAACTAACTCTGATGAACCATCATGTACAACTAGCAGGAGGAGAGGCAAAAGGCCCATTAAGTCGGGAGTGGTAATGCTAAGGAAAAGCACAGGTGGCCTTCCACATCCATTGGAAGGTAAGGCAAGGAGGAGGCATGTTGAGTGCATTGCAGACAGGGTTCGCAAACGGGTGAGACATATTACTGGACACAATGCTTGAAGATGGGTACTACTGGCTTTAGTTTAATGTCATTTGTATTAGGTAATATGTAATATGTAATATGATGTTTATGATCTTTTGTTGGCCAGGCTATATGTATTGATCGCTAATATGTTCCGATAGCCTGCTTTTTGTTTGTATATATGCTGTAAAAACATGAATGCTAGTTGCTTTTTGGTACTTAATATATTCAGGCGTGAATCATGCTGATTCACTACCTTTTAGTATTGCTTGTTTGTTTACATTTTATAAAACTTCTATAACAAATAGTTTACATTTCATCATCACTACAAGCTAAATTAATAATTGCCATGAAAAAGATAAATAGTTTTATCTTCTTGTAATTTAAGTTTGTTGTATGTAGTAAAGTTAATAGGCTCATGTTGTATGAGTATCTGTGTTCTGTAATGTATTTTTGTTTCAATAGGTTATTATATAATTGTATAATTATTTAAATGTCAAATTAGAATCTTATGTTGTTTATAGGTTGAAAAAGATAAATAGTTTTATCTTTTTATATTCTATATTTCTATTAACAACAATGAATTACTAATTGGAATAATTACAATTTTGACATCATTTAATCATACCCAATAAGAAAATACGTCTATTAATCATACACACTAACAAAATTCAGCAATTAATCATACACACTAACATAAAGATGGATTTTAAAGAAAAGATATATATTTATATCTTTTGTCAATACGATAAATACAACAACAACATTAATAATTTGTTCTCATGGGAAATGATTACCTGTGTTTGGAGAAATATTAAAGTTTCTTCTTCTGTATGAAAAGTTCCACATATTTCGTTTGTTTGCTGTGTAAAAAAATGGAATTAGAAAACATATTACAAATGAAATATAAATGGAATTATATGTGAATTCCATTCATGCAGTTAAAATTCTGGGTAAAATTTGTGAATGACATTGTAAACACCATAGTTGTAATTATATTTTACTAAATAAAAACCTTTTATATTATATTGCATGAAAACATATAACTTTTGCAAAAAGATATATGTATTTATATTTTTAAGATAATTAACATATACAAATGATATGATTCTCTGAATTTTTTAGTTGCAACAGATGGTAAATTCACTTACTCATAATCATATAAAAACATATAATGTATATATTATATAGTGTGATAATGTGTATTTGGAATATATTTATATTTTGAAAATGTAAAAATTTTATGGGAAAAACATAAACTGTTCAAAAAGATAAATATATTTACCTTTTCTCTATATTATTACATAAATAATGTTAAAAACGATATATTCATTTAAAAAATAGATTTTTTTTAATAAAAAAATTACATTACAAGTATATACAAAAATATAATTTCGCAATTTATATTGAAAAATTCATATGTTTTTTTAAAAAAGATATAATTTATTTAAAAAGGTAATTGTGTTTATCTTATTAAATATTATAAACATTAAAAAGATATACACATTTACCTTTATAAAACTATACATCAACTTTATATTGATAATGTAGTAAATAAGACGAATACATATATCTTTTTAAACAATATTACTATTTACAATCAACAACATTTTGTAGACTATTTTTTTTAATTTCATATTTAAAAAATATAGTTGCTTCTATCTTTTCAAAAATAAACTTCATATTTTTTTTAAAAAATTGTATATATATGTCATATGTTAATTGCTTGTTGAAAATATATAGTTTGTTTTTAGAAAACAGAACATTCAGTACATATTACAAAGTCAAGCTCAATTATGTGAATAACTTCATCATACAATAGATATTCATTATCAAATTCGTTAAAAAGTTTTCGACATCAGCCATCACAATATAATCGCAAAATTCAGCTAAACTTAAATTATTCTTAAAAAATATAATTAGTTATCTTTCTTCTACATCAGGATAATCTTAGTACTTATAATAAAACACCATTCATATTTTTGTTTCAAAATATACAAAATTATACATCAAATTTAATCAACTCCCAAAATATGAAACATGGAAAAAAAATATGAATAAAAATTGTACCTCACTACATTACATTGCCATAAGCATACACAAAATAATCCCAAACATGATCCATAACATAGCTAAAGCTCTTGCAAAGAGTTTTTTTTCCTTTCTCATGATTTCCACATTTAAAGCACATTAAAGCCATCTCTACCTCCATATCAGCTACAATCTCATTAAGTTTTGCCCTCTTTTGCTTTTGCTTCAGCAATTTTTCTTCAAGATTCTTCTTTTCCATGAGCAATTGTAATATATATATTTTTATTTTTTCATCAATTTAACATTACTATCTTCCATTTTAGCATTGTTATTCATTTCAAGAACTTCTTCATGCCACATAAAAAACCCACAATCATCATTCTGCAAATATGTTTGTAACAACCCGGAAAATCTGAGCCAATTTAAATTTTTTATTTTGGCTATTTTAATGAATTTTGAATATTTAAAATGGATTATTTTAAATAATGACGACGAGAAATTTATTTTGAATAGAATTAGAATGTATATATTTTTTTGAATCGTCGTTAGTATATAAATATTTTATTTTAATTATAAAAGGAATTGAAAAAGGCGTGGTAGTTCAAAAATTCGATTTCAAATTTCAAATGAATGTACAGGATTCAAAATAAACCGGATTTTAGCGAAACTAGAAATATTAGAATCTATTTGAGAATATCTTTCCAACAAATCCAAAAAATCAAAATTTCATGGTGGGAATAAAAAGTTATGTCCAGTTGAAAATTCAGAATAGTCGTTGTGGAATTCTGGCCCTTAAAAATGAAAATTTTGCGAACGACCTCGGTTTTTGACGAAACCATTTTTGTTGGATCAGAGATGTCTAGTTATTGCTAGATTCCAAAATTCGTAATTTTCTGAATCAATATGTGAGCGTGGCGAAGTAAAACGTGTTTTAACAATTTCAGTCAATTTCGATCAACCAGAAAATGGCCATTTTTCAAACGGTCTCGGAATTTGATGAAATTAGTTTTGTTAGAACCGTATCATCAATACGAAGCTAGAAAATATTTTTCGGGAATTTTTAGAGTCCGTATGTGGCCTTGGTAAATTGAAATGCGTGTTCAAATTCAATACATAGATTTATATTTTGATTTTAATGGAAACTGATCGTAACAAGCGAATTGGCTTGTAAAACATATCTCATCGTGTTCGGAACAGGGGTAATTAGCTAGGGGCGACAGTCGCTGGGTCTCGAATGGGATTCAAACGGAAAGTCAACCTTTTTAAAAATAAAATAATTAAATTATATATATATATTTAAACTCTCCTCCCCCTCTTGTAACACCCCACATCCGCTACGGTCACTCACTATGGGAATGCCATAACATCGGTGGAGTATTTTAAGTGAATATAGAACAGAAAAATTACAACAAGACAGATATAAGTAACACTTGAGAATTTAAAACATCATTTCATTGCAGCGGAAAGTAAAACATGTTTGGTTACACCAAAACCATAAACAAGAGTCAAGTACATAATATCCATCCTGATAAAACAAAAGTACATAATCCCACTACATAACTTAATAGCCATAATAGGAAAGATAAACTGAGCTTTACATCCACGGTCCAAGCTCCAAAAGATAGATAAAGCAGTCTGATCAAAGCCCAATAGTGCTAGGCCCACTCTGATAACCTAAGGGTTGGGAAAAAAGATAAAAACAACGGGGTCAGACATAAGTCTGAGCGAGTCCTATAACCTTAACAATACAATCATTAAAGTAATTAGGGTATGATATAAACAAGGTACGGTACCTCTGGGGATAATGACTACACTAAGTAGCCAACTAAACACAGGATGTACTAAGATAACCGAAAAGACGCATTTACCCACCCAAGGATAATTCCTACACTGCACCACACCAGTTCTACCCACCAAGGGTAATTCCTACTTAAAGGTTGATCCCACTAAGTGTACTTAGTAATTTTACCCAGTAGTTTCTTGTACCCCTAGCTGACTACATAGGTGCCGTCTGCCCCTATCTCCACTAGGTGTACCCACTACTCCCCAAGCGATCGGCTCCCTAACGTAGATACCCGTGCTGGCCCCACAGTGGGGTGTATCATTCCCCAAAGTAACAACCTGATAATATCAACGGTGCACGGCTTATACCTACACGATGCAACAACGTCTTACTTACCAGCCCGGGTCCACACACGCATATGAAACCCGTTGGACTTGCGTTGCCACCGCTAACCCGTTTTGGCCTCTTACAGTCAAGCCCAATATGCGTGTCACGTCCTCGACTTGGGTCGAGCCCACAAAGATACGTTTTGGATATTGGTTGAAATGGGCCCCCAAAAGCTACTACTTAAGCTTGTAATTTTATCTAGTGCATCCCACTTAACCCTTTAACCATGTCCACTTACATGTTATAAATTTTGGTTAAGTCTTTTAATCATATTTTAATTGCCACTCAAGGCCCCCCACAAGCTACTACTTAAGCTTGTCATTTAATCATATTTCAATTGCCACTTAAGGCCCCCACAAGCTACTACTTAAGCTTGTCATTTAATCATATTTCAATTTCCACTTAAGGCACTCACAAGCTACTACTTAAGCTTGTCATTTAATCATATTTCAATTGCCACTTAAGGCCCCCACAAGCTACTACTTAAGCTTGTTATTTAATTAATTGCCACTTAAGGCACCCACTAGATTCCCACATGCCACCCAAGGCACTTACTTGATTCCCACATGCCACCCAAGGCACTTACTTAACCCTTTTATCATGTTTAATTACATGTTCCACTTTGGTAAAGTATTCTAATCGTATTTTCTATTGCCACCCCAGGCGACCCACTAGTTTCCTCATGCCACCCAAGGCACCCCCACTAGTTACTACATGCCACCCAAGGCACCCACTTAACCCCTCATGCCTCACTACATGCTAATTTGGTTAAGTGTTTCTTAATTAATTAAGATCGTAACCTTTGTAAAGACCTCTCACATTAGACTGTCTTTTATGGCAGTTGGATATGCCGGTTGGTTCCGGGCAGCCTTACACCCATAACAGAGTCGAACCTCGTGTCTTTACACTTGTCACATATTTAGTTTATGACTAAGACCTCTCACATTGGGCCAATCATTTGTAGCCGCTGGATTTGCCGCTCGGTTCCGGGCAGTCTTATGCTACAAAAGGGTCCAACCACGTGTCTTAGTAGATTAATTGCACCTAATTAATCACCCCCATAATTTGTATTAATTATCCCTAATTAATTACAAATATTTAAGAATATGGGTAGACCTAACTCAATAGGTAAATTCCCAATTCCATAATATGGGTAAACCTAACTTAATAGGTAAATTCCCAATTATGTCCATCCACTTTATGGTATGTTTAATCATACACACTTCACACAATTTTATGTGTTCATTAATTTTTACCCCATCGTCCCCACGTAAATACGTTAACATGACATACTTCAAAAGAGAAGATTCATCATACACACAATGGGTTCAACTTAGCATATCATTAGCATTATCATGGGATTAAAAGGTGTCAACTTGTATATATGACCATAAACCCAACTTGCATAAATAACCAACCCAAACTTGCATGAATCACGTATGTCATAAAGATGGTAACTTGCTTAAATGTTCATGTCATAGACCTATCATAAAGGTGTCAACTTGCATACATGTCATAGGTCTAAAAGGGATGAACTTGCACATGTACTTATGTCATACATAGAGGCAAACTTGCATATATTATGCATATCATAAAAAGAGACAAACTTGCATATGAACTTGCATCATAACTTGCATATGAACTTGCATCATAACTTGCATATGAACTTGCATCATAACTTGCATATGAACTTGCATCATAACTTGCATAAAACCAAACACTTAGCATGAATAAAACCAAATACTTAGCATGCATAAAACCAAATACATAATTTGCATAACATGTTACATATAAACTTGCATATAATCTCACATATAGCTTGCATAACATGTTACATATGAATCAATGTTTAACATAGTGTTTTGCATAATGAGCATCATAAAACATAGCATTAAACTTGCATATAGCATAAAACTTGCAAAACACACATCATACACTATACTAAGCTTGCATAAACACATTGATCCACAAACATAGCCATATCTTATCATATCCTATCATAATCAATTTAACAATTGATTGTTAAGTCTATAGAAACTCACTACTAAACTCCAATAAGCAAACCCTTGCCAAAAATCACCCAAAAACTCTAGCCTTGAACATAAAGCTTGCAACTTGATGATGAATGCAAGCTAATGATCACTCATACAACTCAAAGATGCTTGTATGAACATGAAAGCCTTCATAGAAATAGTATTAGAAAGAGGATGGAGGCTAGGGTTTTGAGTGGAGGCCATGATCATAGAAAATTTTGGCATAGTTTAGTTAGAGGATAGGATTATGATCATTTAGGGCTAGCTTAGGGTCTTATTTATAGGATTAGGCAAGTGTTTTAGGCCATTAGATTAACCCTAAATTAGATTACGACCATCAGATCTCGGAAGCTTCCAGAAACCAGCCCCAAAACACAGCCCAAACCCTGAAATGGTGCACCAGGCCAAACTGGCCGAGCACCCCCTATCGACACCCAAGTCGACAGGGCTGTCGACTTGGTCCTAGCCAAGTCGACTGCCCAGTCGACAGGGCTGTCGACTTGGGTAGCTAGGCGGGAATTTTCCCCCCTGCGCCCAATGGCCCCACTTTCGAAATTTGAACCTGAATTTTAAATCTGTTTTGAACTTTGAATTTTCTGTAAACTTCATTGGGCCATAACTGGGCCATACGGACTCCGATTTACAAAATTTCGGACTCTATTTCACGTATTTTTCTGAGACGAACGCAATGACGCAGCTCGTTTCACCCCAATTCTCACAACTGAGATTATTTATTCTGCAATTAGTGAATTTTAGCATTAACTGAAATTCGGGGTGTTACATTCTCCCCTCCTTAAAGGATTTCGTCCCCGAAATCTCTAAACTAAGGAGAATGCACATCCTACCATCCAAACAACCATCTACTCAATCCATCAAACACGGGCATCCATTGTCCTTAAAACAATTTCTAATGATGTATGAGCATATGCAAAAAGTGTGTGTATATGTTCCCTATCTAATGTATGAACATATGCAAACCATGATAGTGCCATGCATCCATTATGTATGCGAGAGAACCCTATCGACACATACAATATCTACATGAGTGCACAATCATTCACCAAAATGCATCATCCATATGATAACACAATCGTTATACATCCATAAATATAGCTACCTACACACAATTATATGCAATATGCAATATGAAGTGACTGAGCCGATCTAGTGTCCAGAGTGTGTGTATACGCATCCACGAGCAACCACTAGCAAACACTTGCATCCACATGCATCCATCAATCATAACATGTCTCAAACACATGTTTCAACCATAGGTTTACCCTATCTAAAGGTCAAAAGTACTAACGAGAGGACATACTAAAGATAAGATAAGTACTAGACAAACGATAGAGGAGAAGTTAAAAGACATTCCCTAAAAAAAGGAATGGGTACAATGAACGCATCTTCGCTTCCGTCTCCAAGGTAGCATTGCTCTCATCTTCTCCCCATTTTACTTTGACTAGTTGAACCTCTCGATTCCTCAATTTCCTAGTCTCTGATCCGAGGATGCGAGTAGGAGCTCGTCGAATAGTCGCATCACGCTCTACTTCCACTTCTCTAAGCAAGCTCGGCTCTACCACCTCTGTGGTCTCATGTAGGCACTTCCTCAAATGTGACACATGGAATACATCATGTACACCACTAAGTCTGTCAGGCAACTCCACCAATGGAAGATGCTCTCCTCATGTACCTCCAAAATCTAAGATACATAGCCTCAAAAGGTTTTCTAAAATGCGATTCACCCTCCCGGTCTGGCCGTCCGTCTGAGGATGATTTGCGGTGCTCAAACATAGCTGAGTCCCTACCTCCTCTTTCAAACTCTTCCAAAACCCGCTAGTGAAGATAGGATCTCGATCACTCACTATGCTGGAAGGTACACCATGCAATCTAACAATCCCTCGAATGTAGATTGAAGCTAGCCATTGAGCAGTCCTCTTACTCTTCACGGGTATAAAATGGGCACTCTTAGTAAGTTTGTCTACCCCAACCCAAATTCCCGTATTACCCTTCCTCGATCTTGGTAATCCATTGACAAAATCCATCGAGACACTATCCCACTTCCATAGCGGAACCTCCAATGGGTGAAGCAACCCATCGGGTTTCTTCTGCTCCGCTTTCACTTGCTAGCACACCAAGCATCTAGCGACATACTCGGCCACATCTTTCTTCCTACCGGCCCAAAAGAAAACTTGCTTCATGTCTTGGTACATCTTGTCCCCACCGGGATGAATGGTCATCTTCGACCGATGTGCATTATCAAGTATAGCCTTCCTCAAACCCTCGTCTTGCGGTACACAAAGTCTACCGTCTCTACGCAACCACCCCTTACCTTCTAGGGTGTACCTACTCAAATGGCTGGACGACTCCCCCCCTTATGAGCTTCTCTACTAACTCAACCAACTGTGGGTCGTCCCGCTGTGCTCCACCAATACGCCCCAAAAGAGTAGGCCTAACCTCCAAGGAGGCTAGCAAACCGGGTACAAAGTCAACGAAAGGTCTAAAATCAAACATAGAAATAAACTCTAAGCTCCGTCGTTCAACGAACAATGAACTCAAGGACAACCTTTTTCTACTTAAGGCGTCCGCTACCACGTTACCCTTGCCATGGGCATACGCTATCTCAAACTCATAGGATGCTAAGAATCCCATCCAAAATCATCACAACTGTCCATCTCTCACGCAGACCACCCTAGTCGAACTCGACATCCCCCAAATGCAAGCCCCAAAGGCCTAAACCAATATCAGACAAACACCCAAGGGATACCTCCTTCGAATTCAGACGACCTACGTGAGATGATACTAGTAAAAACGGCTAAATAATTACGCCCTTGTCCAACTCTGGATGTCCTCGCCAGTCTCGCTCCAAAACCACCGTTTATCCCATAACTGGCTTTGCTCAACCTATTGAGCACATACGAAAACTTATTTCGCTCCTAGAAAAGACCAAGATGTCATTTACAAAGACCATCACGAACTTATTTAGGTACTCCCTGAACACCCTTCTCATCAAATCAATAAAGTATGCGGAGGCGTTCGTCAAACCAAATGGCATCACCAGCCACTCATAAAAACCATCCGGAGTCCTAAAGGCAGCCTTCTCTATACTATCCTCAGCCACTCTCAACTGACGAAACCCCGTGGCTAAGTCCAACTGCGAAAATACTGAGGCGCCAACTAACTGATCAAAGAGATCATCAATCCTCGGCAATGGGTGTCTATTCTTCTTTGTGAGTTTATATAGTTCTCTTTAGCCTACACAAAGTCTGAGGGACCCATCCGCCTTCGTGGCAAAGACTACTGGAGCACCCCACTCCGATATACTTCGTCTTATGAACCCCCTCTCAAGCAAATCGCCTACTTGCTTATGGAGTTCCCTCCTCTCACGAGGAGCCATGTGGCACACTGGCCAAGATACTGGTTTGGCATTGTCTACCAGATATATTCGGAAGTCAATCTCCCGCTCCGGAGGTAAGCCCTTCACCTCCTCAAACACATCCGAGTATTCCCGGACCTCTCTAACAGATCGCAAACTCTAGACCGACGTGTCAAGCGATTCTAGATAACTTAGCATAACAGATTCCATGGGATTACAAGAGATCTCGAGAGTGTTACCCAAGCGGGTCATAAGCCTAACAACTCTCCCTTCAAAATCAAGAACGGTACCCCTACTGGATAACCAGTCCATGCCCAAAACTAACCCATAGCCCGTGAAGCCCAAAAAGCATCACATCTAAACTCAACGCTAAGTATAGAAACTTTCAAACCCAAACACATCATGGAGCCCCCAATTGGGTTTGAAACAACCAAGGGATCATCAACTAAACTGGTGTCTAAGTGCAGTGACTCAACTAACAACGATGAGATAAACGAACTCGATGCGTCAGAATCAAATAAAGTTCTAACCGAATAATAAAGAAATCCAAATTCCAACCTAAACGGTCCTATCCCCATCTGGTACACTAGCAGTGAGGGAATACAACTACCCTCCAGGAGATTCCATACCTTGCCCATGCCCCCTTTGGACAATCCTAATAAGGTGTCCTATTCCTCCAAAAGGATAACTACTAGCCCTCTTCTTCCCATTCTCCACTCGTAACCTCCCATCAAAATGAGGTTTCGTCCTTCATTAAACAACAACTATTTGAGCCTTCCTCCCATCGTCTATCCAATAGGTACCTACCAGTCCTCCTCCTTCTTGAACCAACTTCTAGTCCGACTGATGTCTAGGTCCCTTGAAGTGGTTTTCCATTCTTATCTATCTTAGAAAGATCATCTATACGCGGAGGGGAAACTCAAAACGAGAGAGGAAGAGATTCAAAACGGAGAATTCGAAAGATAAAGATATGGCTATCGGGGATTATGCTTTTCTTTCAAAAACTTTTCTCTTAAAAGACATGTTTTTGAAAATACTCCTTTCAAAAATATTCTTAGAAAATAGTTTTTCTAAAAAAAAAATTATCTGTTCTGGTAACCTTAAGCTCTGATACCACGTGTAACACCCCACACCCGCTACGGTCACTCACTATGGGAATGTCATAACATCGGTGGAGTATTTTAAGTGAATATAGAATAGAAAAATTACAACAAGACAGATATAAGTAACACTTGAGAATTTAAAACATCATTTCATTGCAGCGGAAAGTAAAACATGTTTGGTTACACCAAAACCATAAACAAGAGTCAAGTACATAATATCCATCCTGATAAAACAAAAGTACATAATCCCACTACATAACTTAATAGCCATAATAGAAAAGATAAACTGAGCTTTACATCCACGGTCCAAGCTCCAAAAGATAGATAAAGCAGTCTGATCAAAGCCCAATAGTGCTAGGCCCACTCTGATAACCTGAGGGTTGGGAAAAAAGATAAAAACAACGGGGTCAGACATAAGTCTGAGCGAGTCCTATAACCTTAACAATACAATCATTAAAGTAATTAGGGTATGATATAAACAAGGTACGGTACCTCTGGGGATAATGACTACACTAAGTAGCCAACTAAACACAGGATGTACTAGGATAACCGAAAAGACGCATTTACCCACCCAAGGATAATTCCTACACTGCACCACACCAGTTCTACCCACCAAGGGTAATTCCTACTTAAAGGTTGATCCCACTAAGTGTACTTAGTAATTTTACCCAGTAGTTTCTTGTACCCCTAGCTGACTACATAGGTGTCGTCTGCCCCTATCTCCACTAGGTGTACCCACTACTCCCCAAGCGATCGGCTCCCTAACGTAGATACCCGTGCTGGCCCCACAGTGGGGTGTATCATTCCCCAAAGTGGCAACCTGATAATATCAACGGTGCACGGCTTATACCTACACGATGCAACAACGTCTTACTTACCAGCTTGGGTCCACACACGCATATGAAACCCGTTGGACTTGCGTTGCCACCGCTAACCCGTTTTGGCCTCTTACAGTCAAGCCCAATATGCGTGTCCCGTCCTCGACTTTGGATGACTAAAATCCCACATAGGTATTGGGAAGATATTTGATGTACACTAATCCCAATTATTTAGTTGTATGTCAATCGATAGGTTGACAGACAGTTGTGTAATGCACTTTGGATGATGGCTGATTATTTATCATGGCTATTATATACACGTGTTGTGTGGAATCCATATAATTAACATTATATGGTAATTGATTGGGTCTCATTCAAATTTGGAAAATAAAGAATATTATAAAATAAAGATTTATGCGTTGAATAGAATAAATAGTCATGTGTTGACGATACTCATGTGTTGAGAATATTCATGTGTTAAAAGAAATATATATATATTCATGTGTTGAAACTTATCATGCGTTGAACAAAATATTTTAACAATAAAATTCACATTTTTATCATATATAAAATTAGAAACTAGCTAGAAACTAGTTAAGATGAGTGGTTTCCTGGGTATTGATCTGATGTTGGTTTCGGCCTTCGGGGTTAATACTTAGGGAATCGTTCTCTTACTAATTTACGATTGGAGCCTGATTAAGAATTAAACGATAGAAATCACAATTTTATGAAATATATTAAATAACAAAAATAGTCATGTGTTGACGATACTCATGTGTTGAGAATATTCATGTGTTGAAATATATATTCAAGTGTTGAAGAAAATATTCGTTTGTTGAATAGAATAACTAAGTTATTGAAATATTTAAAGCCGTGTTGATTAGATTTGCGCCATTTTGAGATTTTAATTCGAAAATAGAACAGGAAGTGATTTCAAAATATAACGTTTTAAAAATATAATCATTTATATATCAATGATATGAAATATTCTATTTTAATTTAAAATTGAATATGAAGTTGAAATTGTTTTGAAAACGAATTTAAAACGATTTATAAAATACATTTTGAATTGAAATCTACAAAATATATATAATACATATGTTATATATATAAATGGCCTGAATAGAACACGCGCGCCGCGGCAGTTCGCGAATTTCGACCATTGACTTCAAATTGACGTTACGGGAGATTCGACCGTCGGATTCTCCTAAAACCAAAACCATTGTATTCGTATCGAAAAGATCTTTCGAATGAATATTAGAAATTTGAAATCTAGTGGTTGGATTTGGAATTATGTCCAAATCAAATTTGGAAAAGGTCGTTGTAAGTGCAGTTCGACGACCGCTATCGGAAATCGACTGTACGGGCTTTGATAAAATTATTAAAAATATCAATAATTTGTGTAAAATCATAATAAATGATTTAGAAATACTTGGGGTGAAAAATCCCATATTTAAAAAGGATAAAAATATATTTTTATCGAAATGAACTAGTTATGAGCTAGAATTATAATCCAATGTTTTTGAATAAATAAATTGGATTTGAAGTGGTTTTAAAAATGTTGGACCAAAAATTGGTTCTAACACCCAAATTTATTATAATTTCAATGAAATAGAATCAAAAAGCAACAAAGAACACGCGATTTATAGTGGTTCGGCGTTAATGAGCCTACGTCCACTTTGTTTTCTTTTAATTGATGATTTGAATACAAATACAGCAATGACTCTCACTCAACTTCACAATTACAATGCAAAAAGTCACTCAAATCTCTCAAAAATAGATTTTAAGAGACGATTTTGATCTGAATGTAGCTATGAAATTTGGCTATAGAGGAAGTTAGAACTGAGAATTTGCTAAAAGATCCTTTCAAATGCCTCTAGATGGTGTATTTATAGGTGAAAAATCTCTTCGAAGTTGCTCCGGTTCGGAATTGCGTGGCACCCATCCCATAAGAGTCAGGTTCGGAGGCTTCCAGATGGTGACCGCGCATTGATTTGGTAGGAGATCGTGGGAGAAATGGTCATGCTTGGTCCGAGTCTTCAGGAAGTGTGTGCAACAACGGTCACAAGCTCAGAGAAAAGGGTTTGGATCAGCTGCCTCTGATCCGATCCGATGAAACCACCCGCTTTATGATATTGCTGTCATACTCCTCCGATCCGATCAGATAAGGCTATTTGTTGTCTAATGTTGCTGACGTATTCCTCCGCTCCGAACCGACGAGGCCATTTGCTATCCTTCGATATTGCTGACGTATCTCTCCGCTCCGAACCGATGATGCCATTTGCTATCCTTCAATATTGCTGACGTATCTCTCCGATTCGATCCGACGTGATCTCTGCATTCTTGATCTTTACTTACCTCCTGCGCTATCTTCCTACGATCCGAACTGATTGGTGTCTTTCTCACTATTTGCTCATTGTGTAGCCTAGTTCACAAAGTAGGCTAACATTTTGCCCCCTCGAAGTACACTCTTATTTAAGATAAAGTGTGCTTCGAAGTAATTTACAAAACATTCTTTGAATTAGAATCATTGAATGATCGCCTCCATTTACTTGTAGTGCCTTGTCGCTTCATAAGGTCGTGGCTTTTGCTGCTTATATATATGCACAATCCTTATGAATTTCTTTCTTCATTTTCAAAAAAATTTGAGAGCTTTTATTTAATGTCCAGTGATTCCTCCAAGTAAGCTTTTTCTTTACTTTTCTTCAAATTCATCCTGCGCGACAAGTCCATATGTATAGTCTTCTTCGGTTCGGACTCCAATCCGAATGGATTCCCCTTCTGTACCGCTCATCAGTGGGTTAACAGGCCGTAATGTACGAGTGGGCCTAACTTCCGGTCCGAACGGGAATACGAGTGGTCACCTTAATTTCATATAAGTATCCCACCCGCCTTCTTCTTCCTCTTCTTCTTTTATCACTCCGCATAAACTGACTCTGCATCGAAACCCAAAAACTCCAAAACCACGAAACTCTCTCGTTCTTCCTTAAATTAAACAACTAGGTAAGTTCAATATCTCGAATCAATTTGCTGTAATCGTTTTCGATTTAAATTTGTGGTAAAACTGGATGATTTGAACATGGTGCGCGTTTATTTCCAACGTCGTTGCCCTCTCTTTCTTCGCCGTCATCGTTGGTGGCTCTTGACACCACCTCGAGGCGTTAAGAGGAAGAATTTGGGTTCTCCAGTACATTTGAGCACGTAAGTGCTGGGACTCAATAGGGATTTATGAAATGAAGTTGGGTTCGGTATGGGCTAGGCGAGGTGGAAAATGGGGAAGATGAAGAAGAGGAGAGGAACTGGGATCGGTTTGGGTGGAGAAGCGTTGGAGTGAAGGAAAGGGAAAGGTGCAGATAGGACCGGATAGGGTCGGAGCAGAAAAAGGAAAAAGAAAGAAAACAAAACCCATCTAGTCGGATCGGATGGTGTTTACAAGGCCGGATCGGGTCGGAGTAGAAAAGGAAAAAATAAAGGGAAAACAAAACTTACCTGGTCGGATCGGATGAGAATAAGGGTCAAAGAGAAGAAGGATTACTCAAGCTGATCCGATCCGCTCCGAAAGCCTACATCTGAGCCGATCCGGTTTAACTCACTGGGTAGGAATGTCCGCTTCCGATCGAAACATGACTTTGCCCTCCGATCTGGTCCCAATACAGATATCCAAACCGAACCAAAACAACCTAACTTAATGTGCAAGAATTTTTTCAACTATCTTAATAAATGCTTGGCATAGCCTTCAACTTGACGAACAGTTAGGATAAAGTCTTTCGAACATGGCAAACATCAAGAACTATTCTGACACATTATTACTTCCTTGAATCTTCATATCACGCTTTCATATGTTTGCTCTGCATTTTTGTTACATGTAGCACACACTTTAGTTCACATACACACACAGGGGACACGGGCAACTTTACTCTAATTCTTGCTATTGTTTCTTCGATAGTCTAGTGATCATGGTCGAAAGACGTTCATCTAGGTTGGCAAAGAAGATGGAAGTTGTGGAAACTTCTGAGAAAGTTACCATTGATGACATATCTTCTCCTTCAGACCCTGAATGGGACGACGAGGGCCCAGATTATGAAGTAGGATCCACAGCAATGAAACGCCTTCCGATAGCGAAGTTTCTCTGGGCTATAAGGAGGAAGGAGGGATTGGAGATAACCGAGCTCCTGACGAATTTGAATCTTCCATTATCTTGGAGTCGCCCGTAGACTCTGTTGAATCAACGATCGACGATGATAGACTTGTCCGCATATGTTTAAAGCACGGGATACTAAAGAGGGATACCCTGGTGCCATCGAAAACTAATCATCCTCACAATCCCCTAGAAGGATTTATGGCAATTACGCGACTGATGTGCATGGTCGGGGCTATTCCACCATTTCCGCCTTTTGTTGTCGACTTTCTAAGACAGATGCGGATTGCCCCATGCAGCTACATCCCAACTCCTATGCTTACTTATATACCTTATATATAGCATACCGAGAGATTTTAGGTACAGAACTCACCTTCGACGATGTTCACTTTTTTTATAATTTCAAGCATCGGACTCGAGAAACTCCTTCCTTCTCTTACTTCAAATAGTCCCAAAAAGAAAAATTATTTCAACACCATTCAGCAGCAAGGCCGGCGATTCCAAGCTAGAATGGTTTTATACCAGGCAACAGCCGGGATGTGCCAAGAGATGGACAAAATCAAGTAAAGCATTGGTTTTCTAGATCTCAATTCTGAATGTTCATGCCAACACATTAATCTGTTTTCTTTTTGTTTGCAGTTGATATTCCAAAACAAGTATCAGGTCAAGTGTACTTTGATCGGATGCATCGGCTCCTCAATGGTGATCAAAAATTTCTTACCATCGATGAAGTCCTTAAGGATGAATACCTCCACTATCATGGGCTATTGTCCACTACCCGTAGCATAGGTCATGGGTCGGGTCTGTATGTATACATCCCCCAATGGACATAATTCCTGAAACGGGCGAGGGCTCGAAAAGTCCAAGAATGCCTCTCCGGACTTCACCTTCTCCATCTTCAACTCAAGACGATGAGCTGGCCAACATATCCGAAAAGCACCGAGAAGGGTACATCATCCCTGGGGATGCTATTTCTCCTGAGAAATCACTATCTCCTAAAGAACTGCCAACAGACGCTTCCCAAGGAGATGCCCCTACTACCGATGATCCTACATTTCAGGGCTTAGGAGATCTCCCCCTACCCGAAACTATCTATACTTTATAGGATTTTGGCACAAATCCTTTAGTTTTCACTTCTTCGGGGGAGACTACTCCTGTTAAGGCCAAAGAGCCCACTCGCGCTGGCTTGGCTTCAGACTCGAGTTTGTCAGGGAGAACACCACTTAGGATGCACTTAACACAATGGCACCACACTTCACAGCACTTACTTCTCATGAGAATACTGACTCTGAATTCCACTTACATTGTTGCGCATGTACAATGTCTCACCTTACTATGACGTCAGGAAAATACATCGCAGCATGACTAGACCACCTTCCGATGTCGAGCATGATTGCCGCGAAAGCCGGGGTAGAGAGGACAGAAGGCCTCATGATTCTTATCAGTCCTGGACCTCGCGCTCTCGCTCTCCCGTTCGGTCGGATCCAGAACGATATAAATGCTACCAGGGTCGTCAAGGAGAAGACACATCGCAACCAAAAGACCAAACTTCTCCTCAAGACAAACGCAGTTGGGAAAGGAGCCCGCCGAAAGATACCGACTCACGAGGCAAGCATAAGGTTTCTGATAAGCGGCCTAGGAAGGGTGAGGTGACCATCGTGCCCACTGAACATAAGGATACTAAGCTAACATACAACGCACATCCACCATTGGATGCAGAAGCTAAAGTTAAGAGGGCATATCTAGAGAAGCAATTCCCCGACCACTATTTTGAAAATCTGACTGTCTTACCTGCTCTCGAGCATATTTCCTCGAGGTAGGCAGACGAGGCCAAAGCAAAGATTGACGCAGTCGAAAAACAATATTCGGAGATGTTCAAGTATCCGCGTAACCTCTCCAGAATCATTCGAACTTTAATTACGAATATTGAATCAATTAAAAAGACTGCAGGTGCCGACGCAAAGGCCTTGAAAATTTTGGAGAAGGACCTCGAGGGCACACAGGCCCAACTTGTAATCGCTCAATGGGACGATACCAACTTTAAACAACAATTGGAAGAGTTACATAAGCGTTATCATGACCTGCTAGAAACTCATAGCCAAGAGCGCTTAGAGTTGAAAAAGCAAGCAGAAGATGCTAAGTCGGATAACGCCAAAATGCAAATTGCTTACAATGCTCTTGAGCGAGAAAAAGCCGAATTAGCGAGAAAGAACGCTGAATTGGAGAAGAGAAACGTTGACTTGGCTTCCAAGTTGATGGAGGCCGAGAATAGGGTTGCCCTAACGGAGGGTAATGTGGAAAGTGTTATTAAGTCCGCCGAAGAGACCCGCAAGTAGCTGTCAGAAGCCCAGGAGGAAGTGCATGGTTTCGGCGAATTACTGATCGAATTATTCGCGCATATAATTCGTTGCCGAAACATCTCTTGGATTGAAGATTATCCGACTAGCTCGGTTCACGTATGGAGCCAAATTATTGAATGGGAGAAAGAGGAACTCAAGGTAGATTCCATCGACAAAGACAAGCTCATGGAAAAATATTTAAGAGATGATGAGCTGACACGTCTGGCCGAGGGGCGTCGCCTCATCGCTGCTGCTATGGAGGAGGAGAAGCAGATGGCCAAACAAAAGTATATCTCCGAGGCTGGTTCTTCTTCTACTTCCGCCGAAACTTTTGAAGTGGAGAGATATGACCCCGAAAACCCGGGGATCCCTCAGGCATCTCTTTTATCCCCCATACCCGAGACGGTGTCAGAGACGGCAGTCGCTCCAGCTGAGAAATCATCGGAAGGTATCTCTACCTTTTCACCCCAATTCGTCAAAGATGTCTCCACTTTTCATCACATAATCGGGCAATCGATGAAGGATCCTTTATTTTCTCTTGAGTTGATAACTATTGCTTATCATTCTGTAGGTGTTGAACCGACCGAGAAGACAAATGTTCCTTAGGGAACCACCACCGGAGCAAAATCCGTGGAGAAGGCTCAAGGAGAAAAGGATAAGGCTGCCTCAGCAGAGTCAGGAGGGGAGCTGAATTGTCCAAGGCTGATGCTCCTCATGAGGACGAGATGACAGACGCCTTGAAAGACGAAGGCGGTAGCGAGGGACATGAGGAAGACCATGATGTGGCTATAGTCGGGGATTCAAAAAGCGCTGATGACATCACTTTGGCTGAAATGAAAGCCGAACAAGATAAACGTATGCAGCTAAAAGTTGAAGACTTGGACCCCGAAAGCCTTAAGCCTCTTGCAGTGGTGGATCCTGGATCAAAGTTAGTCGTTAAGCTTTCAACTAGATCTATTACAGAAGAGCTTGCTAAAAAGTCTTCTCTTGATTCCAGCGTTCCGACTCCTGGGAAAAAATCAACTGATTCTAGCACTTCAGTTACAGGGAAGAAAATGTTGAAACATGTTATGACCGAAGCTGAAAAGGAAGCTAAGGTTTCTCAGAAAGCTGCCAAAAAATCCAAGTCCGATCCAAAGCCCAAATGATGAAGTGCTTTATTTTGTTTTGGCATTTAATTGGTTCGCAATTGTTGCAGCGAGTGCAGCCCTCGCATCTTCTTTTTTGCTTGTTTTCCTTGTACAAACTCACACGTTTGTGAATAAAAATAGTTTATTTCCTGCAATGCCTGGTAATTGTTAGTTCAGCACTTAAGTAAAAATACAAAAGTATGTCATACTGGAGTTATGTAATGAGGTCATGGTAGAGGGGAGTATGTGTACACATGTATGCCCCCAGTCAATCTTGGATAACTAAGCAAGTACTATTCAAGATTAAATTAAATTAAAAAATCCAAATGTCCCCAATTCTCTGACGGGGCCATATTCCTTTCGTCATTGATGCCTGTTCTTTCCGGCATTTTTATACTCTCCTGTCTCATATCCAGGTTAGAGTTTTCGTTGAGGCGGTCTCTCATCTAGGTGCACCTTCACGCCTCAGAGGTCTTCGTCTTCCCATCCTTTATACTCTCTCTCTCGATTCTAGAGAGTTAGAGTTAAGAATGTCGTCTTCCCATTCTTCTATGTCTTATCGTTCAAACAGTCGTTTTGTTTGTTCTTGCATATAGGTCATCTCCAACTTTCCAAATTTAATTTAACATTTCGCATTTCACAGTCATAATAGAATAATTGTTGAAGATATAAATAATGCAAGAAAGTAAATGACACACGATATTTTTATAGTGGTTCGGCTAAGTCGTAGCCTACATCCACTTTATAATCTTTTGTTCACATAAATAGACTTTTTAAGGCAAGTTGTGCCTTTTTACATAGCTTATGAAAACAAAAGGAATGACATTTCATATTTATCTCAGATATTGTCATAGGTGCTGAGCATTCCAGGCTATGGGAATCTCCTCACCGTCCACGGTTGTTAGCTTGAATGCTCCTGTATCAAGCTTCCATTGGATGGTGTATGGTCCTTCCCATTTTGGACCCAATTGGGTTGAAGACGGGAAGACTTGCTTCAGTACTAGGTCTCCTGGTTCAAAGGTTTTGAGGCGAACCTTCCAGTCATAATAACGTGCTACTTGATGTCGATGTCTTGAGGCACGCAAGTCCTCTTCATCTCTTTTTTCTTCAATCATATTGAGAGATTCTAGGAGGAGCTCTTTATTCGTCAACGGGTCATAGTATGCAACTCGATGAGAAGGGACTTCCAATTCTACCGGGATCACCGCTTCAGACCCAAAGGAAAGTGAATAGGGAGTATGGCCGGTAGCCATCTTAAAGGTCGTCCTGTAGGCCCATAAAGCTAATGGAAACTCATCTACCCTTTGGCCTGCTCCAGCCGCTTCTTTAGAATTGATTAAATGACTTTATTTACGGCTTCGACCTGTCCATTTGACTGCGGATGAGCTACTGTAGTGTATCGTTTATCAATCTTATATTTCTGGCAGAAGTTTTTGAACTTGATGCTGTCAACTTGCGTCCTATTGTCAGTTATGATGGTCTTCGGAATCCCGAATCGACTAATAATGTTTCTGACTACAAAACTGATCACCTTCCTTGCCATGATGGTCGTTAGAGGTTCAGCTTCCACCCATTTTGTGAAGTAGTCCATGGCAATGATCGCGTACTTAGCTCCTCCTCTGGCAATAGGTAGCACTCCAATAATGTCAATTCCCCACATGGCAATCGGCTACTGACTTACCATTGACTTGAGCTGAGTCAGAGGCGCTCTGGGTACTTTGGCATATCTTTGACATCTATCGCAGCGTCGTGAATAATCAGCCGCGTCTTTGTTCATGGTAGGCCAGAAATATCCGTAACGTAACACTTTCTTTGCTAGGGTTTGGCCCCCAGTATGATCTCCACATTCACCTTCGTGCAACTCTTGCAGTACACGTTTGATGTCGTCGTGTGCGACACACCGTAATAGAGGCATTGAAAACCATTGACGATAAAGGACGTCGTCCTGTAAAACGTATCTTATGGAAGCTCGTCTTTCGCTCTTTTTTAATGGGAGGGTTCCATTTTTGAGTAAATTCTTAATTGATGTCATCCAGGATTCTCTCTCTGGTTCAACTTCCAAAGCTAGCTCTACTTCCATTAGGTCGAAACTCGGTGATTCCAATAGCTCTATCGGAACTATTTCGGTTTCTTTAGGGTCATCAGAACTTGCTAGCTTCGCTAGTCGATCTGCTTTCTGATTTTGAGCTCTCGAAATGTGTGTTGTGCTATAATGATCCAAACCTTCCAATAACTCCTTACCTTTTTGAGATAAGTGATAATTCGAGGTCCTTTAGCAGCAAATTCTTCCCAAACTTGACATACAACTATCTTGGAATCGCAATATATATCTAGTGTCTTCACTTCCAAATCTTTGGCGAGTGTCAGCCCGGCAATCAGGGCTTCATACTCGGAATCGTTGTTAGTAGAAGCAAACTCTAACCGTAATGCATAGTAGATAGATCGTCCTTCAGGAGTTATCAAAACAACTCCGGCGCCAGACTTTCTATCATTCTTGGCTCCGTCTGTATATAATTTCCACGGACTAAGCTCTAATTCTCGATCCAAAGCAACTACCTTGTCACCCACCGTTTCCTCTTCAAGAATTGTAAATTCAGTTATAAAGTCAGCCAAGGCCTGTCCCCTTATTGATCTTCGTGGCTTAAAGTTCACATCAAACTGACTCAGCTCGATATTCCATTTAAGTAATCGCCCCGATACTTTGGGTTTCTGCAGCACTTGTCTCAAAGGTTGGTCGGTATACACAACTATTGGGTGTGCCTGAAAATAATGGCGGAGTTCGTGGGAAGCAAACAAGAGGCTATAAGCAAGCTTCTCTATCTTTGGGTAGTTACGTTCTGTAGCAACTAGTTTTTTGCTTACGTAATACACAGGTTTCTGGATTTTATCCTCTTCACGTACTAATGCTGCGCTGACGGCGTGAGATGATACTGCCAAGTAGACGAACAAATCCTCTTGTTCCACAGGCTTTGATAATATTGGAGGCTTTTTTGAGAAGTCTAATAGATTCTGGAACACCTCCACACAGTCGAGAGTTCATTCAAAAGTTTGCTTTCCACGCTTTATGAGATCGAAGAAAGGTACACACTTGTCTGTCGCTTTGGAGATGAACCTGCCCAGTGCTGCAACCTTCCCAGCTAAGCTCTAAACATCCCTAATCTTTTGCGGCTCCTCTATATTCCGGATTGCTGCTATTTGGTTTGGATTGATTTCAATTCCTCTGGAGCTCACGATAAAGCCAAGGAACTTGCCTGATGCCACGCCAAAAGAGCACTTCAAGGGGTTCAACTTCATCCCATACCTTCGTAGTATGCCGAACATTTCTGCTAAGTCCTTCGTATGATCGGGAGATTGCTTGGATTTCACGAGCATATCATCCACGTACACTTCCATGGTTTTCCCGATTTGATTGTAAAACATGCGGTTGACTAGGCGCTGATACGTGGCTCCCGCATTTTTTAATCCAAACGGCATTACGACGTAACAATACAATCCCAAGTCTGTGATAAATCTTGTATGCTCTTGATTTGGTATGTGCATGGGAATTTGATTATACCCGGAATAAGCGTCCATAAAGAATAAAAGTTCGTGCCCGGCAGTTGAATCTACTAGTTGATCAATTCTGGGAAGAGGAAAGCTATCCTTCGGGAAAACCTTGTTTAAATCAGAAAAGTCAATTCACGTTCTCCACTTCTCGTTTGACTTTTTGACTAGGACAGGATTCGATATCCAGTCGGGATATTTTGAATCCTTAATGAATCTGTTACCTTTTATCTTCTCTACTTCTTCTTTCAAAGTTGCTGACCGCTCTGGGCCCAACATCCGTCTCTTCTGCTTGACTAGTGGGTGCTTTGGATTAATACACAAAGAGTGGCTGATGATGGTAGGCGAAATTCCATACATGTCAGCGTGAGTCCAGGCAAACACGTCCAGATTTGCCTTTAAAAAATCAGCCAATTCCCTCGCTCTAACTGGATCCAGTTGCGAGCCGATCTTCGGTACTTTTGTTGGATCCTCTTCATCAATAGGTATATCAACTGTTATTTCGTAGGGAGTTGCCTTCTTGTCCCCGGGTTCTCTAGCGATCTCCCTGCCCTAGAGTGACTGGTAATTCCATAAAACCCATCGGAGCTGTCTATATTCCGTTAAAGCCACGTATCCATCCTTGACATGGCTTTAAGTCTTTTGCTTCGAGCCTCATTTGTTCGAAAGCTTTCTTGAAGAGGATATTAACCGAGCTTCCGTTGTCTATTAACACTTTATGGACTAAGGCAGGGCCAATTGTCATGGTAATCACTAATGGATCGTCGGTTGGAGATTGAACTCCAAAATCATCTCTATTGCAGAATATGACATCATCTGACATCATTTTTTGCTGTTTTATTAGAGTGACGTCTTAAAGGCTATTGCATTCTCCTACTTCAAAATGCTTGGCAGCGTTGATGTACTGATCCATTGCTTTAAAACTACGACCAACTAGGTGAGGTCCGCCTATAATAGAGTTAATGACGATCCTCTTACCTTTTTGCTGAGCTGTGGGTTTTGAAGCATGCTGGTCTTGGTTCGAGGCTTGTCCCCCTTGCCCCCTGTCCCTTGGGGCGGCCTTGTACTCATCCAACTTCCCTTCTCGCAGCAATTTTTTGACGATATCCCTTAAATGACGGCACTCATTAGTGGAATGACCGTGTGTACCATGAATCAAGCAAAACTTTCCTGTTTCAATCTCTTTCTCTGTAGTATCTCTGGGTGGTGGTTTTTTGTAATGCAATATGTTGTATGTATCTAAATAAATGTTCTCCAACGTATCATTTAATGGCATGTAATTTTCAAAAGTCTGGAATCTGGGTCTTTTATTAGAGTTATTCCCTCGGTTTCTGTTCCTTCTATTGTCGTTCCCATTTCTGCTGCTATTACCACCACTCTAGTTGCCAACATTTACTTCCACCTTCCCTGAACTGTCACCAGATTGTTTCACAGCAATGTTACTCTGGACACCCTCCTTCGAGGCCCCATCGGACTTTCTCTTTCGATTTGCCTTAGCTTCTTCTCGCCTTAAGCGAACATTAGCCTTTTCATAGAACAATTCTCTAGTAGGAGGTGGTTTTCCAGCTAAGTAATCCCCGAAATCTGTGTCAGGATCTACCCCTTCTATCAAGGCCATTAGGATAGTGGGCTCATGGGGATCACTAACTTTGGTGACGGCCAAGTTGAAGCGATCCAGATATGATTTCAAAGATTCTCCTGTGGCTTGTTTAATTTGTGACAATTCTATGACGGTCTTGGACTTTTAGGCATGGAGTCGAAACTGATTCATGAAGCACTCACTCAATTCTGTGATATTTGATACCGACCGAGGAGGGAGTCGAGTGAACCACATCAACGCTACATCTTCCAGATAGATTGGAAAATCTTTGCATTTTACGACGCCCGGGGCTGCTGCCGCATTCATGAACCATGCATATCTCATCAAATGCTGCCCTGGGTCTGTTCTTCCTGAATATCGATCCATCTGAGGCAAGTTGAATCGCCAGGGGAACTGGAAATTCAGTATGTCATCTATGAATAGGGTATGACTTCGTTCAGTGCCCCATTCTTCATTAGTATAGTGCCGGCTTTCAGACATGATCTTGCGCACCATTGCCCATACATCGGCATTTGTTAATGTCTACACAGGCTCGCTTGATCTGATGTTCGGATTGCCCCTGGTTCCTGATCTGGGGATAATCTCCTGTTTCTGGCGGCAGTTGCTCTATGTTGATCTCTGTATTCCCGGTCGACCTCAAGAGGTGGAGGTTGGAGAAGCTGTTGCTGCGTGGGGTTGGTAATATTAGGATCTCTGGGTAAGACGTGGGATCCATGCATGGGTAGCAACATAGGCTGTTGTAGGCTTGGGTCATTAGGGCCCAATGCACGAGCAGCGTCTTCTCGGGATCCCAAAGATCCAAAAGTCAATTGATAAAGGTTCTGAGGTCGTTCAAGCGGCCTCCTCTCGCAAGGGTGTTCCTCCTCCGAAGAAGACGAATAATCTGTAGTAAGACGGCGTGTCAGGGAAGGAGACTTCTGCCTTCGGAGCTCCTACAGTTCTCTACCCATAACGATAATGTTTTCCTGCATGCGATGGTTGTCACGTTTTTGGGCTTCCAATGCTTCTTTAGTGCTCTGAAGCTTGTCAAGAAAATGTAAAAAGTCTCCCTGAGTAATGGGTGCAGATGGATCGGGCTGAGCATTAGTCATCGTGGGTGGAATCGGAGCATTGGAGGGAGCTCGAGTAGAAGTTCCAGCTTCATTCTGGTTCGGACTGGATCGGTTCACAGCAGCCTGGTCGGGGCGGTTCAGATAGAGAGAGTGGGTGCCCCCTACTTCATCAGATCGGATCAGATCGGAGCCTTCCACTCAGTTCGGATCGGCACCTCTGATCCGGTCCGGATCCTCCTGGTTGAAGTGATCTGCTCCAGAGCTTTGGGCACGTGACCTTGTTAACAAGATAGCTTGCTGATCTTCTCTGGAATCATTTCCCCTAGCGCTTTGCACTTCCTTTCCTTTAGTCTTAGCCATAACACTTGATTCTTAAACGGTTAGTCAACAAGTACTGAAAGATGTCAGAGAGAAGGGATTAACTTCTTTGAACTTGAAGGTCCAAATAGTAGAATGATAATCCCGAAAAGGCTGAGAATTCGAAAGGTTTTCTCAGTGAAAGCACCAAAATGTTAGACCAAAAATTGGTTCTAACACCCAAATTAATTATTATTTCAATGAAATAGAATCAAAAAGCAACAAAGAACACGCGATCTATAGTGGTTCAGCATTAACGACCCTACGTCCACTTTGTTTTCTTTTAATTGATGATTTTAATACAAATACAGCAATTACTTTTACTCAACTTCACAATTACAATGCATAAACTCAATCAAATCTCTCAAAAATAGATTTTAAGAGATGATTTTGATCTGAATGTAGCTATGAAATTCGGCTATGGAGGAAGTTAGAACTGAGAATTTGCCAAAAGATCCTTTCAAATGCCTTTAGATGGTGTATTTATAGGTGAAAATCCTCTTCAAAGTGGCTCCGGTTCGGAATTGCATGGCACCCATCCCATAAGAGTCGGGTTCGGAGGCTTTCAGATGGTGACAGCGCATTGATTTGGTAGGAGATCGTGGGAGAAATGGTCATGCTTGGTCCGAGTCTTCAGGAAGTGTGTGCAACAACGGTCACAAGCTCAGAGAAAAGGGTTCAGATCGGCTACCTCTGATCCGATGAAGCCACCTGCTTTATGATATTGCTGTCATACTCCTCCGATCCAATCCGATGAAGCCATTTGTTGTCTAATGTTGCTGACGTATTCCTCCGCTCCGAACCGATGAGGCCATTTGCTATCCTTCGATATTGCTGATGTATCTCTCCGCTCCGAACCGATGAGGCCATTTGCTATCCTTCGATATTGCTGACGTATCTCTCCGATCCAATCCGATGCGATCTCTGCGTTCTTGATCTTTACTTACCACTTGTGCTATCTTCCTCCGATCCGAACCGATCATTGTCTTTCTCACTATTTGCTCTTTGTGTAGCCTAGTTCACAAAGTAGGCTAACAAAAAATAATCAGAATTTTCAATATACGAATTGGAATGGATTTGAATTGAAATTATCTTCGGAATATTTCGAAGTTGGATTTCGTGATTATACAGATATAGTTGTGGAAATTTGAAAGATATATTTATATCGTTATTTCCAATACGATATTGTTGGTTTTAGAATTTGATATTGAATATAAGCCGATATATTTTCTATTCATAGCCTTATATTTAATATCAAATGGGATTTTGGGTTCATCCTGAATGATGTCTTAAATAACACTGTTCTTGAACCCAACTTAGAAAAGAATAAATCTTTTAATTAAGATTTAGTGAAATTGTCCAATTAATTAGTATTTAATTGGAATTGAATTTAAATTAGTTTTTGGGGTTTATCATGAGCGGTGTTTTGAATAACACCTGTTCTTTAACCCGATTAACAATGGATAGTGATTTTGGGTTTATCGTGAACCGTGTTTTAGATGACATTGGTTCTTTAACCCAGTTAAAGACAGGATATTGATTTTTGGGAAGATTAAAACTAAGTGGAGTTTTAATGAATCTTTAATTAGATCAAATTGATCGAGAATGAGGTATCACCAGTTTTGCTCCAAGCGATAGTTAAATCTTTAATTATATTTGAACGTGAAAGGGTAATTAATATTTACTGATAACACCGTGGTGTTAGATATGGAGTATTACCAGTTTTGCTCCATGGGATGAATAGGTTGGGATTAGAAAATAAAATAAATAATTACTTCAGTGTGGTTCGTTAATCCCGACTAGTTTGGAAAACCTTAACATGGTTTGAAATGAGATCCAAAGGAAGATTAAAGAATAAATTTAAAAGAATTTATCTTTGACATAATTAATGGGAACCTTTCCCTAAGAATGTGAATATTTGAATAAAGAACATGCTGAATTAGAATGAGGCGTATGTTGCGTGTGTGTAACACTTGTTTATTATATACGCGGGTTATTTGGAAAGGTCGGGTTTATACCCATTCTGAATAACCGATTCGACAATAAGTCGAAGATGAAGACAGTGGTTGAAGACCAGAGGTCTTCATGTCGTTTGAATGATTACTGATGATCTTGATTGGGCTGTACACCCAAGAGGAGGGAATCAGTTGGTGATCGTCCAGACATACTTGGAGATCGATGAATATGCGAGGAATAAGGTTCCTCCGGTTTCGTTCAGACCCAGAACGAACTTGTAAATGGACTGTGTGTTTGACATTGGATTTTATTCCGTGTGATTGATATCTATTAAATATATATCTGTTTGGCGGTGGAGAATTTATTCTCTTACTTAACGCCCTTCTCTGAGACGTACGAGCTCAGAGGTTACATATTGATGGATATCAGTCGCATGGAGTGAATTGCTTGTGTGGCATGCCTAAGTGGCAAATGATCAAGGTTTTGTTGAAAAGCAAAGTCATGTGGTTGATGATCAAAGCACAGCCTATGCGGCATAGCTTTGTGTGTGGCGTTAATTCGCGAGCCTCACACCTTGGTATGAGCCAAAAACGGGATAAGGACCCAAGGAGTGCACGACGTTTCTTTCTAGCTATGGGTTATGTCAGTGACCTTCCAGCCTTGATATATATATTATTTTTACATGTGTGGTTGCTGGATGCGAGGCACCTCGGATATAGGTCCTATAGGACCGGGAAACGTGTGTTCAGGAATAATTAATCCTCAAAAGTAGGAGAGGACCGACCTTGGAGGTTCCAAGGATCGCTATGTGTGGTCCTGAAACATTTGCTAGAGTGTCACGAACGGAGAGGAGCTTGCCCCTTGCCTCGACTCATGACGGAAATCCAATTTCCAATACGTTACTTTGCGGTTTTGATTGTAGAGCCTAGTATGGCGACATAGTGGTATGGGGCACTTATGCCGTCTATGATTGATACTTATGATTGAAATTGTTTTGACACTATACACTTATAGTAATAATAAAAGATGAAATTTAGCGTATCAAGCATTCTTTGGCTATTATAAGGTAAAACCCTATCCTCCGGCTTGCGTTGCATTGTGTGATGGGACCTGGGTCTTATAGTAGCTTCATTTTCTTTATTTAGCATTGCGCTGTTGTTTTATGCACTGGTATTCTTGGGAGGAAACCCTTTTCGTGTTATACGGCGTGGTCCCTTGATTTACCTAACTTTAAAAATAAAGATTATAACTGTTTTTAGTTCTCACACCAGTCACATGACTGACCTGGAGTTTATTGTTTCAACCTAAACTCCGGGTGCCCCTATTTTCCACACGGGCAGCTAGTAGTTTTGGTTTTGCAGATTTATATTCACAGCATCCTGGTATACAGCTGGAATGATACTAGGAAAGTTCTATATCCGTGTATTTCTTTCAGTTGTGTGTTGTATTATTCTTCCACTGCAGTAATGTATTTAAATCTCTGATATTTATCAAATGTGTAATATTTATTCATACTCTGTATATTCTTGTATTCTGATGGAATTGTTGTAATAAACAATGAAATGTTCTTCTGTTTCCGTTCTGATTTGCCTTGTCCTCAAAGTAATTCGTTCTTTCTCTTCTCTTCGGAGACCGGGGAAGTTCGGGTCGCTTTAATGTTAAATTCTCAACTTCAATGGCACTAAAAAATATATTAATCGACAAACCAACTAAAAATACTTAATTTATACTTACAGGCCACATGGAGCAACCATAAAACTTCTTCCCCACATTCAGCCCTACCTTCACAGTCCTCAACTTTGGTGGGATTCTGTGGTGGCAAAGCTTAATTTCTGCTGCCATTGTAGAATTTGAAGTAGAAATTGACGAAGTCTTCATTGAACTGGAAGATGGACAAATCAACTACATTATGCCATATAATAATCATTATAAAAAATAAACGTATTAAAACATAATACAGGGTACATAGCATTTTTAAAAAATAAATAAGCATTTATTATTTATGAATAACTGAAATCACCATGTTAAAGATAAAGGAAATATAAAATTGCTAGAGTTAATTCATCATTTCTTTCCTTCTATTGTTTAATTTTGTTACTTGAATATGTTTTATATGAAGGAAAAGTACAAATGTCAAAGATATCAAAATTAAATCTTGCATAAAATACAAAAACTTAAATTCAAACATCTAAAACATATATGCTTTTATCTTTTCTATATGTTATTAAAATAATTTGTACACCTATTTTAAGAATTTCAAATCAAAAGAAATTTTATACATATTTTTAACATGTAGTAGTAACTATGATATCTAAGAACAACATAATATTTTATTTCATTATTATTAAAAAAGATAAATGCATATATCTTTTTAAAATCATGTATACAGTAACATCCAGTACGTCAAATTAAATAACATTTAATCTTTTACAATATTTGTTTTGAATCAAATATACATACAACAATAAAAACTATGCAAAATGTTTTTCGGTTATCTTACATTAAGATGGAGCATGGTTTTATATATAACATTTGTACCTATACATTTAAATGCAATATTCTTTTAATATAAAAAGATTTTAGCTTCATTTGTAATTATACATTGAAATGCAGTAATAAGTGATATCATATATCATTTTCTGTCCCAATTATAATTTTCTGTACAGAATCTCACCCATTTGTCATTTCATGTCCTAATTTTATTAAAAAGATATAATCATTTATCTTTTACAGATCATAAAACAACAAGAACTGAATAACAGGCTGACTGGTATGATTGCTCAAGAAAAAACTAAAGTTATAGTGTAAATACAAATATCATAATCTAAAGTAAATAATGCAACCAAGTTAAATACATAATTAATTTTAATTAGAAGAATACATTTCATAGTTCACTAATCGACCAAAACAAAATGAAAAATTCCTCTAATAGATCAATACTGCCTAACAATTAACATCGAATTGTTCAGTACAAAAACTATACAAGAGCATAAAAAACGACACAAAACATCGTATTGACAGTAATAAATAACAAATAAAAAAAAGACTAACCAAAAAACAAGCAATCCAATAGAAGAAAATCGCCTCAAAATCGCCTCAAAATTTTCCATAATTAAACTCAGACTTGATCTCAGAACAAACTAACGACTTTTTTCTCCACTTTGAGTTCAGAAGAAACAGCGACTTAATTTTGACCTAATTTCCACTGGTACATATTTTCTTAAGATATGATAGTTATTTCAGAAGACGAAGAATCGCGTTTTAATTTTTGTCCTAGAAAATAAATATTTAATTAGCGTGTCCTACAAAATAATTGGGACCAAATGATAGGCCCTTAAAGTAAATTTCCACTATAACAATTCTAATCAATTCATTTCACCCAAACAACCAATTTCAACCAAATAATCTAATCAACCAAACCAAACAATCAAATAAGTCGTCCATGGCCTGTGGATGACGGGGAATAGTTTATATATGCGGTTATAAAATAAATAACTACACAAGAAATTTTAGTGACAAGTTCTCACCTTAGGTTTCCACTCCATCAATCTTTAGCGGACGATTTGGATTCCGTTCAACTTCCAGTTCGTTCCATCGCAATCCGTTTTCACGCTGTTCATATTAAAAATCACATTTTTATTTCAATTCTAAAAATTATATTTTACTTTGCTAAAAATTATATTTTTACTTCACTAAAAATTATGTGTAAAAATCACATCCTTAACAAGATGTTTACATTATAAAGATAATATTTTTATTTCGATGTTCATACAATAAAAATCATATTTTTATTACCTCTATAATATAAAAATCGTATTTTTATTACTTCATTCCAATAAACAAAAATCATATTTTTATCTTTCTAAAAACATTCCATGCCATACACTAGTTAAAAATCAATTTTTTTAATCTTGCCAAAAATATTTCGTTCGTGCGATAAAATCCTATGTTTAACTAACCAAAAATGATATTTTTACATAACTAAAAATCATAACTTTATGTAATTAAAAAGCATAACTTTAGATAAATAAAAATCTTTATATAAATAAAAATCATAACTTTACATACTTCATACGTCAAAACCATAGAAGCTTTAAAGCGGAGAAAACACACATATTTTCTATCGCCTGGATTTGCTGTTCTGGTTCCAGAATTTGCAAACTAGCTCCAATATTCACACCATCTCTTTTCTTTGCTTAAATGCGTCATTCAAGACAACTTTCGCCTAGTGGTCTTCCTTCCGAAAATGTGTCATTTTGCCGGAAATCGGGAAAAGACAATATTTGGGCAGCAGACTTTGGACGTGTTTTCCTGACAGCTCCGCAATCCAAAATAGGACTATCATATACCAAATCAAAGAGAAAATCGTTCTCTTCGAATTTGGTACTGTGGAGTTTTCGCCAAAAGCGCTTGGTCTGGGAGTTATAAGCTATGGAAGCTCAGGATGTTATTTGCAAAAAAGGGATTTTTGTTGAAAATGAGTTTTTGGGTGATGGGGGCCCCACGGCCAAGGGAAGGGTGGCCAGAGGCAGAGTTGGACCTGATTGGGGTGGGGGAGGCAGCGGGTGGTAGTGGTGGTGCGGCGGTAGGGCCGGAGGAGGTTGTTGGTGGTGATTTGGGGTTTAGGGATTTGAAATTCAAAGAGGGAAAGAGGAGGAGAGAGAGGAGATGAGGAAGAGGAGGAGGAGAAGGGGAGGAGGAGGGAGAGGTAGTGGCAGCGAAGGGGGGGGCTGGAGTGACAGTGTTTCACTTTTCTTTTTCTTTTTTGATTTTGAACGTGAGTGGAGGAAGGAGGGGTGAGATAAAGAGGAGGGTTAACTTTATATTTAATTTTTAACTCCAAAAAGTTAGTTTTTTATTCAAACTCCAAATCGAACCCAATGACTGTCGCCCCCAATAAAATACTCCCGTTTCGATCACAATGGGATATGCTCCGTAAGCCAATTATTTCGTTTTGATCAGTTTTTCTTTAAATTAAAATTTTAATCAGTGTATATTGCATTTGAATACACATTTTAATTTACCGGGACCACATACTGACTCTAAAAATTCCAGGAAAAATTAATCTACCTATGTTTTGATGATACGGTCCTAACAAAACTAATTTCGCCTAATTTGGAGACCGTTTGAAAAATGGTCATTTTCCAGTCGATTAAAATTGACTGAAACTGTCAAAATACGTTTAACTTTGCCACACTCACATATTGATTCCAAAAATTATGAAAACTGGAATCAAGCAATAACTTGACATCCCGGATCCAACAAAAGTGGTTTCGTTGAAAACGGAGGTCGTTTGCAATATTTCCATTTTTAAGGGCTATATTTCCATAGCGACTATTATGAATTTTCAACTGGGTATAACTTTTTATCCCCGCTATGAAATTTCAATTTTTTGGATTCGTTGGAAAGATATTTTCAAATAGATTCTAGTATTTTCGGTTTCGCTATAATCAGGTTTAATTTGAATCCTGTACATTCATTTGAAATTTGAAATTGAATTTTCAAACTACCGCGCCATTTCCAGTTCCTTTTATAATTAAAAATAAATATTATATTCTAGCATCGACTCAAATAAATATATACATTATAATTCTCTTCAAAATAAATTTCTTGTAATTATTATTTAAAATAAATCATTTTAAACATTCAAAATTCATCAAAATTGCCAAAATAAATTTTTTAAATTGGTTCGGATTTTCCGGATTATTGCATAATTATTCATTTTCTTTAACAAACCTTTATTCCAATAATCTATATGAAGTAGATTTCAAAATCCATTCTGATTATAAATTAAATGCTTATAACCTTATTTCTATTGATTTACCTAATTGTAAATCAACGTTCATAAAATGATTCATTTTTAAGGCCAACCATTGCCGATTACTCTACCAATATCATCCATTGGTTAATAACAAACAAATATTGAATTTTAATTCAACGATCAATAGTAAACCCATCATTCAATCATACTAGTTAAATGGTTCATATAATATATTATGAATATAAACAATATACATGAGGAATCTGGTTGTGTAAACACCCCGCCTCTGTTAAGGTCACTCACGGAATGCATTAACTTTGGTGGAGTGTTATAGGTAAAAGGTACAAGTAATTTACAAGACAAACATATAAACAGCGGAAAACTGAAATTATTTATTAAATAGCGTGGCTCAGTCAAAACATTACAAGCATTGACTCAAAATCCAACTTCTAAATTATTACAATAAAACATCTGTCTTGATTTATTTCTCCAAGTACATAAAGAAGCCTAAAACAGAAGTAAAGCAGCATAAATCCCCAATAAAAGTGTAACCACAGCCATAGCCCAAGAAGAGAGAATCCTAGAAGAGAGTATCCAAGCAATACATCTACTCTCTTCAAGCTTGAAAAAGGTATGCACTAAGTTGAAGTATTCCCTCCCTACGGACCTGGGGGGGTACGGAAGAAAAGAAGGCGAAAGAAAATGGGTCAGACATAAGTCTGGTATGTGCAGTGATTATTTAGCATGTAAACAGGTAAAAGGATCATGGCATGAATAAACTGAACCTAGGACAATATCCTAGAAATAAGATAACAATAAACAAGGCAAGATAAACTGGATATACTATCGCACTCATTTCTATTTCTCTTCACCTACTAACAAGTGTTTCAACTAGCACCGTATGTTCATGACAAAATGATCCCTTTTATCGATCGACTTCTACTCGCATGCATTTATGACTTGTGTCATTCTGTCCCCCTCGATTGTAGATATCTGTGCTGGTCCCACCATGGGGTGTATCAATTCCTACAGTGGCAACCCGACACAAATTCAAGATGCACAGTGTATGCTACTGATGCCCAGTGCCTGATTTGTCCATGCCGGAGTACGTGCACATACTCCGTCACCTACACTGCTGCACTACCTACCATTATTTTTACCGCTTAGCTTTAATTCATTCATTAAAGCACCAACTACTCACATTAGAAATGTATTGTTGCGGTCGCTGGATGTGCTGGGCGGTTCCGGGCACTCTTACACCGCAATTCAATCTAACCTCGGGTTTTTCGGGCTTAATGCGCTAACCTCTCACATTGGATCTATATTGTTACGGTTGCTAGATGTGCCGGGCAGTTCCGGGCAGTCTTACACCGTAACTCAATCTAACCTCGGGTTATGCACAATCATATTTTAATTAATTTACATATTTACTATTTATGTTTATATGTAAATTATCCACCAATGTTGTCAACTCAAGTCATGTTCCATTTACCCTTCTAAACTTTGTACATATTTCTTAGGCATACAAATTATACCATTTCATGCCATTAGTCATTTACATGATTATGAGCCAACCTATGCCAATAACATATAATTCAATATTTTTCCCAATGTATCCCCCATTATTCGTCCACATAAATTACATAGAACGTTAGGCTCGCAAATTAGCCTAACTCATAAACAAAGAGGGAAAAAGAAAAGGGACTTGTAACATTCCAATGGCATAAAACAGTTTAGATCAACTAAGCATGTGTAATATAAATTTGGCATAGTACTACACAAATTTAATTAAGCATGTAAATGTGAACTTGCATTTGATTGGATCAATTTAACATAGATCTAAACATCTAAGCATGTAGATCTAGACATATAAGCATATATGAACATTACTTAGCTTATGATCTTGCATATAACATAACATAAGGAATCACCTAATTTATATACAACATGATAGGTTCATTGCCAAATTATTATTCAACATGATAGGTTCATCACCAAATTATTATTCAACATGATAGGTTCATCACCAATTTAGTATACAACATGATAGGTCCATCACCAATTTAATATACAACATGATAGGTTCATCACCAAATTAGTATACAACATGATTGGTTTATTACCAAATTAATATACAACATGATAGTTTCATCACCAAATTAATATAAAACATGATAGATTGCATCAATCACAATAGTCACGTAGGCAAAGGTAATTTCAGAACTGCTACATGAATCAGAATACGAATATCTTACAACTAGGCACAGCTCTAGTTCCACATCATTACTAGTCATAACTTTTATTTGTTCAAATCTAAAGAATAAATGAACTTACAAACAAAAGAGCAAATCTTGTTTTCTAGGATCTGATTTCTGAAATTGAAAAGCTATCCTTTTATGTAGACTGCTGATTCTCAAGTTTTTATTTGATTTGGGACTTCCTAACTTGACTTGTAGTTTAGAGAAAAATGGAGGCTACGCTAGTTTGGCCATGGACAACATGACGACTTCAGAGCAATTTTATGTGGTTTTAGGGTTGAGGGTTGGGGTTGTTTATATAGAAGTTTAGATTAATGAGAGCTGTTAGATCAACCTAGGAGTAATCAGAGCCATCCAGACCAAACAGAGCCAACCGGAAGTTGCCACATAATCCCTAGTGACTCAGAAAACGTCACTGGACAAAACAGTCTAGATTTGGGCGAGAGGGTCGACCCCTACAGGGGGGTCGACACCCCTCTTGGGGGGTCGACACCTATGTCGACCCCCCATGGGGAGTCGACCCCTCTGGGCGGGAATTTTCCTGCCCAGCCGCTTGTCTCGGAATTTTTGAATTTGAACTTCTTTTTTTAATTTAATTATTACTTATATTCAATTTCAGTTTAAACTTGAAATCTTCTGAACTCCATAGCTTCTTCATACGAAGTCCGATTCATGCAAACTTGTACTCTATCTCAAGCAGAATTCTGAGACAAACACAATGGAGAAACCCATTTCCCCTAATTTCTAGTTTTAAAATTAAGTATTCTTTAATTTGTTACTTTAATGTTCACAGAAAATATGGGATGTCACATTCTCCCCTCCTTAAAGGCTTTCGTTCCCGAAATCTTCAAGTCAAGAAGAATGTATATCCTACCATCCAACATCCATCTACTCAACAATTCAATCACAGGCATCCATTGTCCTTAAAAGGTATCTAATGCTTTTCATGAACATATGCATAGTGTGTGTACATGTCTTATCTAATCCAAAATTAGGCAGTCTACTAATTCAGTTGACCTCCTTAATGCAAATCATGATAGTGCCATGCAACAAGTTTCAATCCATATACAAATACATATATGCATATGCAATATGAAAGTGACTGAACCGATCTAGTACCTAATGTGTGTGCATATGCATCCACGAGAAACCACTAGCAACCACATGCAACCATCAATCATAACATGTTTCAAATACATGTTTACATCCATTGGTTTCTACCTAAGGATCAAGAATAGGACCGAGTAGATATACTTAAAAGATAGATATAAGCATGCATAAACTTATGGAAAGGAGATTAAGGATGTACCCTCAAAAAGAAAAGGGTAAGCAACGCGCATCTTGTCATTAGTCTCCCAAGTCGCTTCTTCCTTAGCGTCACTCCACTGAACTTTAACAAGCTTGACTTCACTGTTGCGTAGCTTTTTGATTTCTATCCCTAAAATACGAGTTGGAACTCTCCTTACCGTTGCTTCTCGCTCCATTTCTATTTCCTTTAGTATGCTTGGCTCCACAACTTCTGCCGACTCATGTAAGCACTTTCGTAGGTGAGAGACATGAAAAACATTATGAACTCCAGCCAATTTTTCTGGCAGCTCTACTTTATAAGCCATCTTCCCAATCCTTTCAATAATAGGAAATGGCCCTACAAATCTTGGTGCCAATTTTCCTGTAGACCCAAAGCGAACGACATTCCTCAAAGGAGATACTTTAAGGAAAACACTGTCTCCAACCTCAAACTCAAGGTCAGTCCTTCTTTTATCTGCGTAAGACTTCTGTCTATCTTGTGAGTCTTCATTCGTCTTCGTATCAAGTCCACCTTCTCTGAAGTTTCCCTAATCATGTCTGGCCCAAGTACGAGCTTGTTTGTAGGTTCCCACCAACAGGTTGGTGATCGACATGGTCTTCCATATAAAGCCTTGAAGGGTGCGATGCATGTGGTGGCTTGGTAGCTATTATTGTATGCGAATTCCACCAAAGGAAGATGATCCTCCCATATCCCTCCAAAATCAAGAATGCACAATCTCAAGAGGTCTTCTAATACTATGTTCACCCTTTCCGTCTGACCATCGGTTTGAGGGTGATAAGCCGTGCTTAAGCATAGCTGTGCACCTACAGCTTCATGCAAACTCTTCCAAAACTCGCTCATAAAGATAGGATCTTGATCACTTACTATGCTAGAGGGTATTCCATGCAGTTGAACCACCTCTTTAAGATAAATGGATGCTAACGATGAGGCAGTCCTCCTACTCTTAACAGGTATAAAGTGAGCGCTTTTAGTGAGACTGTCCACTATTACCCAAATACTAGTACTGCCCCTTCTTTACCTAGGCAACCCATCAATAAAGTCCATCGAAATGTTATCCCATTTCCACTATGGGACTTCTAGAGGATGAAGCAGACCACCAGGCTTCTTCTGCTCTGCTTTGACATGCTGGCATATCAAGCATTTAGAGAAAAACTCAACTACATCCTTCTTCATGCCGTTCTAAAAGAAAACCCTTTTTCTGTCTTTATATATCTTGTCCCCACCTGGGTGTATGGTCAAATTAGAATGGTGTGCTTCTTCGAGAACGGTTTTCACTGAATCTCTTGCTTGTGGGACGCATAGTCTTCCATCCTGTCTCAACCAACCCTTGTCATCGATGGCGTATCTATTGAGGTGACTAGAAGTCTCACCTCTCATTAGCTTATCCAGCACATCTACTAGCTGAGGGTCTTCACGTTGCGCGGTTCATATTGAGTCCAAAAGCGTAGGCCTCACCTCTAGTGTTGCTAACAAACCAAGTACAAATTCGAAGGAGGGTCTAAAGTCAAAGTTTGCTATGTAGGACTTAAGGTCAGCTTTTTCCTACTCAAGGCGTCCGCCACCACATTGCCCTTTCTAGGGGTATAAGCAATCTCAAAATCGTATGAGGCCAGAAATTCCATACACCTTTGTTGTCTTAAGTTAAGATCCTTCTGTAAGAAAAGGTACTTTAACGATTTATGGTTAGTAAACAATTCAAACTTTTCTCCTAATAGGTAATGACGCCATAACTTAAGAGCGAAAACAATGGCACCTAGCTCCAAATCATGAGTTGGGTAGTTCTTCTCATGTACCTTCAATTGCCTTCCTCCATAACAAACTACTTTGCCTTCTTGCATCAAGACAGCGCCCAATCCTGTTCTGCATGCATCTGTGTATACTGTAAACATCTTACTCCCATCAGGTAATGTCATAACTAGGGCTGTTGTCAGAGCCCTTTCCAGTCATTGGAAAGCAACATCGCAATCAAATCCCAAGCAAAAGTTAGGTTCTTCTTCGTCAATATAGTAAGTGGGGCTGAGATCTTTGCAAAGTCTTGTAACACCCTGAATTTTTGAATGATAAAATTAACTAAATTAAAGAATAATTAATCTCAGATATGAGAATTAAGGGAAACGGGTTGCGCCATTGTGTTCGTCTCGGAATTCTGGTTGAGATAGAGTCCGAGTTTGCGTAAAACGGATACCGGATGAAGGAGATATGGACGAACGAAGTCAGGCGGAAAAATCAGAAGAAAAAAATTGCACTGGCGCACTTGGGAAGTGCGCCAGTACAAATGTTGCACTTGGGCACCTGCCAAGTGCACCCAGGCCGAGCAGAAAGCCTACAAATCTTTCTGGTGCAATCTGATCCATATTGTGACTCATTGTTGAGTACATTCTGACTCCTTGCTGAGTCATTAGGGCTGAGGTGTCACCCTATCCTGCCTGAGCAGTTTTGATTAACCCTAAGATCATCCGAAGACTATAATTAAATTGAAATTCTATATAAACATGGGTAGACTCAAACCTTAAAATCAAATAAAAATCTGAATCATGGCCGTCATGCTGTCATATTGTAACCTAGAGTAGCCGCCACCAACTAGAGGGAAATCAAAGCGAATCAACTCAATTCTATTCAAATCTAATCTAAACAATAACGAATCTACTACAAAGGTGAGCTAAATCAATTTCAGAACTCAGATTTCAGAACGCAAGACCTTCTTTTTGTGAGTTCCATTTCTTTAATAAGATAATTAACAATTTAATTGGATTGAGCTATGATTTGGATTATATGGTTAGGTTGTGAATCATTGACCGTATGTTATTATCTATGTTGTAAATCTGTGATCTATGTTGTAAAGCTGTGATGTTATCATCTATGTTGTAAATCTACGCTAATTGTTGGCTTATGTACAATCAATTCATAATGATGTTTCATATGCTAGTTTGGTTATGTTGTTAGAACTGATTCATATGTTAAATCATAAGTAAGTTTAACTTGATAATTCTACATGCAAGTTTAGATGTTAATTTAGATATGAATCATAGGCAAGTTGGTGAGAATCATATACAACCTTACATGTTTCATGACATCTATTTTATGTGTAAATTGGATCTAAAGTTGGGCTATGACATGTGTGAGTTGGATGCAAGTTTACATCATAGTTTATGTTGTATAAATCACACATTCAAGTTTACACCTTATGATTAGATCTATGACATCCATAGTTTATGCAAGTTTGTGGCTATTGCCCATGCAAGTTTACACCTTATGATTAGATCTATGACATCCATAGTTTATGCAAGTTTGTAACTTTGGCCTATGAAAATTTTAGATGAAAAACCTTATTCACACATGCAAGTTCACCCCTTATGTTTAGATCTAGTTTTTATTTTATGCATGTTGTGATGTTTTCTCTTTATTCCATAAGTTAGACAATTCCCATCTAACGTATATTTCACGTTAAATGAACGTACAACATGGGGCAAGGGGATAACATTAAAAGATTTAATATTGAGAATTGGCATAAATGCCTAAAATGTGATGTTATATTGTATAATTTTATATATCATAAATAGATGGACATAATTGAGTCAATTATGGACATAGTTAAATTTGTAATTGATTGACAATTTGAATAGGGAAATTAATTCAAATTGGGGATAATTAATTATGTGTAATTAATCGCCTAAGACACGAGGTTAGACTTTTTTGTGGTGTAAGACTGCTCGGACCCGCCTGGCAAATCCAGCTGCCACAAATGCCAGTCTAATGTGGGAGGTCTTAGGTATAAATTAAATGTGTAACAGTTGTAAAGACACGAGGTTAGTCTCGTTTATGGTGTAAGACTGCCTGGACCCGCCCGGCAAATCCAGCTGCCACAAATGCCAGTCTAATGTGGGAGGTCTTTACAAGGTTACGGTCTTAATAAATTAAGAAACACTTAACCAGATAAACATGTAGTGGGACATGAGGGGGTTAAGTGGGTGCCTTGGGTGGCATGTGGAATTTAGTGGGTGCCTTGGGTGGCATTTGAAATATGATTAGATGCGCTTAACCAAGATTTAAACATGTAAGAAGACATGAATAAGAATGAGGTTAAGTGGGAAAAACCTTAGAGGGGACCAAGCATAGGTGGAAAGCTTGTGTCATGCATGGGGGCCCTTTTCAAACCAGTAACTCATTAAGTATCTTTGTGGGCTCGACCCAAGTCGAGGACGGGACAAGCGTACTGGATTTGATTGTAAGAGGTTAAAACGGGTCAGCGATGGCAACGCAAGTCCAATGGGTTCATATGCGTGTGTGGGCCAGGGCTGGTAGGTAAGACATTGTTGCATCATGTAGATATAAGTCGTGCATTTTTGGTTGTATCGGGTTGCCACTTTGGGGAGTGATACACCCACTGTGGGATCAGCACGGGTATCTACGGGTTAGGGAGCCGATCAAATGGGGGCAGTGGGTAAACCTAGTGGAGATAGGGGAAGACGACACCTATGAAGGTAGCTAGGGGTACACTAAACTACCATTATCATTATTAAGTTCCGTAGCGGGATCAACCTTTAGGGTGACTAGTGGTGGTGCAGTGTAGTAATTATCTTATAGTGATTAGGGGCGCCTTTAACGATATCTTGGTTCATCTTATTTCCTCGTTTTGTTCTGTCATACCCATCTGTTCACAGTCATTTACTTATTTTCCAGCTTATGCCTTAGCCTAGTTATTTTGATAATTATATTGTTAAAGTTATCACACTCGCCAGACTTTATGTCTGACCCCCTTTTTCTTTCCACCTCTTTTCTTCCTTCCCTCCTCCCTAGGTTTGCCAGGAGGGAATAATACATCTTAGTGCCGATTAATTTCAGTTGCTTGAAGATAGTAGATGTATCGCTTGGGACTCTCTCATCTTTATGGCTTTGCTTATGCTCAGTGGGGATTTATGCATTTATGTTATTTAAGTATTTGCTTCTTTAAGTACTTTGAAGTTTCTAGAAAAGACTACTGATCCTGTTGTAATGGTTTTGGAAACTACTTATGTAAACTCGTTTTAAGTTATGATGAAATAAAATAAGTTTTATCTTCCGCTGTGTTGTTTTATTTATTTATTCTTGTAATTTATCTGTTCTATACAAACAATAATGCTTCATGGACATTGATGCATTCCCTTTGTGAGTGACATTAATGGACGTGGGGTGTTACACGTGGTATCAGAGCTATGGTTACAAGAATAGATAAAAAGTTTTGAAAAGTGTTTTCAAAAGTATTAATTTCGTAGAAAGTATTTTCAAAAACTTGTTTTAAAGAAGCTATTTTCAAGGAAAGTTTACTTAAAAGAGCATAATCCCCGCAAGCCATACATCTCTCTTTCGCTTCCCTTGTTTTAAAACTCATTCTTTTTCTTTTCAGAATGTCTAGAGCATCTGAGACACCAGAGGGTGTTCATGTACCCGGTTGGTTTCGTTAATATCTCGAGGCTAGGGCCGCTGCTGCGGGACCGGCCAACGTTCCTCCTCTTCCTCTCCCAGCTCCAGCCATTCCTCCGCATGGAGATACTTTCTCCAAGATATGTAAAGACTTTCGTTCGATGGGTGGAAAATCTTTTAGTGGGGCTGAAACGTTCATTGAAGCTAGAAATTGGTTGAAAGAAGTGGAGGATCTGTTTGGCATCTTCGATTTGGACGATTGTAAGAAGGTCCAATTGGATGCTTGGTTGATGAAGGACGAAGCTTCGTTTTGGTGGGAAGTCAATAATGGAGAGCATCCAGTTGATGCATGGCCGGATTTCAGGCGTAGGTTTGAGGCAAAGTTTCTCTCACGAGCTGAAGAGAATTTATATATGGAAAGATTTTTGGCGTTAAAGCAAGGGAATCTGTCAATAAAAGAATACGTCAACAAGTTCAATCAGTTGGCGAGATTTGGCTTGGACTTGGTGAATACACCTGAAAAGAAGGCCCTGAGATTTGTTAAAGGTTTGAGCGAGCCAATACCTTGGTTAGCTATGACCCACATCCTATAAGGGCCACCTTTGAGAGGCTAGTTGATATGGCGCTTATGCTTGAAGAGGAGAAGGGCACCAATGCTAATAAGGCACCCGAGAAGAAAGGGGATCAAAAGAAACCGCAGCAACAACAACAAAACAAGAAAGGCGGGAAGAACAATAATGGAAAAGGAAAGAAGAAGTGCTTTAATTGTGGGACACCAGGCCATCTGAGTAAAGACTGTAGGAAAAAGAAGTAGACTGGATGTTTCCACTGTGGAGAGGCGGGTCATCTAGTTAAGGACTGCCCAAGGAAACAACGACAAGGGCAAAGAACTTCTGGAGGGAAGCTTTAGGCTCTCGTGGCACCAGGGCAGACAAGGGAGCAGGTCCAGGCTCTCGCGGTCCTACCGCTGCAGGAATGAGGTAGAAACATTTCTGTTGAGAGCTTAGTTTTTCTATTTGATCATCCTGTCCGTACCTTATTCGATTCTGGCGCATCACATTCGTTTATCTCTACATCATTAGTTGAAATACTGTACTTAGATACTAGTCTTGTTGTGGATCCCATTATAGTCTCAAATCTTATTGGTGGGTCGGCTCATTTATCCATGGTTAGTAGGGATTTGAGATTGTCTATCTTAGGCGTTGGTTTTGAATGTAAAGCTTTTGTTCTTGGTTTCATAGGCTATGGGTTGATTCTAGGGATGGATTGGCTAGCCAGATATGGCGTCATCCTAGATTGTGAACGAAGGGTAGTAAAATTGTTGACTCGTAGTGGAAAGACCCTTGACGTTTCTTGTGAACCTAGAGGACCGGTGATGCTTAGTTATCTTGAGTCACTTGATGCATCCAATGATGATTTACATTCTGTTCGTATAGTCCGTGAATATGTTGATGTCTTCGATGTGGTGAGGGGTCCACCTCCAAAACGTGAGATAAACTTTCGTATTTATCTTGTAGACAATGCAAAACCAGTATCTCTGCTAGTACGCCACATGGCTCCTCATGAGAGGAGGGAACTCAATAACAAGTAGGGGAGTTTCTTGAGAAAGGGTTCATAATACGTAGTATATCGGAGAGGGATGCTCCAGTAGTATTTGCCACGAAGGCGGATGGTCCCTTAGAATTTGTGTGGACTATAAAGAGCTTAATAAACTTAAAAAGAAGAATAGGCACCCCACTACCGAGGATTGACGATCTCTTCGATCACTTAGTTAGCGCCTCAGTGTTTTCGAAGTTAGACTTAGCCACTGGTTTACATCAGTTGAGAGTGGCTGAGGATAACAAGACTGCCTTTAGGACTCCGGACGGTTTCTATGAATGGCTTGTGATGCCCTTCAGTTTAACAAACACCCCCGTATATTTTGTTGACTTGAAGAGTAGGGTGTTTAGGGAGTACCTTAATAAGTTCGTGGTGGTCTTTGTGGATGACATCTTGGTCTTTTCTAAAAGCGAGGAAGAGCATGCCCTACATCTTAGGGAATTGTTGGAGACCCTTTGAGTGCATAACCTTAATGCTAAATTTTCTAAATGTCACTTGGAGGAAGGAAGTGCGATTCTTAGGGCACGTGGTTTCCAAAGAAGGGATAGATGTGGATCCCGCGAAGGTGGTGGCCATCCAAGATTGGAAGGTCCCTAAAAATGCTACCGAGGTGAGGAGTTTCTTGGGGTTGGCATGATACTATGGGAAGTTTATCAAGGACTTCGCAAAAATATCAGCCCCATTAACATGCTTGACAAAGAAGAACCTAATTTTTAAGTGGGACGTAGATTGTGATGATGCGTTCCAACGTTTAAAGAGAGCTTTGACCACAACCCCAGTCTTAGTGTTGCCAGAAGGGAGTAAGCAATTTACCATTTATACCGATGCTTGTGGGACAGGATTAGGCGTAGTCTTAATGCAAGAGGAAGGGTAATAGCCTATGGAGGAAGGCAGTTTAGAGTACATGAGAGAAATTACCCTACGCATGACCTAGAGTTGGCCGCTAATGTTTTCGCGCTTAAGTCTTGGCGCCATTATCTTCTTGGCGAGAAATTCGAATTGTTTACAGACCACAAATCACTAAAATATTTGTTCTCTCAGATGGACTTAAACTTAAGGCAGCAAAGGTGGATGGAATTCTTATCGTCCTACGATTTCGAGATAGCATACACCCCTAGCAAGGGTAACGTGGTGGCAGATGCCTTAAGTAGGAAAAGATTGTCCTTAAGTCCATTGTTTGTTCAACGGAGAAGCTTAGAGTTCATCTCTACGTTTGACTTTAGACCTTACATTGACTTTGTACCCAGTTTGCTAGCATCCCTAGAGGTCAGACCTACGCTTTTGGGACGGATTGGTGAGGCACAGCAAGAAGACCCATAGTTGGTTGAGTTAGTAGAGAAGCTCATAAGGGGGGAGTCATCGAGCCATCTCAGTAGGTATACCCTAGATGATAAGGGTTGGTTACGCAGGGATGGTAGACTTTGTGTACCACGAGACGAGGACTTGAGGAAGACCATTTTTGATGATGCACATCGTTTGAAGATGACCATTCATCTCGGCGGGGACAAGATGTACATGGACATGAGACGAGTTTACTTTTGGGCCGGTATGAAGAAGGATGTGGCCGAGTTTGTCGCTAGATGCTTGGTGTGCCAACAAGTAAAAGCAGAGCAAAAGAAGCCCGGTGGGTTGCTTCACCCATTGGAGATCCCGCAATGGAAGTGGGAGAGTGTCTCGATGGACATTGTTGACGGGTTACCGAGATCGAGGAAGGGTAATATGGGGATTTGGGTCGTTGTAGACAGACTTACTAAGAGCGCCCATTTCGTTCCCGTGAAGAGTATGAGGACTACTCCACGGTTAGCCTCCGTATACATTCGAGAGATAGTTCGTTTTCACTGTGTTCCTTCTAGCATAGTGAGCAATCGCAATCCTATCTTTACTAGCGAGTTTTGGAAGAGCTTGCAAGTGGCGGTAGGGACTCAGTTATGTTTGAGCACCGCATATCATCCTCAGACGGACGGCTAGACCGAGAGGGTGAATCGTATTCTAGAGGACCTTTTGGGGCTATGTGTTTTAGACTTCGGAGGTACATGGGAGGAGCATCTTCCTTTGGTGGAGTTCGCATATAATAATAGCTTTCAGTCTAGCATTGGCATGATACCTTTCGAGGCTCTTTACGGACGGCCGTGTCGTTCACCTACATGTTGGTGGGAATCTACGTATAAGATCTTACTTGGGCCCAATATGACTAGAGAGACTTCAGAAAAGATTGATTTGATTAGAAGGAGGATGAAGACGGTGCAAGATAGGCAGAAATCTTATGCGGACAAGAGGAGGACAGATCTTGAGTTTGATATTGGGGACATGGTCTTTATCAAGGTGTCTCCAATACAGAATGTTGTTCGCTTTGGGTCCGTTGGGAAGTTAGTACCAAGGTTCGTAAGGCCGTTTCCTATTAAGGTGAGGATTGGACAGATGGCGTATAGGGTGGAGTTGCCCGAGAGACTCAGTCGTGTACACGACGTATTCCATGTATCACATTTGAGGAAGTGCTTGCATGAGACCGCGGAAGTGGTAGAGACGAGCTTTCTTAGAGATGTGGAGATAGAGCGTGATGCGACGATTCAACAAGCTCCTACGTGCATTCTTGGGTCGGAGATTAAGAAGTTGAGGAATCTAGAGGTCAAGCTAGTCAAAGTGCAATGGGGAAATGATGAGAGTAACGCTACTTGGGAGACGAAAGAGAAGATACGTTCATTGTACCCTTTTCTTTTCGAGGGTATGACTTTTAATTTCTCCTTTATCGCCTAGCTTGTACTTGTTTTATCCTTAGTATGTCCTCTCGCTAGTATCTTTGACCTTTAGATAGGGTAGTCCTATGGTTGAAACATGTGTCTGAGACATGTTATGTATGATGGATGCATGTGGATGCAAGTGTTTGCTAGTGGTTGTTCGTGAATGCATATACACATACTTTAGGCACTAGATCGGCTCAGTCACTTTCATATTGCATATTGCATATAAATGGATGTATTTAGTAAAATGAATGTACATTGAATGTGTGTATCATATGGATGTTGCATTTAAATTGATGGTTGTGCACATATGTAGTAATGATATGTATAGGATTCTTTTCATACATGATGGATACATGGCACTATCATTATTTGCATTAAGGAGGTCGACTGAATCAGTGGACCGCCTGATTTAGCATTAGGATACGGACATATACACACACTATGCATATGTACATGAAAAGCATTAGAAATCTTTTAAGGACCATGGTTGCTAGTGGTTGATGGTTGAGTAGATGGATGATTGGATGGTAGGATATGTTCTTCTTGACTTAGAGATTTCGAGGACGAAATCGTTTAAGAAGGGGAGAATGTAACACCCCGAATTTTTGAATGATCAAATTAACTAAATTAAACAATAATTAATCTTAGATGTGAGAATTAAGGGAAACGGGTTGCGCCATTGTGTTCGTCTCAGAATTCTGGTTGAGATAGAGTGCGTAAAACGGATACCGGATGAAGGAGATATGGACGAATGAAGTCAGGCAGAAAAATCAGGAAATTTTTTTTGCACTGGCGCACTTGGGAAGTGCGCCAGTACAAATGTTGCACTGGCGCACCTGCCAAGTTCGCCCAGGCCGAGCAGAAAGCGTGCACGGCTTTCTGGTGCAATTTGATCCATATTGTTACTCATTGCTGAGTCCTTTCTGACTCCTTGCTGAGTCATTAGGGCTGAGGTGTCACCCTATCCTGACTGAGTGGTTTTGATTAAACCTAAGATCATCCGATGACTATAATTAAATTGTAATTCTATATAAACATGGGTAGACTCAAACTCTAAAATCAAATAAAAATATGAATCATGGCCGTCATGCTGTAATCTTGTAACCTAGAGTAGCCGCCACCAACTAGAGGAAAATCAAAGCTAATTAACTCAATTCTATTCAACTCTAATCTAAACAATAATGAATCTACTACAAAGGCGAGCTAAATTAATTTCAGAACTCAGATTTCAGAATACAAGACCTTATTTTTGTGAGTTCGATTTCTTTAATAAGATATCTAACAAGTTAATTGGATTAAGCTATGATTTGGATTATATGGTTACGTTGTGAATCATTGACCGTATGTTATTTTCTATGTTGTAAATCTATGATCTATGTTGTAAAGCTGTGATGTTATCATCTATGTTGTAAATCTATGTTAATTGTTGGCTTATGTACAATCAATTCATAATGATGTTTCATAAGCTAGTTTTGTTATGTTGTTAGAACTGATTCATATGTTAAATCATATGTAAGTTTAACTTGATAATTCTACATGCAAGTTTAGATGTTAATTTAGATATGAATCATAGGCAAGTTGGTGAGAATCATATACAACCTTACATGTTTCATGACATCTATTTTATGTGTAAATTGGATCTAAAGTTGGGCTATGACATGTGTGAGTTGGATGCAAGTTTACACCATAGTTTATGTTGTACAAAACACATATGCAAGTTTACACCTTATGATTAGATCTATGACATCCATAGTTTATGCAAGTTTGTGATTATTGCCTGTGCAAGTTTACACCTTATGATTAGATCTATGACATCCATAGTTTATGCAAGTTTGTGACTATTTCCGATGCAAGTTTACAACTTATGATTATATCTATGACATCCATAGTTTATGCAAGTTTGTAACTTTGGCCTATGCAAGTTTTAGATGGAAAACCTTATTCACACATGCAAGTTCACCCCTTATGTTTAGATCTAGGTTTTTATTCTATGCATGTTGTGATGTTTTCTCTTTATTCCATAAGTTAGACTATTCGAGTCTAACGTATATTCATGTTAAACGAACGAACGTACAACGTGGGGCAAGGGGATAACATTAAAAGATTTAATATTGAAAATTGGCATATATACCTTAAATGTGTTGTTAATTGGTATAATTTTATATACCATAAATAGATGGACATAATTGTGTCAATTATGGACATAGTTAAATTTGTAATTGATTGAAAATTTGAATAAGGAAATTTATTCAAATTGGGTATAATTAATTGTGTGTAATTAATCGCCTAAGACACGAGGTTAGACTCTTTTGTGGTGTAAGACTTCCCGGAACTGCCCGGCAAATCAAGCTGCCACAAATGCCAGTCTAATGTGGGAGGTCTTAGGTATAAATTAAATGCGTAACAGTTGTAAAGACACGAGGTTAGGCTCATTTGTGTTGTAAGACTGCCCAAACCCGCACGGCAAATCCAGCTGCGACAAATGCCAGTCTAATGTGGGAGGTCTTTACAAGGTTACGGTCTTAATGAATTAAGAAACACTTAACCAGATAAACATGTAGTGGGACATGAGGGGGTTAAGTGGGTGCCTTGGGTGGCATGTGGAATTTAGTGGGTGCCTTGGGTGGCATTTGAAATACGATAAGATGCGCTTAACCAAGATTTAAACATGTAAGAAGACATGAATAAGAATGGGTTTAAGTGGGGAAAACCTTAGAGGGGACCAAGCATAGGTGGAAAGCTTGTGTTATGCATGGGGGCCCTTTTCAAACTAGTATCCCATTAAGTATCTTTGTGGGCTCGACTCAAGTCGAGGACGGGACACACGTACTGGATTTGATTGTAAAAGGTCAAAACGGGTCTGCAGTGGCAACGCAAGTCCAATGGGTTCATATGCGTGTGTGGGCCCGGGCTGGTAGGTAACACGTTGTTGCATCGTGTAGATATAAGCCGTGCATTTTTGGTTGTATCGGGTTGCCACTTTGGGGAGTGATACACCCCACTGTGGGGCCAGCACGGGTATCTACGAGTTAGGGAGCCGATCGAATGGGGGTAGTGGGTACACGTAGTGGAGATAGGGGCAGACGGAACCTATGAAGGTAGCTAGGGGTACACTAAACTACCATTATCATTACTAAGTTCCGTAGGCGGGATCAACCTTTAGGGTGACTAGTGGTGGTGCAGTGTAGTAATTATCTTATAGTGATTAGAGGCGCCTTTAACGATATCTTGATTCATCTTATTTCCTCGTCTTGTTCTGTCATACCCATCTGTTCACAGTCATTTCCTTATTTTCCAGCTTATGCCTTAGCCTAGTTATTTTGATAATTATATTGTTAAAGTTATCACACTCGCCAGACTTTATGTCTGACCCCCTTTTTCTTTCCACCTTTTTTTCTTCCTTCCCTCCCCCTAGGTTTGCCAGGAGGGAATACTACATCTTAGTGCCGATTTATTTCAGTTGCTTGAAGATAGTAGATGTATCGCTTGGGACTCTCTCATCTTTATGGCTTTGCTTATGCTCAGTGGGGATTTATGCATTTATGTTATTTAAGTATTTGCTTCTTTAAGTACTTTGAAGTTTTTGGAAAAGACTACTAGTCCTATTGTAATGGTTTTCGAAACTACTTATGTAAACTCGTTTTGAGTTATGATGAAATAAAATAAATTTTATCTTCCGCTGTGTTGTTTTATTTATTAATTCTTGTAATTTATCCGTTCTATACAAACAATAACGCTTCATGGACATTGATGCATTCCCTTTGTGAGTGACATTAATGGACGTGGGGTGTTACAAGTCTTTAATGAACTTTTGGTAAAAGCCCGCTAGTCCGAGAAAACTTCGTATTTTGGTTGCGTTCCGGGGGACCTTCCAATCTTGCACCGTAACTACTTTCACGGGATCGACAACTATCCCCTCTTTGGACACCACATGTCCAAGAAACCTTACTTCTTATCTCTTAAATGGCATTTGGATAATTTTGCTTTTAGCTGGTGTGCACGAAGAGTATCTATGACTTCCCTTAAATGCAAAGCATGCTCTTCCTCACTTTTCGAGAAGATCAAAATGTCGTCCACGAAGACCACCACAAATTTATTAAGGAACTCCCTGAACACCCGACTCATCAATTCAAAGAAATAAGCAGGTGCGTCTGCCAAGCCGAAAGGCATGACAAGCCATTCGAAGAAACCATCATGGGTCTTGAATGCGGTCTTATCAATGCTGTCCTCAGCCACTCTTAGCTGATGAAACCCGATAGCCAGATCTAGTTGGGAGAAAACCGATGCACCTACAAGCTGATTGAACAAGTCGTTTATTCTTGGAAGTGGGTGCTTATTCTTCTTGGTTAGCTTGTTTAGCTCCCTATAGTCAACGCATAGGCGAAGTGAACCATCCGGTTTGGTTGCAAACACCACTGGAGCATCCCATTCAGAAATACTCCGCCTTATAAACCCCTTTTCAAGCAACTCTTTAATTTGCTTACTGAGCTCTTTCCTTTCCCTTGGAGCCATGTGTCTAACAGGTAGAGCAACTGGTTTTGCATTATCGACAAGGTATATGCGGAAGTCTATGTCTCGCTTCGGAGGTAAACCCTTCACCTCTTCAAAGACATCCGAGTATTCAAAGACATCCGAGTATTCAAAGACATAGATGCATCAAAAGATTTTAGCTAACTAAGCATAACAGAGTTCATGGGATTACAAGAGATTTCGAGAGTGTTACCGAGGCGAGTCATAAGCCTAACCACTCTCGTTTCACAGTCGAGGACGGCTCCATTGCTGGATAGCCATTCCATGCCTAGAATCAACCCATAGCCCATGAAGCCCAAACCATAGGCATTACATCTAAACCCAACACTTAGTATAGAAATTCCCAAATCCAAACAAATGATCGATAAATAAGCCGAACCCCCAATTGGATTTGAAACAACCAAGGGGCCCTCTCCTATACTAGTGTCTAGGCGCAGAGATTCAACTAAAGCAGTAGATATAAAAGAGGGCGATGCGCCAGAATCAAAGATAGTACGAACAGGATGATCAAAAAGATAAACTAAACTCTCGACATATATATTTCTACCTCATTCTTGCGGAGGTGCTATGAGCGCGTGAACCTACCCTCCAGGAGTAGATCCAGTCCTCTGCCCTTGCCCTTGCTTTCTTGGGCAGTCCTTAGCCATGTGTCTTGTCTTGCCGCACTGAAAACAACCACCCATCTTCCTCTTCTTCTTTCTGCAGTCCTTCATCAGATGTCCAGGTATGCCAAAAAGTTACACTTTCACTTGTCATGAGATTTGTTATTCTTCCCGCCTTTCTTGGAATCCGTCTTCTTGTTCTATGATCCCTCCACTTTCTTGTCTTGAGGTACTTCCACCTTTGTCTTTTTCTTGCCATCCTTATCTTCCTCCTGTAACAATGTCATGCCCACTAGTCTCTCATAAGTCGCACCCATAGGTATATGGGACATAGCTAGGCTGTGCAGTGGCTCGTTCAACCCTTTAACGAAATGGAGATCCTTCTTATGTGGAGTGTTCACTAACTCCAATCCGAATCTAGCCAGCTGGTTGAATTGGTTGATGTATTCCTTGACCGATAGGCTTCCTTATTTGAGAGCTAAGAACTTTTCCATCTGTAGGCTTCGTTCAGCTTGCGAGAGGAACTTCTTTTCAAACCTCATTTTGAAATCCTCCCAGGTTTCAACTAGTCTCTCGGCATTAGTAACTTCCCACAAATAAGAGTCTTCGTCCTTAAGTAACCACACAGCCAACTATATCTTCTACCTATCATCCACTTCAAAGATAACGAACAAATCTTTTGTTTCCTTGAGCCAGTTTCTTGCTTCCACAAATGACTCTGTCCCATCAAAGTTCTTTCCACCCATGGCTCAAATTTTTCTACATGTCTTCGAGAAAGCATTTGCATGAGGAGGAGGAGGAGGAATAGCTGCAACTGGGGTAGGAGGAACGTCTGCTTGGCCTGCATCATTAGCCCTAGCCTCTAGGTACCTTCTGAACCAACCAGGTACTGGAACGCCCTCAAGAAGATTAAGATCCCCAGACGTGCTGAAACGAAAAGGTTCAAAACAAAGGATAGAAAGATAGTGCATATGGCTTTGTGGATTATGCCTTTATAATAAAACAACACTTTTCTTGATATGCTTCTTTAAACTTCTTTATGAAAAATAGTTTTCAAAATTTTTTATCTGATCTGGTAAACCATTGCTCTGGTACCAAGTGTAAGCACCCCACCTCCATTAAGGTCACTCACAAAGGGAATGCATTAACTTTGGTGGAGTATTATAGGTAAAAGGTACAAGCAATTTAAATGACAGACATATAAATAGCGGAAAACTTAAATTATTTATTAAATAGCATGGCTCGGTCAAATTACAAGCATTGTCTCAAAACCCAACTTCTAAATTATTACAACAAAACATCTGTCTTGATTTATTTCTCCAAGTACATAAAGAAGCATAAAACAGAAGTAAAGCAGCATAAATCCCCAATAAAAGTGTAACCACAGGCCCAAGAATAGAGAATCCAAGCAATACATCTACTCTCTTCAAGCTTGAAAATGGTCTACACTAAGTTGAAGTATTCCCTCCCTATGGGCCTGGGGAGAGGGGGAGGGAATGGAAGAAAAGAAGGCGAAAGAAAACGGGTCAGACATAAGTCTAGTAAGTCCAGTGATTATTTATCATGTAAACAGGTAAAAGGATCATGACATGAATAAACTCAACCTAGGAAAAAACCCTAGAAATAAGATAACAATAAATAAGGCAAGATAAACTGGATATACTATCGCACTCATTTCTATTTCTCTGCACCTAATAACAAGTGTTTCAACTAGCACCGTATGTTCATGACAAAATGATCCCTTTTATTGATCAGCTTCTACTCGCATGCATTTATGACTTGTGTCATTCGGCCCCCTCGATTGTAGATACCTGTGTTGGTCCCACCATGGGGTGTATCAATTCCTATGGTGGCAACCCGACACAAATTCAAGATGCACAGTGTATGCTACTGATGCCCAGTGCCTGATTTGTCCATGCCGGAGTACGTGCACATACTCCGTCGGAACCTACACTACTACACCACCCACCGTTATTTTGACTGCTTATAATCAGCCCAGTAATCGTGCCCCACCCTGCCTAGTTCAGGTACCATAATACATCTATGTGGGTTACTGCTGAAATGGGTCTCCATTACTAGGGTTTCCTAATCAACTTGTTAAAATGGTTAAGTGTTCTCAAATTAACCTAACCCAACCCATCAGTTTAGTTAACATGTTGTATTAGTAAAGTGTTGCCTTAATTAACTTAACCCTACCATTCTTAGCTTGTCTTGGCTTTAATTCATTAATTAAAGCACCAACCACTCACATTAGATAAGTATTGTTGCAGTCGCTGGATGTGTCGGGCGGTTCCGGGCAGCCTTACACCGCAACTCAATCTAACCTCGGGTTTTTCGGGCTTAATGCGCTAACCTATCACATTAGATCTATATTGTTACGGTTGCTGGATGTGTCGGGCGGTTCCTGGCAGTCTTACACCGTAACTCAATCTAACCTCGGGTTAGACACAATCATCTTTTAATTAATTTACATATTTACTATTTTTGTTTATATGTAAATTATCCACCAATGTAGTCAACTCAAGTCATGTCCTATTTACCCTTCTAAATTTTGTCCACAATTCCTAGGCATACAAATTATACCATTTCATGCCATTAATCATTTACATGATTATGAGACAACCTATGCCAATAGCATATAATTCAATATTTTTTCCAATGTATACCCCGTTATTTGTTATCATAAATTACATAGGACGTTAGGCTCGCAAATTAGCCTAACTCATAAACAAAGAGGGAAAAAGAAAAGGGACATGTAACATTCCAATGGCATAAAACAGCTTAGATCAACTAAGCATGTGTAATATAAATTTGGAATAGTAATACACAAATTTAAATAAGCATGTAAATGTGAACTTGCATTTGAGTTGGATCAATTTAACATAGATCTTAACATCTAAGCATGTAGATTTAGACATATAAGCATATATGAACGTGACTTAGCTTATGATCTTGCATATAATATAACATAAGGAATCACCAAATTTATATACAACATGATAGGTTCATTGCCAAATTATTATTCAACATGATAGGTTCATCACCAATTTAGCATACAACATGATAGGTCCATCACCAATTTAATATACAACATGATAGGTTCATCACAAAATTAATATACAACATGATTGGTTTATTACCAAATTAATATGCAAAATGATAGTTTCATCACCAAATTAATATACGACATAATAGGTTGTATCAATCACAATAGTCATGTAGGCAAATGTAATTTCAGAATTGCTACATGAATAAGAATACGATTATCTTACAACTTGGCACAACTCTAGTTCCGCATCATTACAAGTCATGACTTTTATTTGTTCAAATCTAAAGAATAACTGAACTTACAAACAAAAGAACAAATCTTGTTTTCTGGGATCTGATTTCTAAAACTGAAAAGCTATCCTTTGATGTAGAATACTAATTCTCTAGTTTTGATTTGATTTGGGACTTCCTAACTTGACTTGTAGTTTAAAGAAAAATGGAGGCTATGCTAGTTTGGCCATGGACAACATGACGGCTTCAGATGGCAATTTTATTTGGTTTTAGGGTTGTTGGGTTTTTTTATACAGAAATTTAGATTAATGAGAGCCGTTAGATCAACCTAGGAGTAATCAAAGCCATTCAGACCAAACAGAGCCAACCGGAAGTTTCCACATAAGCCCTAGTGACTAAGAAATAGTCACTGGACAAAACAGTTCAGATCTGGGTGAGGGGGTCGACCCCTATAGGGGGGGTCGACACCCCTCTTGGGGGGTCGACACCTATGTCGACCACCCCTGGGGGGAGTCGACCCCTATAGGCGGGAATTTTCCTGCCCAGCCGCTTGTCTCAGAATTTTTGAATTTGAATTGCTTTTTTTAATTTAATTATTATTTATATTCAATTTTCGTTTAAACTTGAAATCTTCTGAACTTCGTAACTTCTTCATACGGAGTCCGATTCATGCAAACTCAGACTCTATGTCAAGCAAAATTCCAAGACGAATGCAATGGCGAAACCCATTTCCACTAATTTCGATTTTAAAATTAAGTATTCTTTAATTTCTTACTTTAATGTTCATAGAAAATATGGGGTGTTTCAGTTTGGATCCCTCCAACCTGTCCTTCCCTACATCAAAATAGGTTACGTCAAATTAAATATGACAATATTTTTATCATGGTAAACACAAATAAACAGTTTAACTAATAACAGTCAACAAACAATTTATAACGTCCATCAAGCATCAAATAATTTATTTAATATGTTTGTATTATTATAAACTTAACCAATAAGGTAAGTTACCTTGTTTGGAATCTAATCGTTAAAATAATGATTTAATCCAATTAAATTAAACAAATATTTTAATCAATGAATATTAAAAATATTTGGCATACAGGCACACAGTCATCCACTCATTAACCATTAGCAACATTGCACACAAAATAAAAACCCTACTTATATAAAATATAAGTGGGATAAAATGAGTGAGTTGAACTCACCTTGATTTATTCTACGTTAAAACGATCCAATTTTAATGAATTTAAACTGCCGTTAACTTTATCAAAATTCCCTGCTCCTTCCAATGCTGATCCAAGTAGCTCCAGCGTGCGGCTAACGACCATACAATCCCAACGTTTCTTGGTTCGTTCATTTCTTTTAATATACGTACACATTATACAAATTATAATCATCGTTTAATTTAAATGATTTAACATTTTAGTTAAACATAATGAAACTGCTAATTGTATGAGTAAGTAAGATCCTCCTTTTATATGAATCATTAATCATGAAAATTGAGATTATGCATTTTGAATCAAGGTCTATAACTGTTCAACTGAATGGCCACGTTAGTATACTTGGTCATGTTATATACTTTAATTAATGTACATGTGGTTATAAATTTAATAATTGGTCCGGATTAGGCCCATGTATGGAACATCTATGTTATACTCACCACTGCTTTGAATGAAATGGCCACGTGAATGCCATTCTTCCCAACCCCACTTGATGTTGTCATGCAAAGTCTTCCTTCCTGCTGCAAATCTCCCTTCTCTGCACATTTTATAACGTCCCGTATTTTTACGGTATAATAATTAATTAATTTAATTATTTAAATAATGGTATAGAGACTTATATGGTTGTTTAATTAAATAATATTGAATATTTAAATAATATAAATAATTGAATAATATATTTAAATTCCGAAATAGTCAGAAATAGTAGAATTCACAATATTGTGTGAATTGGATCATTTAAAATATATAATTCAGTATAGAATTGAATTATATTAACGAATTTATTTATAAATGTCAGTTGAACGCATAATTATATTATACTTATAATTCGAGCTCAAAATGGCGTAGTAGTTCATAATTTGGCGATTCGAACTTTAAACGAATATAACAGAATCCGTTTTAAATCGGATTTCTGTGAAACAAGAAACGTTCAAATCTGTTAAATGATAATTTTCTAATGCAATAGAAAAATCGAGATTTCGTCGTGTAAATTGTGAGTTGTGTACAAATCAAATTTTAGAAAAGTCCCTATGGAATTCTTTTATAATTTATAACGATTTATTTATATTATAAATGGATTTTTAATATAAATTGAATATTGATTTAATATTGGATTTGAAACATCGAGTCATAAATCCAGATATGTATATTTTGGAGCAGTATGATATTCAATGTGGTTATATACGATAATATTAATTTATTAATATTAAATTTAATTGTTTTTAAATATATTAATATTTAAATGGGTTTATTTAGAGCTTTAAAAATAGCCACTTTTGGAAACGAGCTCCGTTTTCAACGAAACTAATGTTGTTGGATCCGAAATATTAAATTATTGTTAGATTTCAATTTTCGTGATTTTTGGAGTCAGTATGTGGCCGTATGGGATTTTAATGTGAAAAACAGTCGATAATTTGACTTTAAAAATACGCTATGTGAGCAAACGAAGTCGGAATTCGACGAAACAAGTTTCGTTGGATCCGTAATGTCAGACTATAGCTGTATGCCCATTTTCATCGAATTTGGATATGTTATGTAATCACAAGGATTTTAAATGACGAATACAAATTGCATTATAATAAAATAGAATAAAATAATTGAATATAAAAATAATAAATCATCCTATAAATATCCTCACCATCCAACCTTAAACCTAACTTCTTTTTCCTCAGGTCAACTAAAAATGCGCCACTTCTTCTTCATATATTTTTCAGAAAACATGGTAGTTTGAAAATCAAGATCAAATTGTATAAAATTCTATAAATCTTGTAGTTAGTATGTTTGCATCTTTTAGAGCTTTCTCTTCACTTTGATATGAATTTGGGTTCACTCGAGATGCTTTTGGTTCGCTGTCCTCTTTGGTACAGTAGCTAGGGTTTGTTGTTCTAAGAATTTGAAACATTGATTTTGGTTCGGGGTATTGTAATTGGGTTTCAGTGAGCAAGTTGCACTTGCGTGCATTTTCTGAAGGGGTTCGAAGGGATTTTCTGTCGTGAGTTCCCTATAGCATGAATCCACTAGTACGAAACTGCACTGAAAAAGGATGACCGATCTTCGAGTGGTGGAGTGGGAAAGGTAGTATTCACGAAGGAGAAGATGATGGTTGCTTCAGAGCAGAGAACACTCGAGATTTGAGGTCGGTAGGTGGGTCAAACTTCGGTAATGGCGCTGGAGATTTATGGAGCACGCGAGTTTGAAATTGCCTGAAAAGGGGAAATCGAGTTGTATTATATTGGGTGGAGGAGGAAGTGAAGTTGAAGAGATTTATTTTGGTTATTTGTACTCGAATTAAGGTGAAGAGAGGAGGGGTTTTGGATCGAAGAAAACAGACGCATGCCATAAGGAGGATACGCGTTTGGATTGTCTAGAAAAGAAGAGGGAGCAGGAGAGAACATGGGTATTTGGGTAGAACATTAGTATTGGGCTGAGGTAAAAGTGGTTGGGCCCAATGGTAAATTAGTTAATGTTTTATTTAATTTAAATAACAAGTATAACTTATTAAATTAATAACTTTGTCATACATTATCCAAATTCAGCGAAACTGATCCGATGGGATCGTTTGGACGACGGCTATGTCATGGAACTGATTCGGAGTGAATTGGAGCTCGTTACAATTTATAGAGAAAAAAATTGTCTGATCTGAATCAAAGACAGTTTATCGTTATTTAACGATAAATGTCCAATGCGATTAAATGTCACTAATTCTGTATAGTTTATATTTTTATAAATATAATCTTGTATCGATAAATGATGATTGATTGTTGTGTGTTGATTGTGTGGTTGAATTGCTGATTTATTGGTTGAAATTATAGATAACGATATATATATAAATCGTTAATCAAATATTGATTCTATTTATCAGAATATTTCATATTGAAATAAAACAAATGTTATTTCATTTGTGATCCAGGGAAAGGGCTGGAGGGATCTAGCTGGATTCCTTAATATTATAATATTGTTTGTTTTCATATATTGTGATATATGATGTGTTATAAAATCTGTGATTGATTATGATGACACTGGTCATGTTATTTAGTATTTTAAATACCATATGAAATACTGGAATGTAAAAAGGAAAATTTCAAAGTGAATATTGAAAATGAAATATTCATATATAAAATAAATAGGAATTATGTAGAATGAATAGAATTATTCAAAAAGATTTATATAAAATGAATAGAATTATATAAAAGGAATTATATAAAATGAATAGAATTATATAAAAGGATTTATATAGAATAAATAGAATCATATAAAGGGAATTATAAATGAGATGTAAGTGTTAGAAATAAAAAGGAGATTTGAATGAATAATTCTACAAATAAAAATATAAAGGAATTTGGGTTTTAGATATTGTTTTTAAATACGAAATCAAACTGTTTTGATTATATAAAGAAATACTATTCACATCCTATGTGAAAAATTAGATTAAAGCAAATATTTTGCAAATAAAATATTATAAAGGAATCCGGGGTTTGAATTAGGAATTTAAATGGGATTACTGAAATTAGAAATGAACCGGAAATTACTCGAGTTGAATGGCTTTTTCGATATCGATCTGATGTTGGTTTCGGCCTTCGGGGTTTATGCTTGGGAAGTTGTTCTGTTACTAGTTTACATTTAGAGACTGATAGAGGTGGGAAGATATTAATGCGTGAATCAGAAATGGAAACGTTTTCCAAAGGTAATAACGTATATTTTCTAAATTTAGAAAATAAGGAATTTATGAATATATGGAAATGATAAAATGGAAAATTGGGGAATGAAATGTTGATTGATCAGTAAGATTTTCATTTGGGAATACGACTGTTGTTTGTACACATGTTTTCCTTTGATAGTTAAATCACAACTATCAAAGATTTTGACCATTTCCGTTTTCAATACGGAGAGACTGGGATCAGATATATTATCTGAAAACCACTCTGTATGGTATTAGCATTGCGAATCAAATATGATGAAGATAATTGAAGATGGAGTTATGCAAGGACTGTTCAGTGCATCCTAGATAGAAATTGCCTAAGATGGATTTACAGAATAGTACCTTCGGTCTGTCCAATCCCAAGACGACCTGTGTGGAAGAATGTCTGACGCAGTATATTTAATAGATTGTGTAAGTTGATCTCTTCAAACGTATTTACGTTTGGTGGAGGAGGAATTTGTTTCTCTTAGCTTTTTACCCGTGATATGTTTAGAGAAATCAAATTTTGATTTAGTGGGTATGACGATGTGACATTCAAAGTGAATGAAGATGTGGTTTGTAAAGGATACGTTATGGCCTCTAGCCTCACAACCAGAAATGGTATAAAATCGGGTAGGTCGCATGGCTAAGTGGTTAGCTGCCAATTAGGGTTATTGTCACCTGATCTAGAGAAATTCCATTTACTTCTATAATCTATTTCGATGTTTTCCCTTTCGGGAAACGATTGCTGATCCCAGCCGTTGGTGATCATACATTCGGTACACTCAAGCGAAATGAGTGACCGGTCATGTTTAGCCTAGGTTGCAAGATGTTCTTGTTGAACTCGGTGTATTCCTCTCTAGAGATAAACTGTCGGAAGGTGGTCCCATAACTTGCCAGTTGGAATTCATTACCTAATAAGCGCCCGCCGTTTTTGATTATCTATTATGTATGTGGAACATGAGATGAAAGCGTTCTGCTAGATGATTATTATATTGTGGTTGATAGTCATTATTACAATATCAAATGAGTTTGATATAAAGATTATTGTTCCTTTCAAAAGGTTTTTGATTGTTGAACCAAGTGTTTTGGATTCTCATAAGGGAAAAACCCATTCCGTGTTATATGATGTGGTCATATGAGATATCATTTAATTGCTCAAACTATTTTAAATGGTTTTACTCATACCAGTCCCACGACTGACCCGGAGTTTATTTTGTTTTATTTCCCTAAACTCTTGGGTGCCCAATTTTGTACGCGCTGTCAAGTGCTCAGGTTTTTACCGATATACTTAGAGAGTTGGAGCAGGAGGCTTCAGGATTATATAGCTATTATTTATTTCCACTGTAATGTAAGTGTTGTACACTAATGACATATGTGTATTTTCAAGTTATGTTGTATACTATATTTTATTTGTTCCGCTATGAGATTCGTGTTTACTCTGATATTGTATGTTCTTCTTCTTCTTCTATTCTAATTTTCTATCTTATCTATCCTCACCCTCTAACTTCTTTCATTAACTATCTGGTATCACCGATGCTTGGATAGTCGGCATTGAGTTTATGTCGATTACCTGGATCGTGAAAATCCGGGTCGTTACAGTTGGTATCAGAGTTGAAGGTTAAGTAATTACCTTGGCTCTATGGCGTAAATCTGCAGAGATGGGGTTAGCAATACCCTAGGTTGAGTTTGAGTGTATATATATGAGAGCGTATTTGTTATTCAATATAAAATGATTTGGATATTTATTGGTCGAGTTGTTTATGAGTTCTGATCGATCAGTTTGAACTGTATCGGTAGGAGTTTATAAACATTTGAATACGATGGACCAACACAATATGGTTTGAAAGAGGGTAAATGAAATAATTTACTCCAAAATATATTTTGATACGAAAGAATTGGAATTTTTATAATATACTGGATGTGTTTGTTGTTATTATAATCGAGTGAGATTATAATAAGAATGGTTATATAAATAGCCAATCAGTATTCATATAATTGTAATATATGAAATCAGATGAATTAAATCTGGATTAAAATCAGAATTTGGAATTAAAATCCCGAAAATATGAAAAGTGTTTGTAAATGTAATTGAATTAAGCATAAGAGAAATTTAAAATCCTGGGAGATTTTAGAAATGTTTTCCAAGCATTGGGAATAGTATTTGGAAATAAATTTCAAGATGGAAGTATTTAGAAATGGTTTTAAAAGTGGTATAGTATTGAACTCACTTCGATAGCTGGGAAATAACCCAGATGATGAATCGCGACATCATTAGTGTTCATTTTTGAGTTACTAAGTGACGAATTACTACCAAAGATTTTGTTATTTTAATTTTTTTTGTGGAAAGCAAGTTGTTTTGAATCCTGGAAGGATATCTCTGGTTTTAGAAAAGCTAAACTATTGAAATCCCTGGGGAAGATTGTTTGAATTAAAAATAAATAAATTAGAATTTAACTTGAGATAAGTTAATAAAACTGGAATTGATCAGAGAATAATCTGGAATGGAATTTAGTTGATAAGTTAAGAGTTTGGAATCGAGAATGGAACTCGAGCTTGAAATGAAATTCGATTTGGATATAAGTGAATGTTCGGGTTCGAGGATAAAACTGATTGGAATGATATTGGTATATGCAGAATTGGTAACAGATGGAAAATGATATATATGCTCGACAAAAAGGTCCCAGTTTATATTTTATATGGGTATGAGATTTTATGAGCCGAATTGGCAAGCCGCTTGGCTATTTGAATTTATTTTGGGTTGGAGAAGGCCTAAAGAGGAGAGTTGTAGTTATACCGATTAATCTGTACAAAGGAGGTGCTGGTGAAATTTTCCGAAAATTTAACGTGATAGAAAATTTTCAGAGTTTTGAGAATTTTGGTTATTCAGAATGAATTAATATTTTAATTAAAATTAATTGGTTAAGTTGAAACTAAAGTTGAGAAGTAAACAAATAATTTTTAACACAGTTAATAGGGTTGGTGTTCTACCATAGCAATTTCGAGGACGAAATTATTTTAAGGGGGAAGAATGTAACGTCCCGTATTTTTACGGTATAATAATTAATTTATTTAATTATTTAAATAATGGTTTTGAGATTTATATGGTTGTTTGATTAAATAATATTGAATATTTAAATAATATAAATAATTGAATAATATATTTAAATTCCGAAATAGTCGGAAATAGTAGAATTCACAATATTGTGTGAATTGGATCATTTAAAATATATAATTCAGTTTAGAATTGAATTATATTAACGAATTTATTTATAAATGTCAGTTGAACGTATAAATTATATAAAAATTATAATTCGAGCTTGAAATGGCGCGACAGTTCATAATTTGGCGATTCGAACTTTAAGCGAATATACAGAATCCGTTTTAAATCGGATTTCTGTGAAACAAGAAATGTTCGAATCTGTTTAACGACATTTTTCTAGTGGAATTGAAAAATCAAGATTTCGTCGTGTAGATTGTGAGTTGTGTCCAAATCAAATTTTAGAAAAGTCGCTATGGAATTCCTTTATAATTTATAACGATTTATTTATATTATAAATGGATTTTTAATATAAATTGAATATTGATTTAATACTGGATTTGAAATATCGAGTCATAAACCCAGATATGTATATTTTGGAGCAGTATGATATTCAATTTGGTTATATACGATGACATTAATTTATTAATATTAAATTTAATTGTTTTTAAACATATTAATATTTAAATGGGTTTATTTAGAGCTTAAAAATAGCCACTTTTGCAAATGAGCTCCGTTTTCAATGAAAATAATTTTGTTAGATCCAGAATATTAAATTATTGTTAGATTCCAATTTCCATGATTTTTGGAGTCAGTATGTGGCCATACGGGATTTTAATATGAAAAATAGTCGATAATTTGACTTTAAAAATACGCTGTCTGAGCAAACGAAGTCGGAATTCGACGAAACAAGTTTCGTTGGGTCCGTAATGTCAGACTGTGGCTGTATGCCCTTTGGATTCGTTATGTAATCACATGGATTTTAAATGACGAATACAAACATCGTTATAATAAAATAGAATAAAATAATTGAATATAAAAATAATAAAACATCCTATAAATATCCTCACCATCCAACCTTAAACCAAACTTCTTTTTCCTCTGGTCAACTAAAAATACACTGCTTCTTCTTCATATATTTTTCAGAAAACATGGTAGTTTGAAAATCAAGCTCAAATTGTATAAAATTCTATAAATCTCGTAGTTAGTATATTTGCAACTTTTAGAGCTTTCTCTTCACATTGATATGAATTTGGGTTTACTCGAGATGCTTTTGGTACGCTGTCCTCTTTGGTACAGTAGCTAGGGTTTGTTTTTCTAAGAATTTGAAACATTGATTTTGGTTTTGGGTATTGTAATTGGGTTTCAGTGAGCAAGTAACACTTACGTGCATTTTCTGAAGGGGTTCGAAGGGATTTATGTCATGAGTTCCTTGTAGCCTGAATCCACTAGTACGAAACCGTACTGAAAAAGGATGACCGAACTTCGAGTGGTGGAGTGGGAAAGGTAGTATTCACAGAGGAGAAAATGATGGTAGTTTCAGAGAAGAGAACACTGGAGAGTGAAGGTCGGTAGGTGGGTCTAAACTTCGGCAATGGCGTTGGAGATTCATGGAACACACGAGTTTGAAATTGTCCGAAAAGAGGAGATCGAGTTGTATTATATTGGGTGGAGGAGGAAGTGAAGTCGAAGAGATTTATTTTAGTTATTTGTACTCGAATTATGGTGAAGAATAGGAGGGGTTGTGGATCAAAGAAAACAGACGTAGGCCATAAGGAGGATACACATTTGGATTGTCTGGAGAAGAAGAGGGAGTAGGAAAGAACATGGGTATTTGGGTAGAACATTGGTATTTGGCTGAGTTAATAGTGGTTGTGCCCAATGGTAAATTAGTTAATGTTTTATTTAATTTAAATAACAAGTATAACTTATTAAATTAATAACTTTGTCATACGTTTTCCCAATTCAGCGAAACTGGATCCAATGGGATCGTATGGACGACGGCTACGCCACGGAACTGATTCGGAGTGAATTGGATCTCGTTGCAATTTATAGCGAAATAATCTGATCTAAATCAAAGACAATTTATCATTATTTAACGATAAATCTCCAGTGTGAGTAAATGTCACTAACTATATACAGTTTATATTTTTATAAATATAAACTAGTATCGATAAATGATGATTGATTGTTGTGTTTATTGTGCGATTGAATTGCTGATTTATTGGTTGAAATTATAGATAGTGATATATATATATAAAAAAAAATCATTAATCAAATATTGATTCTGTTCATCAGAATATTTCATATTGAAATAAAATCGATATTATTTATATTTAACATCTATGATGCAGGGAAACAGGTTGGAGGGATCCAACTGGATTCCTCAAAATTATAATACTGTTTGTTTTCATATATTGTGATATATGATGTGTTATAAAAATCTATGATTGATTATGATGACACTGGTCATGTTATTTGGTATTTTAAATACGATATGAAATACTGGAATGTAAAAAAGGAAATTTTCAAAGTGAATATTGAAAATGAAATACTTATATATAAATAAATACGACTTATATAGAATGAATAGAATTATATAAAAAGATTTATATAGAATGAACAGAATTATATAAAAGGATTAATATAAAATGAATAGAATTATATAATAGGATTTATATAGAATAAACATAATTATATAAAGGGAATTACAAATGAGATATAACTGTTAGAAATAAAAAGGAGATTTGTACGAACAATTCTACAAATAAAAATATAAAGGAATTTGGGTTTGAGATATTGTTTTTAAATACGAAATCAAACTGTTTTGATTATATAAAGAAATATTATTCACATCCTATGTAAAAAATTAGATAAAAGTAAATATTTTGCAAATAAAATATTATAAAGGAATTTGGGGTTTGAATTAGGAATTTTGGGACTACTGAAATTAGAAACGGGCTGGAAATTAGTTGAGTTGAATGGCTTTCTGGGTATTGATCTGATGTTGGTTTCGGCCTTTGGGGGTTTATGCTTGGGAAGTTGTTCTCTTACTAGTTTACAATTAGAGACTGATAGATGTGGGATGATATTGATGCGCGAATCAGAAATGGGAACGTTTTCCAAAGTTAATAAAGTATATTTTCTAATTTTACAAAGTAAGGAATTTATGAATATATGGAAACGATAGAATGGGAAATTGGGAAATGAAAGGATGATTGATCGGTAAGATTTCCATTTGGGAATACGACCGTTGTTTGTACAAATGTTTTCCTTTGATAGTTAAATCACCGACTATCAAAGGTTTTGACCATTTCTGTTGTCAATACGGAGAGATATGGATTAGATATATTATCTGAAAACTACTCCGTATGGCATTAGCATTGCGAATCAAATATGATGAAGATAATTGAAGATGGAGTTATGCAAGGGCTGTTCAGTAAATCCTAGGTAGAAATTTCCTAAGATGGATTTACAGAATAATACCTTCGGTCTGTCCAGTCCAAGGACGACCTGTATGGAAGAATGTCTGACGGAGTATATTTAATAGATCGTGTAAGTTGATCTCTTCAAACATATTTACATTTGGTGGCGGAGGAATTCGTTTCTCTTAGCTGTTTACCCGTGATATGTTTGGAGAAATCAATTTGTGATTTAGCGGGTATTACGATGTGACATTCAAAATGAATGAAGATGTGGTTTGTATAGGATACGTTATGGCCTCTAGCCTCACAACCGGAAATGGTATAAAATCGGATAGGTCGCATGTCTAAGTGGTTAGCTGCCAATTAGGGTGTATTGTCACCTGATCTAGAGAAATTCCATTTATTTCTATAATCTATTTCGATGTTGTCCTTTTCGTGAAACGGTTGCTGATCCCAACCGTTGGTGATAATACATTCGGTACACTCAAGCGAAATGAGTGACCTATCGTGTTTAGCCTGGGTTACAAGATGTTCTTGTTGAACCCGGTGTATTCCTCTCTAGAGATACACTATCGGAAGGTGTATCTATACCTTGCCAGTTGGAATTCATTACCCAATAAGCGCTCGTGGTTTTTGATTATCTATTATGTATGTTGAATGTGAGATGAAAGCGTTCTGCTAGATGATTATTATATTGTGGTTGATAGATGTTATTACAATATCAAATGAGTTTGATATAAAGATTATGGTTCCTTTCAAAAGGTTTTTGAATGTTGAACCAAGTGTTTTGGATTCTCATAAGGCAAAAACCCGTTCCGTGTTATACGACATGGTCTTATGAGATATTGCTTAATTGCTCAAACTTTTTTAATTGGTTTTACTCATAACAGTACCATGACTGACCCGGAGTTTATTTTGTTTTGCTTCCCTAAACTCTTGGGTGCCCAATTTTTGTATGGGAAGTCAAGTAGTCAGGTTTTTACCGATATACTTGGAGAGTTGGAGCAGGAGGCTTTAGGACTATATAGCTATAATTTATTTCCACTGTGATGTAAGTGTAATACTCAAATGACAGATTTGTATTTCCAAGTTATGTTGTGTACTATATTTTATTCGTTTCGCTATGAGATTCGTGTTTACACTGATATTGTATGTTCTTCATCTTCTTATATTCTAATTTTTTATCTTATCTATCCTCATCCTCTAACTTCTTTCATTAACTATCTGGTATTTCTGATGCTTGGATGGTCGACATTGAGTTTATGTCGATCCGGGATCGTGAAAATCCGGGTCATTACACATTTATTTCTTTCTTCTTTTTGTTGTTTTTATTGTGTTTTTTTCTTTCTCGCAAGGCCCAAACCCGCTTCATAACATGAAAACTTACCCCATTATTCCATAGCCTGTCGCAACGCAGCTTTCGTCCACACGTCTTTCTCCCTTCCCACCTTATCAGTCCTTCTCCAATTTTTCGAAAGCCAGCACCTACACACCTTCCTTCATTCCTCCCCACTTTGTTTGTTGTACATCTACTTGTTTGTTTCAAAAACTTCTTGCTTGCGTTTCTGTCTTCAAAAGTAGCTTCTTTTATACCCTCTTTTCCCAATGCCATATGCAACTTCTACTTTGTCTTCTACTGTTCGCCATCTTCCATCCAGGCTTCAGAGAAAATGCACCGTTCTCCACTGCTCTAATATACACATCATACTCACCTACACTACTGCCACGTCCTATATTGCTTCTCATGGCTGCTTTAGAGACCAAGCACCATGCAAAGAAGCGAGATAGAGAAGAAGTACCATAGATTTAAAGCTTTTCGAGCTTGGGATATCAATGAAATAGATGGGATCAACCTTCGTTCTATTTTTTTAAGTTTTCCTTTTCTGGAAACAACAAGGGGATGGCACGCGGTATATATATATATATATATATATATATATATATATATATAAACCAATGAAGAGATAAGAACGACGTCTTGTTGAGGTTACAGGGTAGGGATGCAGGAGCATGGGGTTTACAGATAGGTAGAAGGGTAGACTTGAGAAAAGGAAGAAGGAAACATGTGCGAAAATATTGGTTTGCATGTTGGCTTAGGCTTGCAGAAGTATATAGTTTATTATAGTTTGATGAGGACTGTATTGGGTGAAAATTTCCTATCTTAGGTCGGCTGTGCTATTTTGGAACATGAGGCAGAAATGAAGGAACACAGCAGTAGTAGATGATAAAATTGTCTTATCTCAATTGACAGAGAAAGAGAAAAGGTGTTTTCATTTTGATAAGTATTTATCATGGCAGCGTGTACAGAGACAGAAGAGAAGAAATATGTTAGGCCACGTTCACTTAGGGTGAGTGGGCATAGGATAAGTTAGAATTTTATAGGGTATGTCAACATTGTTTAATTTACATAGGGTAATGGATCGAAATGCCTTACATGGGGTAGGTTTTAGGCTTGTACTGTAAGGTAGGTAGGCTGATGTAAAAGCATGGCAGGTAACGCTTTGGCGGGTAAGAACTTTGGTAGGTAGAATGTAGGTTATGTATATTTTTTTATAATATACTTCTTGAATTCGGTACGGTTGTTTTTACATGGTTAATAGCTGGTATTTACCATTATTTAACGTGGACCATTAAATTTGCACTAATAAAAACGATTCTCAAACATAATGAAAACGGACGTATCGCTTTGTCTTGATGTTGCGAACCCAACGAAATTCGTTTCGTCAAAATCCAACTTTTTGTGCAAAAACAGCCTAAATTTTAAGTTATCAGTTCACCTTTCAATTTCGTCTACCGACAAAATAGCTCTGTTTAGTTCCAAACTGTAACACCCCACGTCCATTAATGTCACTCACAAAGGGATTGCATTAACTTCCGTGGAGGTTATAAGTGAATATAGAATAGAAAAATTACAACAAGACAGATAATAAATAGTACTTGGAAATCTAAAACTTCATTTTATTGCAGCAGAAATTAAACATGTTTGTTACATCATAAAACCATAGATCATAACCAAGTACAATATCCATCTTCATAAAAACAAAATACATAATCCCATTACATAAATAGCCATTAAAAAGATAACAAACTGGACTTTACTTCAACGGTCCAAGCTTTCCAAAAAGAGATGAAGCAATTCAATCAAACTCCACTAGAGCTGGGCCCAACCTGAGGACCTGGAGGGGGAAAAAGGATAGAAATAGAGGGGGTCAGACATAAAGTCTGGCGAGTATGATAATTCAAACAATACTATTATCAAAATAACTAGACTAAGGCATAAGCTGGAAGACAAGTAAATGTCTATGAACTCTTAGAAAGATAAAGATAGCGTTTAAGATAACGTTAAAGATAACGGTAAAGGCACACCTAATTACTAGCGAATGATTACTACACTGCACCGCACATTACTACACTGCACCACACTAGTCACCCTATTGTTTGATCCCACTTGCTTTACATAGAAACTTTATAAATAGCCTTATGTACCCCTAGCTGACTACATAGGTGTCGTCTGCCCCTATCTCCACTAGGTGTACCCCACTACACACTTTCGATCGGCTCCCTACTCGTAGATACTCGTGCTGGCCCCACAGTGGGGTGTATCACTCCTCTAAAGTGGCAACCCGATACAACTTGAGAATGCATGGCTTATACCTACACGATGCAACAACGTCTTACCTACCAGCCCGGGTCCATACACGCATACGAAACCCGTTGGACTTGCATTGCCACCGCTCCCCGTTTTGGCCTCTTACAGTCAAACCCAACATGCGTGTCCCGTCCTCGATTTGGGTCGAGCCCACAAAGATACGTTTGGGATACTGGTCGAAATGGGCCCCCACAAGCTACCCACCTAAGCTTGTCACTAGTATATCCCACTTAACCCTCTTAGTCATGTTCATTTACATGTGTGTTTGGTTAAGTCTTACTAATCGTATTTCACATGCCACTAAGGGCACCCCCTAGATTCCTCATGCCACCTAAGGCACCTACTTAACCCCCATGTCCCACCTTACATGTTTATTTGGTTAAGTATTTCTTAATTCATTCAGGCCATAACCTCATAAAGACCTCTCACATTAGACTGGCATTTATGGAAGCTGGATTTGCTTGGCGGGTCCGGGCAGTCTTACACCATAAAGGAGTCTAACCTCGTGTCTTTACAACCGTTATGCTTTAGTTTAGGCCTAGGACCTCTCACATTGGGCTGACATTTGTGACCACTGGATTTGCCGGACGGGTCCGGGCAGGTTTACGTCACAAAAGAGTCCAACCTCGTGTCCTAAGCATTGATTAACACTTAAAATCTTTTACCCCAGTTTTAATAATTCCCTATTCAAATTATTAATTAAGTCAACTTTTAATGATGTCCATAATTGACTCAATTATGGCCATCCACTTATGGCATGCAAAATCATATCAATTGCACCCCAACTTTTTAATATTAAATCCTTAATATTACCCCTACCCCACGTTTATACGTTCGCTTATTTAACGCATAATATAGGCTAGATTTGTATAGTCTAACACCTAGCACAAAGATAAATTATCACAACATATAGACAATTAAAATAAATCTAATCATAATAGGGGTGAAACTTGCATAAACTACACATGTTAAAGATCAAAAGATGTCAACTTGTTAAAAGTCTCAATTTACATGATATGATCATAGCCCAAATCTATACATAAACTTGCATATGGGGTTTTTAGGCAACATAATGATGGTGTGAACTAGCATAGGATATCACATATGTCATAGAATAATTCTAGATGTCATAATAGATGTCTTGGCATATGTTCATAACTTTTCTAATCAATCTAACTTGCATATGTGACTTGTCATATAGATCAACATAACCCAAACATGATGATTTAATTAATATGAACTAACTAGCATAGATGGTAACATCATGGCCTTTTTAACATGTATGATTCATCACAACTTAGCATAGAAACTTTCAACATACATAACATCATCATAGCATGATTTACAACATATAAGATATCATCATCACATAACATTGGATTTACAATATACATGATAGCAAAAGGGGTTTACAACAACATATATGATAATTCACATCATCTACTCATAATCCATTCATAACTCAACCTAACTAGAATGATAATAATCTTGTTAAGATCATTATACTCACAATTTAGAGAAGAAAAGAGAGAGTTTTGCTTTGCTTTAGGGTTGAGAGAATTAGAATTGAATTTGCTTTTCTTCTTTCTTAGTTGGCGGCGGCTCCATTGATTTCCATGGCGATGGTATGACGGTAACTATTCTATTTTAATTAGGTTTAGGGTTAGCATTAGGATGTATTTATAGGTGTAGGAAGTTATTTAGGACCATTAGATTAACCCTAACCATGAGAACCAATCAAATGCAAAATCTGCATTTGAGCGAATCGGCCCACGGGTTGACAGCCAAACACCCTGGATTAATCCCTAGTCGACCCAGTAGAGCTCGGGTCGACCTCAAAAATGGGCTGGTTCGGTTATTTCCCCTCCCAATTCGTTGTTTTGAACTTTTTCGCATATTTATTTATTTAATTTATATATATATATATCAATATATATATATATTTCTCTGCGCAACCCATTTCACTTAACTCTTTTCTAAAAATTAAGTATACTTTAATTTGTGAATTTTAATGTTATAAAATTATGGGATGTTACATTCTCCCCTCCTTAAAGGATTTCGTCCACGAAATCTCCAAGTCAAGAAGAATGTATATCCTACCATCTAATCGTCCATCTACTCAACCATCAAACACCAGCATCCATTGTCTTAAAAGACTTCTAATGCTTTAATGTTTATATGCACAGTGTGTGTATATGTCCATATCTAATGCAAAATCAGGCGGTCTACTGATTCAGTCGACCTCCTTAGTGCAATTCATGATAGTGCCATGCATCCAATATATATGCAAAAGATTCCTAATGATACATATTAATTCTATATGCATGCACAACCATCCACCCGAATGCAGCAACTATATGATAATACAACCATTATACATCCATTTTACTAAATACATCCATATATATGCAATATGCAATATGAAGTGACTGGGCCGATCTGGTGCCTAATAGTGTGTGTATATGCATCCACGAGCAACCACTAGCAAACACTTGCATCCACTTTGCATACACCATACATAACATGTCTCAAACACATGTTTCAACCATAGGATTATCCTAACTAAAGGTCAAAGATACTAGCGAGAGGATATACTAAAGATAAGATAAGTACAAGCTAAGCGATAAAGGAGAAATTAAAAGACATACCCTCAAAAAGAAAAGGGTATTATGAACACATCTTCTCTTCTGTCTCCTAAGTAGCGTTGCTCTCATCATCTCCCCATTGCACTTTGACTAGTCTGACCTCTCGATTCCTCAACCTCTTGATCTCCGACCCAAGAATGCGCGTAGGAGCTCGTCGAATTGTCGCATCACGCTCTATCTCCACCTCTCTAAGAAGGTTCGGCTCTACCACTTCCGTGGTCTTGTGCAAGCACTTCCTCAAATGTGACACATGGAATACGTCGTGTACACCACTAAGTCTCTCGGGCAACTCAATTTTATACGCCATCTGTCCAATTTTCTCCTTAATAGGAAACGACCATACAAACCTTAGTGCTAATTTCACAACGGACCCAAAGCGAAAAACGTTCCGTAATGGAGACACTTTGACAAAGACCATGTCCCCAACTTCAAACTCGAGATCTGTCCTCCTCTTATCCGCATAAGATTTCTGCCTATCTTGTGCTGCTTTCATCCTCCTTCGAATCAAGTCGATCTTCTCCGAAGTCTCCCTAATCATATCGGGCCCAAGTAAGATCTTATCCGTAGATTCCCACCAACATGTAGGTGAACGACAAGGTCGTCCATAAAGAGCTTCGAAAGGTACCATGCCAATGCTGGACTGAAAGCTGTTGTTATATGCGAACTCCACTAATGGAAGATGCTCTTCCCATGTACCCCCAAAGTCTAGGATACATAGCCTCAAAAGATCCTCTAGAATGCGATTCACCCTCTCGGTTTGGTCGTCCGTCTGAGGATGGTATGCGGTGCTCAAACATAACTGAGTCCCTACCGCCTCTTGCAAGCTTCTCCAAAATTCGCTAGTGAAAATAGGATCGCGGTCGCTCACTATGCTAGAAGGAACACCGTGCAAATGAACTATCTCTCGGACGTACACAGAAGCTAACCATGGAGCAGTCCTCTTACTCTTCACGGGAATGAAATGGGCGCTTTTAGTAAGTCTATCTACTATAACCCAAATTCCCGTATTACCCTTCCTTGATCGCGGTAACCCATCCACAAAATCCATCGAGACACTTTCCCACTTCCATAGTGGAACCTCCAATGGGTGAAGCAACCCACCGGGTTTCTTTTGCTCCGCTTTTACTTGTTGGCACACCAAGCATCTAGCGACATACTCGGCCACGTCTTTCTTCATGCCGGCCCAAAAGTGAACTCTCTTCATGTCTTTGTACATCTTGTTCCCGCCGGGATGAATGGTCATCTTCGAATGATGTGCTTCGTAAAGAATAGTCTTCCTTAGGTCATCGTCTTTTGGTACATAAAGTCTACCGTCCCTACGTAACCAACCCTTATCATCCAGGGTTTACCTACAGAGATGGCTTGAAGACTCCCCTCCTTTGAGCTTTTCTACTAACTCAACCAACTACCGGTCGTCTCGCTGTGCCTCGTCAATCCGTCCCAAATGCGTAGATCTGGCCTCCAAGGATGCTAGCAAACCGGGTACGAAGTCAACGGAAGGTCTAAAGTCAAACATCGAAATGAATTCTAAACTTCGCCGCTCAACAAACAAAGGACTTAAGGATAATCTTTTTCTACTTAAGGCTTCTGCCACCACGTTACCCTTGCCAGGGGTATAGGCTATTTCGAAGTCGTAGGACGCTAAGAACTCCATCAACCTTTGCTGCCTTAACTTTAAGTCCTTCTGAGAGAACAAGTATTTTAAAGACTTGTGGTCAGTGAATAATTCGAATTTCTCGCCAAGAAGATAATGACGCCAAGACTTAAGCGAGAAAACAATAGCGGCCAATTCTAGGTCATGTGTAGGATAATTTTTCTCATGCGCTCTCAACTGCCTTCCACCATAGGCTATTACCCTACCCTCTTGCATTAAGACTGCGCCTATTCCTGTCCCACAAGCATCAGTATAAACGGTAAACGACTCACTCCCGTCTGGCAATACTAAGACTAGGGCTGAAGTCAAAGCTCTCCTCAAACGTTGGAACGCATCATCACAATCTACGTCCCATCTGAAAACTAGGTTCTTCTTCATCAAGCGTGTCAATGGAGCTGATATCTTTGCGAAGTCTTTGATAAACTTCCTATAGTAGCCAGCCAACCCCAAGAAACTTCTCACTTCAGTAGCATTTTTAGGGACCTTCCAATCTTGGATGGCCACCACCTTCGCGGGATCCACGACTATCCCTTCTTTGGAAACCACGTGCCCCAAGAACCGTACTTCCTTCCTCCAGAAGTGACACTTAGAAAATTTAGCCTTAAGGCTATGCGCTCGCAGGTTCTCCAACACTTCCCTAAGATGTAGGGCATGCTCTTCTTCATCCTTAGAAAAGATCAAGATGTCATCTACAAAGACTACCACCAATTTGTTAAGGTACTCCCTAAACACCCTACTCATCAAATCAACAAAATATGCTGGGGCGTTTGTCAAACCGAAGGGCATCACAAGCCATTCATAGGAACCGTCCGGAGTCCTAAAGGCAGTCTTGTCTATGCTATCCTCGGCCACTCTTAACTGATGGAACCCAGTGGCTAAGTCCAATTGCGAAAACACTGAGGCGCCAACTAACTGATCGAAGAGATCGTCAATCCTCGGCAGTGGGTGTCTGTTCTTCTTAGTAAGCTTATTTAGTTCTCTATAGTCCACACAAAGTCTAAGGGACCCATCCGCCTTCGTGGCAAATACTACTGGAGCACCCCACTCCGATATACTTCATTTTATGAACCCCTTCTCAAGCAACTCCTTCACTTGCTTATCGAGCTCCCTCCTTTCACGTGGAGCCATGTGGCGTACTGGAAAAGATACTGGTTTCGCATTATCCACAAGATATATTCGAAAATCTATCTCCCGCTTTGGAGGCAAGCCCTTCACCTCCTCAAACACATCCGAATATTCTCGGACCACTCTAACAGATCGTAGATTTTCCTCAGACGCGTCAAGCGATTCTAGATAACTTGGAATAACCGAATTTATAGGATTACAAAAGATTTCGAGAGTGTTGCCAAGGCGAGTCACGAGCCTAACTACTCTCCTTTCACAATCAAGAACGGCCCCATTTCTGGATAACCAATCCATTCCTAAAATTAGCTCATAGCCCGTGAAGCCCAACACATAAGCATCACATCTAAATTCAACGCTAAGTATGGAAATTTTCAAATCCAAACACATCATAGACAAATAAGCTAAGCCTCCAATTGGATTCGAAACAACTAAGGGATCCTCTACTAAGCTGGTGTTTAAGTGCAGTGATTCAACTAATGATGTAGAGATAAACGAATGTGATGCGCCCGAATCGAATAAGGTACGGACAGGATGATCAAACAAAAAAACTAAGCTTTCAAAAGAAATGGTTCCACCTCGTTCTTGCAGCGGTGGGACCGCGAGAGCCTGAACTTGTCCTTTAGCCTATCCTGGTGCCATAAGAGCCTACACCTGTCCTCCCGAGGTAGCTCCTGCCCTCTGCCCCTTCTTTGTGCAGTCCTTCACTAAATGTCCCGCATCGCCACAATGAAAACAGCCTGTCTTCTTTTTCTTTCGGCAATCCTTGCTGAGATGGCCTGGTGTCCCACATTTAAAACATTTCTTCTTTCCCTTGCCGTTATTGTCTTTACCACCCTTCTTATTTTGCTGTTGTGGTTTCTTCTGATCCCCCTTCTTCTCGGGTGCCTTATCAGCTTTAGCGCTTTTCTCCTCATGCATAAGCGTCATTTCTACTAACTTCTCAAAGGTGGCCCCCATCGGGATGTGGGTCATACCCAACCCCTGCAATGGTTCATTCAAGCCATTCACGAACCTTAGAACCTTCTTCTCCGGCGTGTTTACTAAGTCCAAGCCAAAACTTGCTAACTGATTAAATTTATTGACATATTCTTTCACTGATGAGCTTCCTTGCTTCAATGTCAAGAACCTTTCCATATATAGATTTTCTTCCGCCCTTGAGAGAAACTTCGCCTCGAACCTACGTCTGAAATCCGCCCAAGAGTCAACAGGACGCTCCCCATTAGTGACCTCCCACCAAAACGAGGCCTCTCCCTTCATCAACCAAGCTGCTAAACGAACTCTCCTCCCTTCTTCTACTTCAAAGATTTCTAGCAATTCTTACACCTCCTTAAGCCAATCTCTAGCTTCCACAAACATTTCTGACCCTTGAAATGGTTTTCCACCCATAGCCTTGAATTCCTTGCACGTCTCTGCAAAAGTATCTACGCGAGGAGGAGGAGGAACAGGTGCACATGGTGGTGGAGGAACATTGGCTGGACCTGCAGCGGCCCTAGCCTCCAATAGCCTCCTATACCATCCTGGTATCGTTACACCATCGGGTAGATTAAGATCTTCAGCCATGCTGAAACGAAAAAGGAAAGATTCAAAATGGAGAATTCGAAAGATAAAGATATGTGGCTATTGGGGATTATGTTTTTCTTAAAAACTTTTCTCTTTAAATTTCTCATTAAAACATGTTTTTAAAACACTTCTTCCAAAAATAACTATTTTTCTAAACTATTTTTATCTGTTCTGGTAACCTTAAGCTCTGACACCACGTGTAACACCCCACGTCCATTAATGTCACTCACAAAGGGAATGCATTAACTTCCATGGAGGTTATAACTGAATATAGAACAGAAAAATTACAACAAGACAGATAATAAATAGTACTTGGAAATATAAAACTTCATTTTATTGCAGCGGAAATTAAACATGTTCGTTACATCATAAAGCCATAGATCATAACCAAGTACAATATCCATCTTCATAAAAACAAAATACATAATCCCATTACATAAATAGCCATTAAAAAGATAACAAGCTGGACTTTACTTCAACGGTCCAAGCTTTCCAAAGAGAGATGAAGCAATTCAACCAAACTCCACTAGAGCCGGGCCCAACCTGAGGACCTGGAGGGGGAAAAAGGATAGAAATAGAGGGGGTCAGACATAAAGTCTGGCGAGTATGATAATTCTAACAATACTATTATCAAAATAACTAGACTAAGGCATAAGCTGGAAGTAAATGTCTATGAACTCTTAGGAAGATAAAGATAGCGTTTAAGATAACGTTAAAGATAACGGTAAAGGCACACCTAATTACTAACGAATGATTACTAAACTGCACCGCACATTACTACACTGCACCACACTAGTCACCCTATTGTTTGATCCCACTTGCTTCACACAAAAACTTTATAAATAGCCTTACATACCCCTAGCTGACTACAAAGGTGCCGTCTGCCCCTATCTCTACTAGGTGTACCCCACTACCCACTTTCGATCGGCTCCCTACTCGTAGATACCTGTGCTGGCCCCATAGTGGGGTGTATCACTCCCCTAAAGTGGCAACCCGATACAACTTGAGAATGCACGGCTTATACCTACACGATGAAACAACGTCTTACCTACCAGCCGGGTCCACAAACGCATACGAAACCCATTGGACTTGCGTTTCCACCGCTCCCCGTTTTGGCTTCTTACAGTCGAACCCAGCATGCGTGTCCCGTCCTCGATTTGGGTCGAGCCCACAAAGATACGTTTGGGATACTGGTCGAAATGGGCTCCCACAAGCTACCCACCTAAGCTTGTCACTAGTATATCCCACTTAACCCTCTTAGTCATTTTCATTTACATGTGTGTTTGGTTAAGTCTTACTAATCGTATTTCACATGCCACTAAGGGCACCCCCTAGATTCTTCATGCCACACAAGGCACCTACTTAACCCCCATGTCCCACCTTACATGTTTATCTGGTTAAGTATTTCTTAATTCATTCAGGCCATAACCTCATAAAGACCTCTCACATTAGACTGGCATTTATGGCAGCTGGATTTGCCGGGTGGGTCCGGGCAGTCTTACACCATAAAGGAGTCTAACCTCGTGTCTTTACAACCGTTATGCTTTAGTTTAGGCCTAGGACCTCTCACATTGGGCTGACATTTGTGACCACTGGATTTGCCGGGCGGGTCTGGGCAGGTTTACATCACAAACAAGTCCAACCTCGTGTCCTAAGCATTGATTAACACTTAAAATCTTTTACCCTAGTTTTAATAATTCCCTATTCAAATTATTAATTAATTCAACTTTTAATGATGTCCATAATTGACTCAATTATGGCCATCCACTTATTGCATGCAGAATCATATCAATTGCACCCCAACTTTTTAATATTAAATCCTTAATATTACCCCTACCCCACGTTTATACGTTCGCTTATTCAACGCATAATATAGGCTAGACTTGTATAGTCTAACACCTAGCACAAAGATAAATTATCACAACATACAGACAATTAAAATAAATCTAATCATAATAGGGGTGAAACTTGCATAAACTACACATGTTAAGAATCAAAAGGTGTCAACTTGTTAAATGTCTCAATTTACATGATATGATCATAGCCCAAATCTATACATAAACTTGCATATGGGGTTTTTAGGCAACATAATGATGGTGTGAACTAGCATAGGATATCACATATGTCATAGAATAATTCTAGATGTCATAATAGATGTCTTGGCATATGTTCATAACTTTTCTAATCAATCTAACTTGCATATGTGACTTGTCATATAGATCAACATAACACAAACATGATGATTTAATTAATATGACCTAACTAGCATAGATGGTAACATCACGGCCTTTTTAACATGCATGATTCATCACAACTTAGCATAGAAACTTTCAACATACATAACATCATCGTAGCATGATTTACAACATATAAGATATCATCATCACATAACATTGGATTTACAATATACATGATAGCAAAAGGGGTTTACAACAACATATATGATAATTCACATCATCTACTCATAATCCATTAATAACTCAACCTAATTAAAATGATAATAATCTTGTTAAGATCATCATACTCACAATTTAGAGAAGAAAAGAGAGAGTTTTGCTTTGCTTTAGGGTTGAGAGAATTAGAATTAAATTTGCTTTTCTTCTTTCTTAGTTAGCGGCGGCTCCATTGATTTCCATGGCGATGGTATAACGGTAACTATTCTATTTTAATTAGGTTTAGGTTAGCATTAGGATGTATTTATAGGTGTAGGAAGTTATTTAGGACCATTAGATTAAACCTGAACCATGAGAACCAATCAAATGCAAAATCTGCATTTGAGCGAATTGGCCCACGAGTTGACAGCCAAACACCCTGGATTAACCCCTAGTCGACCCAACGGGACTTGGGTCGACCTCAAAAATGGGCCGGTTCGGTTATTTCCCCTCCCAATTCGCTGTTTTGAACTTTTTTGCATATTTATTTATTTAATTTTTAATTTTTATATATATATCAATATATATATATATATATATATTTCTCTGCGCAACCCATTTCACTTAATTCTTTTCTAAAAATTAAGTATACTTTAATTTGTGAATTTTAACGTTATAAAATTATGGGGTGTTACATAAACCGAAAATCTAGCAATCGTTAGTTATACGTATTCTAACAAAAAAAAATTCATCGAAAACAGAGGTCGTTTGAAAAGAAAGCTATTTCTACGGCCTATATACTATCGATAAATTATATATAAAATTCCCAAACAATTCAATTAATAAAAATAAACGAATATTATCGTATATATCCAATTATAGTATTAAATAACTTCAAAATATACACATTCGGGTTTCAAACTCAACATTCAAAAATTCCGTCGTTATATGGATACTCAAATATATATAAAAAGTTATGTATATTATTAAATAACGTTATTGTTTATTAACGAATTCCATAGCAACTATTTGAAAATTTGAATTGGACATAACTTGCAATCTAAAATATGAAATCTCCATTTTTCTCTTCTGTTAGAAACTCATAATTTAATCGATTCAAACGTTCCTTGTTTCGCGAAAATCCGACTTATATCGGATCATGTATATTCAATTAAAGTTCAAATCAAAAATTACGAACTACCGCGCCATTTCGAGCTCATTTTAAATAAATAAAAATATATATATATATATATATATATATATATATATATATATTTGAACTCCATTTTAAGTAAATAAATTTGATATAAAATCCATATATATTACTAATATAATATTTAGAATAGATTAAATATTCAAAATTAAATGACCGGAAAATCTGGGATGTTACACCCTCTACAAAAGAACTATTTTTGTTACCAATATTGGTTGCCATTATCACTATTTTCAAAAAAATCACATTACGAACTTTTTGAAAGTCCTTGCTCTGATACCAATGGTTAGGGAATGCAGAATGGATCATTAAGGAAAAATAAACACAAAAGGGGGTGAATAGTGTTTTTGAGAATTTTAACAAAATATAAACTTATATGAATCAAACACCACAGAAAAAAATCATAAACACAGAATCAAACACAAATGCAAAGATAAACAAAAGTAATTTACAGAAAAGGAAAGAGCACATCGGATTTTATACTGGTTCGGAATTGCTTCTACGTCCAGTCCCATGCAACACTGGATTGCGTAGAGTTTTATTACTATATCTATATCCAATTACAACCCTCCTTGATTTCACGGCTAATAGGGATACCACCGATTACCCGTCCTTGATTTCAGGCTACAAGGGATACCACCGATTCCTTTACTCAACCCAACCAATTACGAACAACCCTATACTCTTCAATAGCACTTGATTCAAAGAGTAATGATTAGAGAGTGTAGAGAGAAGAAGATTAGTGAAAACATAATTGAATTTGACAGCGTATAGGTGTAGAAGTCATAAAAATGATAAGAAATAATGGTCTTATGAAAGAGTGTGGAAAGGGAAAAGAAGAAGTAGTTAAAAATTCGAAATCATCCCGTTTTTATAGTGTGTGAAAGGTGGCCACGCTTCAGAACCATCACAAATAGTGAAAAGACACTTCCTTTCAAATTTGGAAAAATGACAGTTATATGTTGACATATGTGTGTGTGTGTGTGTGTGTATATATATATATATATATGTGTGTGTGTGTGTAAAATTGAAATTTGAACATTTTTCAAGTGTTTTGATATATATATATATATATAATTCTGGAAATTCTTGAATTAAAATATAGTGTTATAAATGAATATTATAAAGTTGAAAATCATATAGAAACATAAATATAAACACATTTATAAAATTATAGAGTTTAAAACTATATATAATATATATATATATATAATGTAAATATATAACATTTATAAAGTATAACCTATAAAATTTAAGTTTAAAATCAAATAAAAATAGAAAATAAAATAGAGAGGAAAGAGACTGAAAACAAAATCTGAAAACAGAATTTGAAAATAAGAATTCGAAAATAAGAATTTGAAAAACAGAATTTGAACCTGGATTCTATTCAGAGTCTTACATAATCTAGACTCTGTAACAATGTTCGTCTTGAACTCTTGAAACCTTGAATACTCGTGAGTCTTGAAATATTTTTGAATTCTAAATCTCTAACATCTTTTAAACTGTACAATCTTCAGTAATAATTCCTTTATATAAATCTTGCATATGTATGTATGTGTGTGTGTGTGTATATATATATATTCTAGACAAAGGTGTTAGTATATATTTTATAATCAATTAATATTGAAATAAGGTTGTTGTCATCAAAACTCCATTCTCCAACAGAGATCTGAAACAATGGGCAGGGTAGCACTATATTAACATTAATAGGGGTAATTTGTTTTACTTCAACCTCTTTCTTCTTATCCAAGGGAGTTTTACTACTATTTTCCAAAGAGTGACCAAATGCCTTGGTCTCCAAATATACTGCAGCCTAATAAAGTGGACACTACCATCCATTATTTGAGTTGAAAATTCATCAGGCAAATAATAATAAGGCGTAATTTCAACTAGACACTTAGCAAACTCCAACCTTTCCAGCTTTTCGGTTGATTCATCCATACATAAAAAATATTATATCCTAGTTTCAAGCCAACTAAATCCTAGCAAGGACCAAGAGAACATCAGGATGTTGTAAAATTTAATCCATACTCGGATAACCTTAATTCCACTACTACTATGACCTACCGAAGGGTCCCAACTTTTCGAGATGAACAACTTGCTCCTCATAACCACAGGGTGCAATGATTCTCCTTCTGTTTTTAGCACAAGACAGATTAAAAAGGAACAAAAAGCCACTAAATTTAACTTTGATCGAACCTGTTAATATCTAGATCTTCTTAAGGTGGGTTACAACTACTGTATACGACAAGGGTTGGTCAAGGAAAAACCCAACAATCATGTTCTGCCAATTATCATCCTTTGATTTGACAACTGCCTTTGAGAGAATTAAGGCACTGCCATTGAAAACGAGGGGGTTTCGAGGGGCATGTTGGATCCGACATTGTGAGCCTTGTTAAGGAAATGAGAATTAAACTTAGGCTTCGCACCAAGAATGAAGGATGAGGCAGGAAGGTCAGGAGGGGGAGGAGGGTCAGGTGTTGGAAGGACAAGAGGCGGGATGGAGGTGGCAGGCATTAGGATGGAAGGCGAGGTGATAGGAGAGGGTTCAGCGAGGTGATTGGATGAGAGATTTGAAGGAACGTAAGTACAAGGTACGGGTATGGAGAAGGACACCATGAGAGTGAACATTTACTCAAACTTTTCATGGAGGTTAATGAGGGAATTATTCTCATTATGTCCCTATCATTAGTTTCTTATATTCTATGTTTGAAACAATATAATTAATTAATCACTCAAGGCTTGATCAAACTAGCTATAAAATCCCATTCATTTGTAATTTAATTTATCTAATTAATTTCCTTAGTAACATTAAAAAAATTACGAGTCTTACAAGCTCCTCTCGTTGAAATCGTGATAAAAATATATCAAGAGTAGCAAATATGCTAATGTGTATGACAAAAGCATAACAATAATGTTAGCATATTCTACTAGGTATTATATGTATAACAAATAATGAACATAACATTAAAACAACTAGTATCTTTAATCATGTTTTATGTGTTCTTTATACAAATTTTCTCACTATCACTCCATTGGACTTTCACCAACATGACTGCCTTCCTCAAATTTTTCTCATTTTTGCTAAAACATAAGCTATTTGCCTAACAAAAGTCATGTTTGATTCCAATACTAAATCTTCCGATTCGGTTGGAGTAATAGTAGTCTCTAGATCATGTAACACTTTCTTATATAAGAAACACGTAAAATATAATTGTAATAACCCGGAAAATCAGAGCCAATCTAAAATTTTTATTTTGGCAATTTTGATGAATTTTGATTATTTAAAATAATTTTAAATAATAACGATGAGAAATTTATTTTGAATAGAATTAGAACGTATATATTTATATAGATCGTCGTTAGAATATAAATGGTTATTTATAATTATAAAAGGAATTGAAAATGGCGCGTTAGTTTGAAAATTCGATTTCAAAATTCAAATGAATGTACAGGATTCAAAATAAACCGAATTTTGGCGAAACCAAAAATATTAGAATCTAATTGAGAATATCTTTCCAACGAATCCGAAAAATCAAAATTTCATAGCGGGAATCAAAAGTTATGCCCAGTTGAAAATTCAGAATAAGTCGCTATGGAAATTATATATAACCCAAAAAGTCATATTTTGCATACGGATAAATTTGGACTCGAAACCACTTCCATTGAGTTCAAAATGCCATTTAGAACTCCGAAAAGTATAAGCTTCGATATATTCCGATATCCGGAATAGTGGCAATTGGCAGGTGCTTTTCGGTTAGCAAAACATAGCCCTTAAAAAGTGAAATTTTGCATGTGAGCTCAGAATTTGACGAGATAAATTTTTATGGATTCATAATGACTGATCATTATTGAGTTCCAAAGGGCGCGTCGAACGGAGTTAGCATGTGGCTATGCGAGCTAAAATAGTTCAGAGTAAAACAGGCAGTCATTTTACAAAGGAACATTATTGATACGACCTTAGAATTCGATTTCGCTTTTTTCTGGATTCGTATCGTCTAATAATGGTTAAATCCAAAAGGGCATGATTTTTGGGGTTAGCATGTGAGCGTGCGAGAAGAAATGGTGTGCCAAAATCGCATTTTTAGAGCTTATCTGAGCACTTTTGAGAATTTTAAAGGACGGTCAAACGAACACGGAATTCGACGAAACTTGTTTTGTTGGACTCGTCTTCACGTCTTCTATGTCGTGTCCGAAATCCGCGGCAATTGGATATCGTCGGCGTTCGGGCGATAGGCGAGAAACGAGCATATAATCACTTTTCTTCCAATCCCTTCTTCATAATTTCCTCCTTCCTCCTTTTTGCATTTTCCTCTTTAATGGGCACCTCCACCCTCCCCGTCGCTACCGCCCCTACCTCATCCACCGCCGGCCTCCACCAGCACCGCCACCTCCCTCCGGCCACCCTCCTCCTCTTCTCTCTTCTCTTCTCCTTCTCTCTCTCCCTTAAAAACCCAAACCCTAGGAGCCACCACCACCACCGCCGCTGCCCCTTAGCCACCTCCCCACCTCCAATCAGATCCGGCGGCCCCTATGGCCTCCCAACTCCGGCCGTGGGCCCCTCCTCCTCAAAAATCACATTTTTCACTAATTTCCCGTTTTGCGCAAAACACCCTGTCCTTAATTCGCGAATAACTCCCAAACCATGCGTTTCTAGCCAAAGTTCCTCAAGACCAAAGTCGAAGAGCACGATTTTCTCTTCGATTTGGTATATGATAGTCCCATTTTGCATTGCGGAGTTCTCGGGAAAACGCGTCCAAAGTCTGTTGTCCAAACACTGTCAAAATGCTGTCCTTTCGCGATTTTCGGCGAAATGACACATTTTCGGAAGGAAGACTACTGGCAAAAGTTGTCCGGAATGGCGCATTTAAGCTAGAAAAAAAGTTGGTGTGAAGATTGAAGCTCGTTTGCAAATTCTGGAACCAGAACAGCGAATACGGGCATTAGAAAAAAAGTGAGTTTTCTCCGCATTAAAGCTTCTATGGTTTTTGACGAATGAAGTATGTAAAAATATGATTTTTATAATATATAGATAGAAAAAAATTTGATCTTTTTATATGTGGCGAAATAAAAATCTGATTTTTATTATATATATGTTGAAATAAAAATGTGTTTTTTATAGCGATGATATAAAAATTCGATCTTTATTATGTAGGAGGTATAAAAATATGATTTTTATTATGTAGAAGAAGCAAAGATGTGATTTTTATATTAGTGGCAATATAAAAATATAATCTTTATTATATGAACAGCGGTGTAAAAATAGAATTTTTATCTATATAATATCAGTATAAAAATGTGATTTTTATCCATGTAGTGGCTACGGACAATGAAATGGACAAATGGCGAGTGCGACGAAGATTTCTGCAAATGGAGAGTCGTGGCGCTGGTTTAGCTAATCGGTGAGAACTTCTCACTTTGAATTTTCTTTTCTAGTTAAAATATATACTAGGATGCAGACGGTGCTTAGTAGCACCCGACACCCGTCGTCCACAAACCATGGACAACTTGTTTGTTTGGTTGTGTAATTGATTGAATGATTGGTTTGAATTTGGTTGTTTGGTGAAATGGAATTGATTTAAATTCGTATGTGTATGGCGTGGGCCACTATTAGACCGGGGATAAGGCTAGGCCTTATCCCGTTTCTAGTATCGTGTCATTATGCCGCCGAAAGTTTCTAAAATATGTTAGAAAAATAAAAATATCATTTTATTGAATAAATGAACCGAATAGAATATTCATAGGTTGAATAAAATATTTTGGTCATTAAAAATATAATTTTTAACGAGAATGTGAATAAAATAAATATTCATTTACAAATCGAACGATTTGTTTATGTACACTGATTTGACTGATATTGATTGGGATGATAAATTTTACACATCGTCCAACTGCACAAATAAAATATGTGTTTGATTGTTTGAAACCCCTCACGGGTATTGGGATGATATATGACATACACTAATCCCAATAATTAGTTGTATGTCAATCGATTGATTGATAGACTGTTATAAGCTTTAGATATTTATATTTAATGCTTATGTAGTTGTGTGATGCACTTTGGATGATGGTTGATTATTTATCCTTGCTATTATATACACGTGATGTATGGAATCCATATAATTAACATTATATGGTAATTGATTGGCCCTCATTCCAATTGGGAAAATAAAGAATATTATAAAATAAAGATTCATGTGTTGACAGTACTCATTTGTTGAGATTAGTCATGTGTTGAACGAAATATTTTAACAATAAAATTTACATCTTTATCCTATATAAAATTAGAAACTAACTGGAAAATAGATAAGATGAAACGTTTCCTGGGTATTGATCTGATGTTGGTTTCGGCCTTTGGGGTTAATACTTAGGGAATCATTCTCTTACTACTTTACGATTGGCGTCTGATTTGAAATTAAATGATAGAAATCATAATTTTACAAAATATATTAAGTAACAAAAATAGTTATGTGTTGACAGTACTCATTTGTTGAGATTAGTCATGTGTTGAAAGAAATATAGATTCATGTGTTGAATAGAATAAATATTCATTTGTTGAATAGAATAACGAAGTTATTGAAAAATATAAAGTCGTATTGATTAGAGATGCGCCATTTTGACGCAAACGATATTTATATCGATTATATTCGTTTTTATAACAAATATAGAAAAGAAGTGATTTCAAAATATAACGTTTTGAAAATATTATCATTTGCATATTCGTTATGTGGAATATTTAATTTTGATTCGAAATTGAATATGAAGTTGAAATCGTTTCGAAAATGAATTTAAAACGATTTATAAAATACGTTTTAAAAGGAAATCGACGAAATATATATAATATATTATATATATATATAATAGCCTGAATAGAATGCGCCGCGCTGCGGCAGTTCGTGAATTTCGACCATTGACTTCGAACGAACAGTACAGGAGATCCGACCATCGGATTCTCCTAAAACTGGAACCGTTGGGTTCGTATCGAAAAGAGCTTTCTAACAAATATTAGAAATTTGAAATCTGACGGTCGGGTTTGGAATTATGTCCAAATCAAATTTGAAAAGGGTCGCGGTAAGTGGAGTTTGATGGCCGTTATTGAAAATCGACTGTACGGGCCTTGATAAAATTATCAAAAATATCAATAATTTGTGTAAAATCATAAGAAATGATTTGTGAAGAACTAGGATGAAAAATCCCACATTTGTAAAGATAAAAATAGATTTTTATCGAAATGAACTAGTTTTGAACTAAAATTAAAACCCAACTATTTTTAAATAAATAAATTGGATTTGAAATGGGTTTTAAATAACCAGAATTTCTAATATATTTAATTGGAATTGAATTAAAATTGATTAGTGGGTTTATCGTGAATGGTGTTTTAAATAACACTGTCCTTTAACCCGATAATAAATAGAATGTGCTTTGGGTTTATCGTGAACTGTGATTTAAATGACATTAGTAATTTAACCCAGTAAAAGGAGTTTTATTGAGTCTGTAATTAGATTAAAATGTGAATTGATAATTTAAATCATCAAATTTGGAAAGTGAGCGAGAATGGTGTATCACCAGTTTTTCTCCAAAGCGATAGTTAAATCTTGAATTAGATTTGAATGTGAAATGGTAATTAATTTTACCGATAACACAGTGGTGTTAGATATGGAGTATTACCAGTTTTGCTTTATGGGATAAATAGGTTAGGATTGGGAATTAAAATAAATAATTACTTCGGTGTGGTTTGCTAATCCCGACTAGTTTGGAAAACCTTAACATGGTTTTAAATGATATCCAAAGGAAGATTAAAGAATAAATTTAGAAGAATTTATCTTTGATAAAATTAATGGGAACATTTCCCTAAGAATGTGAAATTTAGAAACTAACTGTAGGTTAGCTAAGAAAAATGGTTTCCTGGGTATTGATGTGATGTTGGTTTCGGCCTTCGGGGTTAATATTTAGGGTATTGTTCTCTTGCTAATTTACGGTTAGTGACTGATGAATTGGAATGAGGCGTTTTTTGTGTTTGTGTAACATTTGTTGATTATATACGAGGGTCATTCAGAAAGGCCGGGTTTATACCCATTCTGAATAACCGATTCGACGATATGTCGAAGATGAAGACGGTGGTTGAAGACCGGAAGTCTTCACATCGTTTGGGTGATTACTGATGATCTTGATTGGGATGTACACTCAAGAGAAGGGAATCAGTTGGTGATCTTCCAAACGTACTTGGAGATCGATGGATATGTGAGGAAAGTGCCTCCGGTTTCGTTCAGACCCAGAACGAACTTGTAAATGGACTGTGTGTCTGACATTGGATTTTATTTTGTGTTGATTGATCTCTATTAAATATACATCTGTTTGGCGGTGGAGAATTTATTCTCTTGCTTAATGCCCTTCTCTGAGACGTACGAGCTCAGAGGTTGTATATCGATGGACATCAGTTGCATGGCATGAATTGCTTGTGTGGCACGCCTAAGTGGCAATTGATCAAGGCTTCTGTTGAAAAGCAAAGTCTTGTGGTTGATGATCAAAGCACGGCCTACGTGGCATAGCTTTGTGTATAGTGTGAATTCGCAAGCCTCACACCTCGGTACTAGTCAAAAACGGGATAGTGAATGCAGTGAGGGCACGATTCTCTTCTAGCTAGTGATGGTGTCAGTGCTTAAAATGGATGACATTTATATACTTTTCACCTATGTGGTTGTTGGATGCGAGGCACCTCGATTTTAGGTCTGTAAGGAGAGGGAAACGTGTGTTCAGGAATACTAGTCCACTAACGTAAGTGTCGTCCGGCCCTGAAGATCCAAGGGTTGCCCAGAGTGTGTAGTCCTGAGGCATTTTCTAAAGTGTCTCGAAACGGAGAGGAGCTTGCCCCTTGCCTCGACTCATGACGGAAATCCAATTTCCAATACGAGACATTTTTGTTTTATTTGTAGAACCTAGTATGGCGACATAGTGCTATGGGTCATTAATGCCGTCTATGATTGATATTTATGATTGAAATTGTTTGGCCTTATACACTTATAATAGTATCAAATGATTTGTTTTAAACGTACCAAGCATGTTTGGCTATTATAAGGGAAAACCCTATCCTCCGGCTTGCGTTGCATTGTGTGATGTGACCTGAGTCTTATAATAGCTTCATTTTTTGAAAAAGCATTGCGTTGTTTATTTTATGCACTGGTGTTCTTGGGAGGTAACCCGTTCCGTGTTATACGGCGTGGTCCCTTGAATTATTCTCTTTTAAAGTAAAGTTTAAATAACTGTTTTAGTTCTCATACCAGTCACATGACTGACCTGGAGTTTATTGTTTTAACCTAAACTCTGGGTGCCCTTATTTTCGACATTGGCAGCTAGTGGTTTTGGTTTTGTAGATTTATATTCACAGGATCCCGATTTGCAGCTGGAACGATGCTCGGAAAACTCTGTATCCGTGTATTTCTTTCAGTTGTGTTTTGTATTGTTTTTCCGCTGCTATGTAAATTATTGTAATCTTTGATATTTATCGAATGTGTAATATTTATTCATACTCTGTATATTCTTGTTTTCTGATGGAATTGTTGTAATTACAATGAAATGTTCTTCTGTTTGCATTCTATTTTGTCGTGTTCTCAAGGTAATCCGGGCTTTCCTTACCGGGAAAGTTACGGGCTATCATAGTTGGTATCAGAGCTTTGGTTTACAGAGCTCGAGAACAAGACACATTAGAACCATATGAAAGAATTCATCAGATTTTGGATTAGTAATATCCAATGAGAATGACTCGTTAGAGATAGGATCAGTAGTATCCTAGAACGAGTGTGAAGAGTATATTTTTTCAAATGAAACCAATTTTCTTTTGAAAATTTAAACCATTTTATACGTATTTGAATATTTTATTTATATTGAATTTGGACAATCGAGTATATAAAGATTTTGCATATACGCGTCATGAACGTATATTCGAAGTTTTAATATACTGGATAGATAGAGAATCGCATTCTAGACACCCGAGGTTAATTCTCATGATGTGGCCACATCCTCAGTATTTATGTTCGAGTTTCGAAAGTGGGATTTCTATATATTTCCATTAGACTGGTGTGAGAACCAAAACTAGATAGGCTTATTGTTGTGATTTGGCATCAAAAACATGATTTTCTTTATATGTATCAAAATTATGAATTTGAAACGTTAATTCACTAATTGATTGATGGTTGTTTTGTTTGTTTATTTGTTTGATTTTTTTTTT